>CM030367.1:46298855-46316134 GCA_017893485.1 Hemerocallis citrina
ATAATTTATGCAAAAAGGAAAAGTGTTGTGCAAAACAAGGGTTTAGTGGATTCGGGTTCTAGTGCAGTGATACATGACCCTATGACTAGATGCAGCAAACTCACATGCCTATTCTAATGCAAACAAGACTTTGGAGCACGAATGCATCCCATACTACATACGCCCCCAAATCAAGCCGTCTTTCTCCACATTTAGGGATCGAACTCTCGCCATGCATCCTACTCTTGTACTCACCAGTTCCCAATAGATTCCGTCACCCAAGGAGTGCAGTCGGTCTAATTCCGCCTGCAGTGCCTAAGTGGTGGTACCGCCACTTGGTACCCGCTACGGACCTCCTTAGAAACCGCGTTGAACCTGGTCACAACCGTTGATTCCATGTCCACCCTGGATGGACTGACGCATGCGTGTTCACCCCCATCGGGTATGAACTGATATATACCAAAAAAAACAAAACCCCCCGCATAGGGACGTGAGCGCCTCGGGAGGTCAAATCCTCCGGGCCTCCCGCACCTTACTTCGGCAATTTGGGAATCAACAGATCGAGATACGAGCCGGGACTCAATCATGAGTGCCGAAAACGTATCCCTACGACTGGAAGATACAACACCGACTATGGTTGCTAGGACTAATGCAATTTCCCAACCCTTAATAAACATTCTAACCCACCTTACTCTAATTATTTCGGGTAAAAGATAAGATTTCTTCCAACTTCTATCGCCTCTGGCCTGGATACCGATCCGGTTCGCCACTTCCCCAGCTTGGACTTGTCCAGCATAAGCCTACATTCGCCGCTACCCGGCTGTAATATATGTTCACCGATCGAGCTCATATTAATGGCACTCGATGTCCTATGCTCGGTGGAAGTTTATAATTAGGTTGAAAGGTGCAGGGTATCCTTACCCTAGTGACTAACTCGAGTCACACACCCATGGGGAGTCAACAACACCAACAACAGATACCAACTCCTAGACAAGAGTTATCAACTCTAGTAACATAAGGGAAAAGTCTCACAATACCTAGTCAAACCAGACTAGCGAATCTACGGGTTTCTGCCCGAATCTTAAAAAGGTCATAACTCTCTCGATACAACTCCGATTGGGGTGTAAGAGCCCAATCCAGAAAGATAAGATCCTAAACTACAACTTTCTAGTTGATCGTAAACTCAAATTCCATCATCTAGATCCCCAAAAATTCCAACAATACCAGTCATCCTGTTAACCAACTACTGATTCTGGCTTACGACACAGTTCTACTATTGGATTATATTAAAATATCAAACCTCCTTAGAAAAATCCGAAATAAATCATGAACTATCTACACATATATAGGAACAATCTCTGAAAATTTTATGGCCTAATTCTTTGTGGTTTACTCTCGGAAAAATCTACAAAATAGTATTCTGAACAAGTTTTCTAGTTTTAGTTTCTGATTTCATCTTTCAACTTCTTAGATAATCATCCTAGCACTTCCTATCATACATGCATGCAAGAAAATTAATTAAGAGACATAAAAGAAGGTTTAAAGTAACTCCCCACCCTGGGTTGCTTGTAGAGGAATTGATCTCCTTGAGCTTCTTCCCTTGAGAATCCTTCCTTGAGCCTTCTTCTTCACTCTCTCTCTTTCTCTCCTTTTTTCTCTTGGTGGAGTTCCGAAATTCCAGAACAAAGGAGGTGGAATGGGGGAGGGGGGGTGTTGATGGATAAATGAAGAAGGAAAGAGGGGAGAAGATGGGCCGGATTCATAGGGGGGATAGGGTTAGGTAGTAGGGTGATTTTGGACAAAACCATGGCCTTAGCCACTAGTTTTGTGGTTGATTGTGTTGGCTGCCCATTTTAGTTTAAATGGGTCTCTTCGAGTGCGAGACGAGATGTTTATCGAGCGTACGCAATATATATCCACTGTAGTATCATACAGTGTTATATTTGCATAGACGTCGTACCGAAAACTAGTGCTTATACTAGTATACGTCCTCCTTGTTCTCATGCATCTTTTAGAATACAATCCTCCCATGAACCATCCTATAACCCTAAACACACACCATGATAGCAAAATCAACTCAAAAGACTACAATCATGTGCACGCATACGGACAATATATATATATATATATATTCAGGTATCGTACATTCCGGGGTGTTACAAGATTAACACTAAACACATGCATGATTCATGATTCTAGCTACATGATATGTTTTACAAGATTACATGATTTCTGTTTACAAGTTACATGTTACATGTTTATTAATTGCATAATCACTGTTTACACGACACGTTTCCTGTTATATGATTACTTATTACCGATTTATTATACATTGAAGTCCATTTATATGTTGTCACCTGCATTGGATCCTCGTTACATGTTGTATTTTTCCATTACATGATTCATTGTTTCCTGTTATATCCCTGTTATTATTCCCGTTTTGCTTGTACTACTTGTGGCCCGTAACTTGCTCTAACGGTACCATCTATCTTTTTTTTGAGTTATGTTATACTGGTACAGACGATGGGTATAACGAAAGAACTCGTTGAACTGGTTACTGCATTGCATATTCTCGGGCTATTTGATAAGTTTTTGTATCCTCAAAAATATTAGTGTTTGCATTCTATTCTTGTCCTGTGAATTATTATTGTGTAGTTAGTGAGCGTTACTTGTATTACAACAATCTTATAGATGATATGAAGTTGGACATACTTATATCATTTGTTGGGGCCTCAGTTACGTGCCTGATGTTAGCCGATAACGGAAAGCAGGGCAGTGACTAACAAGTGATATTAGAGCACTAGGTTCGGGCATGGCCTCAATAGCAAAGTTGAAGATGTGATGAGTGGTACTCGATGGAGTGATTCATGATGTGGACTGATTCAGATAATAAGTGTATCATTCGTCAAGAAAGATCTAGATGGTCTTTTTTTTATGAGAAACCACAAGGTGGAGACAATGATGCAATAGGTCTTGGCAAGAGTGGAATGTTTTGGATCAGAAGGCGACTAGGACAGATTCAGTTGGGACTGAGTAGGAAGGCATTAATTCATATCTCAAAGGCAAATACCACAAAGGAGACTATGGAGATTCTCACGGATATGTATAAGAAACCGTCAGGATCTAATCAAATTCTTCTTCTGAAGAAATTGGTTAATATGAAGTTGAAGGAAAGGGGTTCAGTAGCAGAACATGTGAATAATTACTGTATGGTTTACAACCAGATGGAAGTTGTAGGTTCAAAGTTTTCAAAGAGGACAGTCATTTTTACTTCTATCTACTTTGCCTCATAGTTATGATATGATGAAACTGTTTATTACAGGCACTATGACAGATTCGACGACTCTACAGGATGTGGTGAGTATCATTCTAAACGAGGAGGTGAGAAGAGTGAGAAAGGGTAATTTCCATCATCATCTTCTAGAGATTCCGCAATGTCAGTTAAGAAGAGACATGGGAGATCTAACAGCAGTCGAAGAATAAAGAATCAAGTAGTTCATCTGAGAGTGGGTCTGTTGACAGCGATGGGGGACATGGACCTGAGTGGTGGTATTGTCACATGCGGGGTCACATGATGCGCAGTTTGTAAGGCCTATATGAGAGGAAGCAGGATATACCAAAGGAAGTCGAACCAAAGGAAGCCAATGTGGTGTCCGATAAAATTGAAGAGTTATGCTTATCAGTTAAGGAGGAGTTGGGCACACGAGATTGGTGCATTGATTAGGGAGCTTTTTTTTATTATACTCTGGGGTGAGAAGTGTTTGATGACTACAAGGAGGGTTCCTTTGGTGATGTGATCATGGAGAATGGTCACAGGTATCCAGTACGTGGGTTGGTACTATTTGCGTTGAAAGCCAATGATGATCAGAGTATTGTCTTGCGAGAGACAAGCCATGTTCTAAACTTGAAGGAAAATCTCATCTCGATTGCAAGGCTAAACAAAGAGGGTATGTCTACTACAGTTGGTAGTGGGGAGTGGCGTATAGCTGCAGGTTCAAGGGTGATTGCAAAAGGAAAGCATTAGGGAACACGGTATTTGCTTAGAGACGTGAGGGGCATTTATGCAATAGTTGACTCTCAACCAGAATCAAGTATTAGGTTTAGTGGGTGCAACCGAGTTCTTTCAGTTTTAGATGGGAGGTTACTAATCTAGTGGAAGCTGCTGGTCATGAGAGTGATCCTAGAGAGCAAGATGTTGTTGCGGTGATGGTACTTTGCGATATGGCAGACGAAGCTTCAAGTCGCTCTTGTTAGGTAGAGAGCACTGTTATCGAAATGCGGGGTGATGTCGATGAGGATAACTGAAATAGGGTTGTAGGGGTTAAATAGTCAGCAGATTTTGTGGAGGTGTCGTCCACGGAGACTTCTAATGCAAAGGGTGCATTGAGAGGCTTTAATGGAGATTCTGCGAGTTAGCAGTCTTGTAACACTGAATCCAATATGGGATGTTATTTCTCCGGTATTCGTGCTCTATGAGATTGGTGGAGCACATCCTTCATGAGGTGATGTTGGGTGGTTGGTGCAGTCCAAGTGGTGGAGTGGCGGAGGAGCTTTCCATGAGAGTGAGAAGTACTTGGGTCTTCCATGAAAGTAGGAGATTAGCAGAGATATGCGAAGTGAAGATTACAATAACTTTGGAGCATTGTGTATTTGGTCCAATTAGGAGGCTTGTTTGGGATTGTGGCCTTAAATACACGTTGGCACGGAGTACTTGAAGTTGGAGAAGAAGAAGGAGAAGACAAAGACAGCAAGTAGAAGAATGAAGTTGGAGGGGTTGCGGTCGACCGACGGGAGGGCGGTCGACCGTGATCCTGAATGAAAGGAGTTCTTCAAGTGTAACATGGTTTCAACAGAGAAGGGGCGGTCGACCGTGTTGTCGACCAGTCATGCCTTGAGTGTGGACTTGACATGTTGCGATCGACTAACCCAAAGTGTGGTCGACCGACATCGACGCTGTGTGTTATTTGGGCTTTCGGGTTCTGGGTCCAATAAGCTGTATTTGTGTTTATCTGTTAGGGTTTACTTGGGGGATATATATATAGCAGTAGATGTGGAACTCTAGGATTATTAAGTGTTGATCGAGGTGAGCCTTTATCATTGTTCAACTTCAAGAGGGATTATGCAGTGTTTCAAAGGTGAAGAAAAGAGATGAGAGTTGTAATCTCTTTGTGTTCTTTGTATTTCTTGGAGAACAAGAAGTATTTGTTATCTCTGCATATTGACTGTGTTCTTGTGAGATCTTGCATATATCGTGGTGGCTTGTATTGGTTTATCTAGTTCTTGAGAAGTATCTTTTTACTTGTGGTGTTGTGAGTTCTGTTATTAACACCACGAGTTGTGGTAGTACTGTAACAAACTGTAGCCTTGGAAGAAAAAAAAATCAACATCGATTAAACCACTTGGTACTAGAAACTTGACAAGAAATTTGAAATACCTTGTAAATGAAAATTTATATAAAAATCTATCATACTGAATGACAGAGAAACAAGCATATACTATAGCAAACCAAATTTTCCAAGATGTTATGATTCTCAACATAAACTTGTAGACCAAGAAAGGTTCTCAACACTATATTGGTTCAAATTGATTATTATAATTTTATCAAAATTACATGTATTTTTTCTTCAAATAACCGCAAATGTTCCACTAGTTTCAAATGAAAATGCATAGCAAATAAATAAGTAGACATTCGCACATAATTTAGAGTCCCAGGGCAAAAATTTACAGTAAAAATATTTAGCTTTAGATTCAACCATTAACAAGAAACACTTGCTACTGTAGGAAAACCAGTAGTTGACCAGGTTCTTCACCTCCCTATACATTCTACGATCCATATCTTGTGACATGAAATAGGGTACTTTTGCAATTGGATCGTCATATTAGAAGATCAGCTTCATATATAACCAAAAAAAAACCTTAGAAAAAATATACGGGAAAATGTACATTTGAACATAAAATGACAGAAAAAAATTTAATACCTACCTCAAAGATTACCTTTTCTCTTTTGGATTAGTTTCTAATCTTCTTGCTGCTAGCTCCATCAGCCCATGGCACTTCTATTTTTTCTTTGTTTAGAACTTTAGTAGGTTTGAGAGTGACAACTAGGATTTTGTCTGGTCAGAGAAGAGAGAGAATAAAGTTACCGGTTGGGTCAGGTAATAATGGACACTAGTTGAACTAAGCCAACATTAGTTTTAAGTTACATAGCAGGCCTGATCAGGTTAGACTGGGTTACATGAGAAGAAGGAACTGATTCATATTTTCTTAGTTGAACTCAACCCACCCGTAATGTTTGTTTCTATAGTGTACGTGTTTATCTTAAAATATGGTCCCTTATTATATCATATATCTAAATATGGGTCATAAAAATAATAAAATCCCTCAAATTATTTTTCTAAACAAAATCCGTAATCTATGAGTTCTCTCCCCTACCAATACTAGGGGTATCCAGTGGGCGATTTAATGCCTTAACCCACCCAAACCCAACCTGATTTTTTTAGGGTTTTCTCTTACATAAAAACCCGCCTGACAATCCAAGCAGGCAGGTCACAACATTTTTCATTTTTTTGGGAGCGGGTTGAATAATTATTGAAACCCGCCGGAACCTGAGCTCGAGCCGAACCCCACCCAAATCTATTATATAGTTAGTGTATGTATATGTGACTCTGCCTGTTTTTTTGTGTGGGAGCAACAGATGGTGAGTTATTATATTTATGAGGAAAGCAGATATTCACAGTCGTCGACATAACGTAGATGACAGGAGTAGTATTTAGGTGGATTTTATGGATCCTAATGGCGGTTGCGATGTGGTTGCTGGCCAATGAAAACATGTCAAAAGCTAAAACACCGGGAATATTTTTTGGCATCCAGGCCCACCGATGATCAAGTCAGGAGTAACAAGAAAATGATAGGTAAGGCTTAAATGGTAAAATCTAGATTTCCTATAAAAAAAACTAAGGAGGAGACCTATGGAGTATCAATTAGGGAAAGATTTCTCACAACCTATCAAATCCCAGTAGATTAAGGATCGATAATTAACCCCCCTGATTTTAGGGGGATTAATCACCAACCATAAATGGTTTGATAATCTTTCCCCTGGTGGGCTGATCCATGGTAGTGGGCATGTAGCTGCTGTGAGATTACTATCTTGTCCTTAGGAACCTCGAGACTCATCCAAAAATCATACAACTCCGAGTAACTGAGTTTTTTACCTACATCATAGGCCCCCCACTCCTAGAGGTTTGGTATGACAGCCTTCGAGGAGTAGTCTTCCTCCGTGTGAAAAATGAGGATGCGAATATTGAGGAGATTTCGTGATCCGTGACGAGTGTCACCACTGGATGGCTTGAAATCCAAACTAAGCGACATGGCCGCAATGTCAAGTCTCGTCTACACATGGCTCAAAATCCATGTCGCGCACCGAGCTTGTGTGCTTCGGAGAGAGGCAAGGCCAATATGGTGGTTGAAGCGAGGTCAAGCGAAGTTGGAGTTCTCAAGTGTGGCTCGAAGTCCATGCTGAGCACCAACCCTGTGTGCTTCGGTGAGTCCAGACAACGTGGCGGCATGGCGAGGCCAAGCAAAGTGAGCGTTTTTGCATGTGGCTTGAAGTTCACGCCGAGCACCGAGCATGTGTTCTTCAGCGAGGTGAGGCAGCATGGTGGCAAGGCGATGCAACACAAAGTAGGAGTTTCACGTGTGGCGCGAAGTCCACGCCAAGCGCCAAGCCTGTGTGCTTCGATAAGGCGAGGCGGCGTGGTGGCTAGGTGAGGCCAAGTGAAGAAGGAGTTCTCGCATGTGGCTCAAAGTCCATGTCGAGTGTCGAGCATGTGTGCTTCAGTGAGGCAAGGTTGTATGGTGGCGAGGTAAGGCCAAGCTAAGTTAGAGTTCTCGCGTGTGGATCAAAGTCCACGCTGAGCACCGAGCATGTGTGCTTCGGCGATGGCGAGGCGAGGCCAAGCGAAGTGAGAGTTTTTACATATGGCTCGATGTTCACACCGAGCGCCGAACCTGTGTGCTTCAATGAGGTGAGGCAACGTGGTGGCAAGGCAAGGCCAAGAGAAGTTGGATTTTTCATGTATGGCTCAAAGTTCACGCCGAGCACCGAGCTTATGTGCTTCAGTGAGGTGAAGCAGCATGGTGGCGAGGCGGGGCCAAGCGAAGTGGGATTTTTTCGCGTGTGGCTCGAAATCCATGCCGAGTACCGGGTCTATGTGCTTTGGCAAAGCGAGGGGCGTGGTAGTGAAGATAGAGTTTTTCGTGTGTGGCTCGAAGTCCATGCCGAGGGACGAGGCCAAGCAAAGTTTGTGAAATCTCTCGTGTGTTGCGCAAACTTCACGTCGAGCGTATGTGCTTCAGCATGGCGAGGAGCGAGGCAGCGAAGATGGAGGGTTTTGCGTATGGCTCGAAGCCATGCATGGGGACGAGGCCAAGCAAGGTTTGCGGAAATCTATTGCGCTGAGGACGGGAAACTTAGGATGCTTCATGGTAGGTGGTTTAAGTGCTTGTATGCGGCACGTGAGATGGCTGACATCATTACTGTTAGGGCATGCGCACGCACGTGAGTTGACATCACCATTGTGGATATCGAGGGTTTTTTTCCTTATCAGCCGTTGAATTGAATCACGGGACTGTGATCTTTTGTGGATATCGATGAGTCTTTTCCTCTAGATTATTTATCCCCCTCACCCCTTCATTTCATTCTTTGCATTCTCTCACTAACTTGTGGAGCTTCTCCTCTGTGACTTTTCTTGATCACTAGCGTACTTTCCGATCAACTTTTTGACAAATCAACCACGTAAAATATTTTTAAATTATGTTAAGGGTTCGGTCTGGTGCCTCTGCCTCCACCTCCAGTCGAAATAACGGGGGCTCCTCATTTGCTTCTTCTTCTAAATTTTATTCTATCGATTATGTGCATAGCGTCCCTTCATAGTCCACTTCCTTAGACGTGGAAGAGGCAGTGATTCACTCCCAAGATGAGGGGAGCGAAGGGGATTAGGATGAACAGGAAGTGGAAGGAGAGGACCAGGTGGGGAAGAGAAAGAGGAGGGAGATGACGAGGGTGAAGTAGAGGAAGAGGAGAGAGACGAGGAGGGTAGGGAGGAGGAAGGTGGAGGAGATGGGCAAAAAGTGGATGGTGAAGCGGGTCCTTTGAACGAAGCGGACCGTCTAGGCCGTCTGGCTTCTCCTTCACCTCTTAAGCCCCCCGCTCGATAAGGAGAAAGTTACAATTTATCTTCCCAACGAGCCCAAAGGCCAAGCCTATCAAGTACTTTCCCGAAGGGGCCTTCAACATCCCATACCATCATGATCCTATTCCCATAAGGATGTGCCCGGATAACCTCCTGGACCTAATTCAGTTCATCATACAACCGTCCTCGCCTAACTGACAAAAAATTCAGGCCGATAAAATTGGGAACATGCTCGTGAAGACCGATCTTCCCAAGATTTGGTTGTGCTACCACAATCCTCGGCAATTCGAGCTGATGATCACGAATCCTGGCTTCAGGCTGATAGACAACTTGGTCCCTTGGTTTTGCATGTTCCCCTTAGACGCCTTCATCTCGTGGCACAGATTACTTTTGCCCCCATTCATCAAGGAGTTGTTGAACTGGGTTGGCCTGAGTCCAATGCAGTACGGGCCGAACTCGTTGAAGAAAATTGCCAGCCTTTCATTAACTTCTCTGTGAGGAGAAGGGGGTTGCCCCTGAGGGGTGAAGTATTCGATCTTGCCTGGGACTTAGCACCGCTAGGATCTATGTGGGGCGTTGCTTCTTCACACATCATTTTGAGAGGATATTGTGCATAATCACCTGGATTCCATAAAGGCTTCACTAAGCAATAAAAGGATAAGCTAGTGAAGCTCTTCGTTGGGGGGAGTGTGAGTTGGCAGAAGCTGTCGAAGACGTACCTCATTAAGATTGGACTGAGCCCTGTCGACCCTTACATGTTTTGTATTCTTTTTTGAATTCAACTTTTTTCCTTCATCCTCACAACTTATTCTTCCTCTTGCAACGATGATCGACGGCAAGGACATCAAGGCGACGAAGGCTGCCTTGGCGAAGAAGAAGGCTACGAAGCAGCTAAAGGGGAAGAAGAGAGCCACAGCCTCTTCCTCTGAGGTCAATCCCAAGAGGTCGATGGCCCTGACGATCACCGAATCGCCCGATTTGAAGAGGGTGGCCCCAAGCTCGTAGAACCTCAGGGTGGCCGAGGCGGCAAGGTATGGGCTCCCTCCTGTTCACCCTGAGGCCAGGGAGGTCGTCGGAGAGGAGGGCTTAAAGCCCTGGAGGCCCAACTGAGTTGTGAAGGTGGCAAACTCGATCCTAGAAGGTCCAGTTGCCATGGAGGATGTGAACAACCTCGCAACTCCCCGTGATAAAGAATGTCTAGCGACTGAGACATTCGACTCGAGCATGAAGTAGGCTCAGACTGACATGGTGGTGAGTGTTCATTCCCGAATGTGTTCATTTCTTCTAATCTGTTGAAAAATTTCTATGTATTTTGACTTCGATGTGCAGGAGAATCTGTAGGGGTAGAGATGAGGAGGCTGTATGATCACTAGCTTAGGCTCGCCGATCGGAGGGCACAGCGGGTCGAGAGGGAATGCAAAGACTTCGAGCTGAATTTTAACGACCTGGAGAAGACTGAGAAGGCTCTCTGGCCGAGCTGGCCTTCGAAACTGCTGAGCGAGTCACGCTGGAGAATGAAAAGACTCGCCTAGAGGCGAAGGAGAAGTCGTTGAAGGCTGACATTGTGCAAACCATCAATAGGGGCATCCTTGCCCAAGACCAGGGGTACGAACGGGCATTCGAGCACGTTCAGAGGAAGTACCCTGACCTCATCCTCGAGAGCTTCTCCTACTCCATGAAATTCGATAAGGCTCTCCCAACACAACAGGAGATCCCCTCAGGTGGGGAGGGGGACACTAGGTCTCCTGAAACCGCAGTCGACCCACTGGAAGCTCCTGCTGATCCGACCTCGACCGAGGTTGCAGAGGTGCCTCCTTCTCCCAAGTAGTAGAATGTTGCTATTCTTATCTTTTTTTTCTTCTTTGTTTTTTTCCGCTGACTGCGGACCGGCCACTGCTTTTTGTATGAAACTTTTTAATGAATTTGAATGGAAGAAAATTTTTGGACAAACTCCTCAACTTGAGATTTTTAATAGCTTTTAGAATTTTAGCAAGTCTTTAGTGCTCGATATAATATGGGATTTTCCTTTATTTCTAGATCTCCGAACGTGCTCGCATCGACTTCCGAGTGCCAAGCTTGAATACCTTAGGAATAGATTGCACATCGTGGAATCGAGTTTGGCTCGACATCATAATGAGGCAAAGGATAGTGAGTCGGCATTCTCGTACCACATTTGAAGGTCGCATCAAACGAGTTTGGAACTTGCTCGTCTAAAAAGGCGATGGTCGACAGAGATCTGGGCCACGCAAAGGCTCTCGTAGCTCTACCCGGCAGGTCGTCCTGATCGCCTTCTTCTTCGGAAGGTGGAATAAGCTCGGCAGACTCTTTTTTCCGAGAAATGCGACGGAGAAAGTGGTCTTGAGCGACTTCTCTCTACAGTGGTTGAACCTCCTTTCAAGGTCCCTCTCCAACAGTCAGATTGGAGCCAGCAAACCCGGGTGATGCTCAGAGCGGAGTGGCCGGGTTATCTAGCATGGCTAACTCTTGGGAGGGGCCTGAGCGACCCGTTGAGGCATGGACCAGATTGGTCGGTCTCGAGTTGGTTTGCGTGAGCCCGGGGATAGGTGCCCCTAACGAGGAGGTTTTGTAGCCAACCTCCATAACTTGTTGTAACTTATTGTATCTTGTTGTAATTCATCGGTAGTGCCGAATGTATCAATATGTATTTCCCCCTCGATTTCCCAAGTGTGTTAATAATGAAGACCCTTTGCTTTGTATTTTTGCGTCGAATTTCTCGCCTGTAAACTTCATAACTTGGAGGTCGAAGGGTCGCGCACGTGTGAAAATGCATGTGGGAGAACACCCTGGAAGTTGAAACATTTTTTGACCTTGGGAGTTCAACCTTAGGAATTGAACCATTTTTATTTCTTGGTGGAATGAAATGTTCTTAACCTCGGGTGTCAAAATGTCCTCTATTTGCAACCGTTAGAAGGAGGTAGAGGGCTTGGATCTGTCCATGTCAGCATTGCGGGTATCAAGGACTTCCTTCCACAAAAGCCTATAAAATCCCCCACTCCCTTCCAGTATTTCTAACTTTCGTCGTTCATATGGTCCTTCTACCACACTCTGACATTTAAGGGTAATGGCGAAGTATGATTCGCCATTGCCCCTGCCTATTAGCCAATGACAGAATAATCACTTCTTAGGCATGTGGCGTTGCAAGATCTAGGCCTCTTTTTCCCACTTCGAGTGCAAGGAAGATAGGAATTTCCGCTGTGGCTCAAGTTCTATGCCGAGGGGCAGGTCTAAAAAAGGGAAGGGACAGGTGGCTCGTAGTCCACGCCGAGGGACGATGCTAAGCAAAGAAGGTTTTTCACGTGTGGCTCGAAGCCCAGGCCAAGGGACGAGGCCAAGCGAATAAGGAAAGCTCTTGACATGTGGCTCGAAGTTCATGCTGAGTGGCAACTTAGGCGAGCGGACACAAATTTGGGAATGGTGTAAGAGAAAGTTGCGATAAAATAAAATTGTATTCATTGGTGGTTGGTTGTTGGTGAATGCTTATTACATAGAAGGGCTTTTTAGGGCCTTATTACAATCTGCACTGGAGCGTTAGGTGCTCTCATGAAATTTCATCAAGTATTCTGCAGTCCAAGTTATCTTGATCACCTTGACCCCCAGGTCTGCAAGTTGGTAAGTTCCGGGAGAACCACTTTGTAGACCTTGTAAGGATCTTCCTAGTTTGGGGCGAGTTTTCCTTTTTTGCTCTGCTCAGAGATCTCAAACTTTCTTAGGATCAAGTTACCTTCTTTGATGTTCATTGATCGAACTTTATTGATATGGAAACGCTCTATTCTCTACTAGTAAATGTTCCTTCTGACAACTGACTTATCTCACACATCCTCAAGGAGATCTAAGTTGGCCCTTAAACCGTCAGTGTTAAGTCTTCATTGAATCTCATTATCCGAGGGAGGGTAGCCCGACCTTCAGATGAATTACGTCCTTAGTTCTGAACATAAGGTTAAACGGTGATTCACATGTTGATATTCTCTTGGTCTTCCTATACTACCAAAGCAAACTAGGGATTTCTTCGACCCACAATCCCTTGGGCGATTCATCAAGCTGCATCTTGAGTCCGTCTAGAATTTGGCGATTGGTGTTCTTTGCCTGTCCGTTGGACAAGGGGTGCGAGATAGATGAGAATCTCTGCTAGATTTCTAGGTCCGTGCAGAACTTGTGGAATCCTTTGCTGTGAACTGGGTGCCAATATCGGTGATTAGGACTTTGGGGATTCCGAACCTGCACACAATGTGCTTCCAAAACAACTGCTGGGCTTGATACTCTGTTATGGAGGCTAGGGATTCTACTTTGACTCACTTGGTTAAGTAGTCTATGGTGACAATGAGGAAATGTCACTTACTTGTTGCTTTAGGGAAGGGTCCGACCAAATCCATCCCCAACATGGCAAGTGGAGTCGGACTAACCAGTGACTTAAGCTCGGTTTAGGGGCGTGTTTGATGGAGGAGAATCTCTGGCATGGGCCCCATTTTTGGACGAGACCTTGAGCGCCTTGTAGCAAAGTTGGCCAATAATATCTGTGGTTGAGGATCTTCCTTACGAGCGACCTGGCCCCCACGTGGCAGCTACCAGCTCCCCTGTGCATCTCTTCAATGGTGTATAGGGCTTCTTCCAGTGCTAGGCATCGAAGATAAGGTGTACGATCATTTGAATAATACCCCCTTGATGAGCACAAGTCTCTCTGCTCTGGTCCGGATCTTCTGTGCTTCAGATCTTTTCTAGGGTAAGTCCCCTCTTTTGAGGAAGTTTAGAATCAGGTCCATCCTGATCTCCATTAGTGACTAGGATTCTACATATAATACATCAGCATTCTGCTTATCAATACTTGGTCGGACGAGGACCTCTATGAGCACGGTGCGATCAAGACCTTCAAAGGAGGAGGATGCTAGATTTGAAAATGTGTGGGCCTAGTTGTTCTCTTCTCGAGGGATACGAACAACTGAAGCTTCTTCGAAGTTTGCTAGCAGTCCCTTGACATGGGCCAGGTGCTGAATCATGCGTGGATCTCGGGCTTCGTACTCCCTCGAGACCTGGTTGATCACCAGTTGGGAGTCATTGAAGGCCCTGACCCATTTTTGCCTCAGCCTTCTGGGCTAATAGCTAGGGGTGGTAATTGTACCATACTGCACCATCATTGCTCTACCATCTACCATACCGGGATACTTGGTACACAGATTTCTCTACCATTACCAAGCCAAGATTTTGGTTTATCGAGTTCGGTGATACCGAAATATCGGTACAGTAATGGTAATACCACGGTAGTACCAGACCTTAAAATGAAAAAGAAAATTCCAGTTGAGTAGAAGTATATATATATAGGGAAATGATCAGTTGAAAACGCAAATGTTGTGAAAACCCGTGAAAACAACCTAGGCCGTTGTTCGAAACAACGGCCTAGGTTATAATGCAAATTTCAAATTATTTGAATTCTTTATATTATGCTATCTAAGGCATGTAGAACGAGATGGTCGGTTTATTTTTTCATGGGGGTCTACTTCGTGAGTTCTCACGGAGTTCTCACCAAAATTAGTTCTCAACCGAAGGGCTCCCTATATATATATATATATATATATAGGGTAGCGATCCGGTGAGAACCGTTCTCACGATAAGCTTCGTGAGAACTCCACGCCTATCCATCCTATGGATAATCCAAACCGTTCACATTGTTTAACATAACTAAATTAGTCTAGAAATATAAAATCAAGTCATTTGATATTCATTTGTCCATGTATCATATCACTATAAAAAATAACGATTTTTCAGCCACACAATTTGTAACACTTCAATGCATGGGCAATCAAATCTCAAATGACTTGATATCTCATCTATAGACTAATTGAGTCGTGTAGATCAAAATGAACGGTTCAGATCTTTCAACTAATGTCCCAAATAAAAGTTCTCACGTGGTTCTCACCAAAAGAGTTCTCACTCGATCATTTCCCTATATATAAATATATATATATATATATAATATATATATATATATATATATATATATATATATATGATAGCGAATAAACAGATACTTGAAGTCTTGAACCATCAACCCCGCAGCAATTTTAGATGTAACTTGGTTACCGCAAGTGCTGATAAAGCTTCTTAACCACACAAAAAATTAACATTTGTTTTGGATCTAGGGCCTCATCCATCATTCATTATCAAAGGTACATGTACAATTTTTAAATGATAGAGAATAATGTACGGTAATTAAAAGATTCTAACCACATAAGAAGGCAAGTTAGTAGTAGTTGATTAAGAAAAAAACACTATCTTTTGCAATTTATTGCTCCAAGAATGAATGATTTTTTTTCATCATCTACATTCTAGATTTATTTATTTATTTTTGGTCCATAATTCTACCTATCCCCTTTTTTCTATAATTTTACCTCTTCTTTTTGTTATATATACATCTTAATTTCTACTACTATAATAAAATCATGCTACCAAATAAATCACAAATATGGGTATACTTTTTCAAAAAAGGTAGTGCAGTGTAATTCACTTGCTTAGGGGGCATTTGGTACAAGGATTTTTTTGACTTCCACGAATCATAAATCATGGGATTTATGTTTCCTAGGATATATGATTCCAATGAATCTTTACAACATGTTTGGCATGTCTTAAATATCTCTGGGAATGTTAATTAGAAACTTAATTTCCTATATTTGGTTGAGCTACATATTTCCTGGGAATATTAATCTTATTATCCAAAAATACCCTCTCTTCCTCAAATAACAAAACAAACTCTGCGATGACGAACGAGACACGGGCTTCTGTGGCGACTTCGAAGGCGGCAGCAAGCACAGAGGAGTTGCGGATGTGGCTGTGGTGGCTGAAGACGAGGAGGCCAACAGCAATGGTGAGAGAGCTCGAGAGTTGGCAACAATGGTGAGGGCTCTGTTTTTGGATGAAACGGAGGATGAGGTGGAAGGCGAGGGGATTCAGTGGTTGTTGGCGTCGACGACCGGCAGGGAGGGTTGACAAGGGTGCAGACTAGGTGGCGGGCAATAGAGGTCGGAGGTGACGAGGTCGTTGAGGACAGGGGGCTCTCGATGGGTTCAGCGGTGGCGAAGTGCAGAGGAGAAGGTGATGCAGATGGTGGAAGACGGGGATGAAGATGGTGATGGAGGGGGTGACGGGAAAAAGGGGTTGTGGGCGGTGGTGAGGTGAGCAGGAGGCGAAGAGACAGGAGAGAGGTGAGTTTTTGGCGGCATACTTGTATTTTCAAAGAACAACATTTTTTCAGGTACTTGGGAATCTAAGTATCCCACCCCTGCCCATGGAAAAAAATTTGTGGAAATTGTGGTAAAAAAATCTCCTAGGAATCTTAGTTTCATGGAAATTTGAATTTAAAAATTAACAGACCAAATATGGGAAACTAAAATTTTAAGTTAAGATTCCCAGGAAACAAAAAATAATCCCCCTACCAAACACCCCCTTAGGGTCTACCTGAAAGAAAAAAAAACATTATAAATGAATGTATTAAGTTGGTATGATGTCTTTAGAAACTACTTACCAAACATATGTAAGATCTTATGACTTAGATGAAAACTAACCCGTTAAGTTCTAAATAATTAGATATTAACAAATCCAATCAATTTAACTGAAATGGGTGTCAGTTCATGTCTTTCAATCACTATCAAACTATCTAAGAAGTTTGTGACCGAATTACTTTCGGTTTAAGCGCCTACAACGAACTGGTCGAGACAGATACCATATGCTTTGTATGAAAATTAAAATAAATAATTATTAAATACACTCGGTACGGTATGGTATACCATAGGTATCAATACTGGGTACACTGCCATACCATATAATCTCGGTACTATACAGTACCGAGATTTGGTACTGTATTAACAAGTTTTCGGTAATATTCGGTATGGCAATGGTGTGGTACCAGTACGGTATGGTTTTATGGTATTTTTTGACACCTCTATTAATAGCTGTCCGGCGTTTAGCACCTCGTACTCGGCCTCGTTATAGAGGCCCGGAAGTTTAGACGTAGGCAGTACTAGAGAGCAAAGCTACCCAGTCCCTGTAGTAGCACCCCTGTTATGCTCCCTTATTTGCAAAAGGACTCCTCCACATAGATCT
>CM030367.1:46316634-46671634 GCA_017893485.1 Hemerocallis citrina
AGGATTAGTACATAGTGGAGACGTGATGAAAGTAGGAGAAAAACACGTGTATGAGGGCCATCGGATTGGCGGCGTGAGAGTATTTCACAGGCTGTCTTCACGGTGCGTCGTGACATGACGTGGATACTGCTCCAGGGCACCGTCCCGGTGGTGACGCTTGTGGGATGTTTGGTGACTGCATGAGGATCGTGTGCCATGAAGGAGGCTGAATTGCCATAGGTTCTTCACGATGAGTCGTGACATGACGTGGGATTCCCCTCCAGGTTTTCTGTACACGTGCTTACACTCATAGATCATCTAGGATACCTACCGTAATTATAGTAGTAGATTAAGTCATGGCGAGGGATTGAACCCTACAAAGATGAAGAACGATTAAGGGCTTGCCCTTGGACCTATGTAGTATGGGATGCATAGAATCCGAACAAGTGCGCATTAGTGTCATGTAATATAAATAAATGCATTAAGGACTAAGTGCACAATCACAACACGACATCAATAGGGTAGTCCCTTTAGTTTGATATATGACAAGTTTGTGTTTACTAAATATGGAAAATAAGTTATACTATTTCCGGCATAGAGAGGATGGCCGTGTATAATGATCGTCGGTTGAATAAACTGACGTACCCACAGTCTTATATGCAGGTGAATGGCTTGATAAAGATTAAAGAGGAACAAATGCTTAAAGAGTACTCAATGTTGTTGTATATTTGCTTCATTGTTGTAAATTTTACTTCCGCTGTGCAATGTAAAGTGTAATATTGATGTAAACTCTGATGTAAAGAGAAAAGTTTAAATTTCCTTGTAAAATTGTACTAAAGGAGTGAAAAGATCCTGTAGAACATCTCGAATTCAGTGTATTTGGAATTCGGGACATTACAGAGTGGTATCAGAACCACGCTTCCTCACTTGTACAAATTTATAAGGAACGACACCCTAGAAGTGGACATAGAGTGTGTGTTTGAGTCTAGAGATTTAAATGTAAGTGACTTACATTTGTGTTGCTGTAAGACTTATGCTTCTTCCTCTCTATTTCTAAGATGGCTGACCACTTCGACCCTGCTAGAGACGACGAATGGCATATCATTGAGGAAGAGTACCATCCTGGACAGGCAGATTATGAGGACAAGTACTACCCAGGGCAAGCAGATTCTGACGGAGAAGAATGGCCTGAATCCCGAGAGATCACCCCACCTCCGGATTCATCTGATGACTCTTCTTCTGATGAAGAAGAAGAACCAGTTCCAAATAGTCTTGTGACTTATCTTCAGAGGCAGGTAGAAACACTGCAAGAGAGAGTCGGATTATTGGAGGCTGAGCTGGCAAAGCGAAAGGACAACTATTCTGTTCTCAGTCATCGTATATGAGAACTCGAGAAGAGGAAGAATCTGACAGATGTGCTGAAGGATGAAGTTGATGAACTACGGGGAGAACTTCGAGAAGCGAAGAGGAATCGTAGGAGTTAGACTGTTATAGCTTCTACTATCTTTCATTCTGATGTCAAGAAATGTTTTTCAATTCGAATGTATAAAGTTTGGAATTCAATGAAATGCAAGTTGATTTAAAATTCTTGTTTTATACTTCGAATTTAATGGATCTTTTGCATCAGAATATGGCTAGAAGAGGAGCTAGAAATGGGGAAGGTCTGGATCTGGAAACGGAACTTGCAAGGGTCTATCAGACGCTCAACGCTGTGGCTATGAATCAGAACCAAGGAAGGGGGCCTGCGAATCCGGTGCCCGAAGCGATTAAACTAGTGGAATCGTTCAAACGAATGAAACCACCTGTATTCGAGGGAAAGTCAGACCCTGATGCGGCTGACAACTGGATTCGCCAAGTGGAAACAATCTTTGAAGTGCTGGAGACCCCTGAAGGCAGTAAGGTCAAGTTGGCGACTCTGCAATTTGAGAAGGACGCGGCTGTGTGGTGGCAGTCGATGAAAGGTACAATGGGAGGCATAGTGTTTGGCTGGGAGGAATTTCTGGAAGAATTCCGCAGTCACTATTTCCCCTCCGATGTTCAAGAGAAGAAGGCTATGGAATTTCTATCACTACAGCAAGGTAGCATGTCAGTGAGAGAGTACGAGACCAAGTTTACTCAGCTCTCTAGGTATGTTCCGGAACTAGTGATGGATGAAGCTAAGAAGGCTCGTAAGTTCGAGCATGGATTGAGGCCAAGCTTGAGGTCCCGGATGATACCTCTTGGTATCAGAAGATTTGACAAGTTGATCAAGAGAGCAGCAGCGACGGAAGCAGACATGGAACAGTTTCATGTTGTTCAGAACTGGAGGAACAACTGGCAGTCTGGGAAGAGGCCCGCCAATTCTGGGAGTTTCAAGGGGCAACCATCTGCACAAAGATTCAAACCGACAGGGGCGAATGCTATTAGTTTGGCTAGAGGACCTGGGAATAATGTGGTGAGACCTCCTGCGGTGACTTGCTTCAACTGTGGTGAGACGGGACATTTCATGTCTCAATGCTCCAGGCCGCGAAATGTCATCCGTGGGGGATCAACTCAGCAGAATGAGAAGAGACCGTACCAACCAGGGCAAGTATTTGCGTTGACAGAAGCTGATGCTGATGATGTAGATCATGTCATCACTGGTACGAGGGCTGATGTTTAGTGGTTTTTGTCATTTCTTTTTCCCGCTGTTAAGTGAACTGTTACGTAATAAGTGTGTATTATGTAACAGGAGAACTTTATCTTAATGGAATGAAAGCTGTTGTGTTGTTCGATACTGGATCCTCTCATACTTTTGTGTCTCCTAAATTTGCTAAAGTGTTGGGAGTTGAACTGAAGATTTTTCCAGGCAGGATCTTAGCAGTAGCTACTCCATCAGGGAAAACTTTAACCACTGATCGGTATTATGCTGATTGTGAGATTGTGATTGGAGATCGAATCTTTGGCATTGATCTGATCGAGCTGACTATCTTGGGATTCGATGTTATCATTGGCATTGATTGGATGTCGGTGTACAGTGCAAGCATCGAGTGCAAGACCAAGACGGTAACGGTGAAGGTTCCAGGTGGACCTAAAGTCACTTTCCAAGGGAAGAAGAAGTGTTCTAAGCTGGTGGCAGCTATCCGCAAGGAAGAGACTCCTGTGGAAGTGCAAGGGATTCCTGTGGTTCGGGACTATCCGACCGTGTTCTTGGATGATTTTCCTGGGTTACCCCCGCATCGTGATGTAGAGTTCAGCATCACTGTTCAACTGGGAAGTGCACCCATTTCTAAGGCACCGTATAGGATGGCTCCAGTGGAACAGGATGAAGTGAAACGGCAGATTGAGGAACTGTTGGAGAAAGGCTTTATTCAACCTAGTGCGTCACCTTGGGGAGCACCAGTGCTTTTGGTAAAGAAGAAGGATGGATCGATGAGAATGTGTATCGATTACCGGGAGCTGAATAAAGTCACTGTTCAGAATAAGTATCATATTCCTCGAATTGATGATTTGTTCGATCGTCTACAAGGAGCAGCTGTTTTCTCCAAAATAGATCTTCGATCAGGATATCACCAAGTTCGAGTGAAAGCTGAAGATGTGCACAAAACTGCATTTAGAACTCGACATGGGCATTATGAATTCTTAGTTATGCCATTTGGAGTGACGAATGCATCCACAATCTTCATGGATTTGATGAACATAGTTCTGAGGCCGTTCATTGATTCTTTCGTCGTGGTGTTTATCGACGATATCCTCGTGTACTCCAAGTCAGAAGAGGAGCACACCGAGCATCTGGCAGCAGTTTTGAAGAAGCTGGAAGAGCAGAAGTTGTATGCCAAGTTATCCAAGTGTGATTTCTGGAAATCTGAAGTGGCATTCCTAGGTCACATCCTTTCTAAAGAGGGAGTGGCAACTGACCCTCAGAAGATAGAGGCAGTGAGAGATTGGGCTAGGCCTACTACAGTGAAGAAAGTCAGAAATTTCCTTGGAATGACTGGATACTACAGGAGATTCATTCAAGGTTATGCTCAGATAGCCATACCGCTTACTGGACTGACCAAGAAGAATGTGAACTTCAAGTGGACTGAGCAATGTGAGGTGAGCTTTCAGGAGTTGAAAGAGAAACTGACTACTGCACCTATTTTGGCTTTGCCTAGAGCAGGTGTTGAGTATGATGTTTATAGCGATGCTTCACATCGTGGGCTTGGTTGTGTCTTAATGCAAGAAGGAAGAGTAATTGCTTATGGGTCTAGGCAACTATGACCACATGAGAAGAATTACCCGACTCACGATCTGGAGTTGGCTGCAATTATCTTTGCCCTGAAACAATGGAGACACTACGTGTACGGTGAGAAGTTGAACATGTACACGAACCACAAGAACTTGAAGTATATATATCAGCAGAGGCATCTGAATTTGAGGCAGCGAAGATGGTTGGAAGTACTTGAGGACATGCGACCTGAGATCAAGTATCATCCAGGGAAGGCTAATATTGTTGCTGATGCACTTAGTCGCAAGAGCAGCTTAGCCAGTTTGATTACAACTCATAAGCATCTGATTGAGGAATTGGATCGAGCAGGTATTGAGGTTGTCTTGTAAGGATTGGGAGCATCTTTGGCTCAGTTGAGGCTTCAGCCTACATTGAATGCAAGGATCATTGCAAGTCAGGAGGTTGATGCTGATATCTTGGAGATGAAGGAGCAGGTTGGTGCTGGCAGGTTGTCCGGATTTCAAATCAGGGATGGAGTGCTGTGGTTCGGAGATAGACTGTGTGTTCCAAATCAGGCGGACCTGAAAGAGAGTATTCTTCAGGAGGCGCATGCTACTCTTTTGTCGGTACATCCTGGGAAAACTAAGATGTATAAAGACATCAAACAGCATTTCTGGTGGTCAGGTTTGAAGCGGGATGTGGCTGAATTTATGGCGAAGTGTGAGGTTTTTCAGCAAGTCAAAGCCGAAAATTAGAGACCCGGAGGTCTATTACAGCCGTTACCTATTCCGGAATGGAAGTGGGATAACATCAGTATGTATTTTATTACGGGATTGCCTAAGAGTCCTAAAGGCAATGATGCAATTTGGGTTATAGTCGATCGACTGACCAAGTCCGCTCACTTTCTGGCGATGAAACTCACTGCTTCGATGGACAAGTTAGCTGAGTTGTATATTGGCGAGATTGTCCGACTTCATGGTGTTCCGTCAACTATTGTGTCTGATCGAGATGCACGGTTTACTTCGCATTTCTGGAGGAGTCTTCAGACAGTCTTGGGTACCAAGACGGATTTCAGCACTGCTTTTCATCCGCAAACCGATGGGCAGACCGAGAAAGTCAATCGTATTCTTGAGGATATGCTTCGGTGTTGTATACTAGACTTTGGAGGCAGTTGGAAAAGGCATTTACCTTTGGTAGAGTTTGCCTACAACAACAGTTTTCAGGCTAGCATCGGGATGGCGTCGTACGAAGCTCTGTATGGCAGGAAGTGCAGGACACCTGTTTGTTGGTTTGAGGTTGGGGAGCATCAGTTGTTTGGTCCTGAGCTTGTACAGCAAACCTCTGAGAAGATTGTTCTGATCAGGAAAAGGTTGGTGGAAGCTCAGAGCAGGCAGAAAAGCTATGCAGACAACCGGAGAAGGGACCTTGAGTTTGAGGTTGGTGACTTCGTCTTTCTGAAAGTATCACCCAGTAAAGGTGTGGTTCGATTTGGCAAAGGCAGAAAATTAGCCCCAAGGTTTATAGGCCCGTACAATATATTGAAAAGGATCGGAAAAACTGCTTACCGGCTTGAGTTACTGGAGGAGTTATCTCAGGTGCACAATGTCTTTCATGTGTCTATGCTGAAAGGTTATATTCCAGACCCGAGTCATCATTTGCCAGAAATGCCAGAAGGTTTGCAGTTGGACATGAATTACATCGAGTCTCCTGTCGAGATTGTTGATTGTCGAGAGAAAGTCTTGAGGAATAAGACGATACCGATGGTCAAGGTAGTCTGGAGAAACCATTTGGTTGAAGAGGCTACTTGGGAGTCTGAGGAGAGGATGTTGAAGGACTATCCTGAGCTTTTTGCTTGATTTGCATCTTTGTATCTTTTGTTCTTGTTGTAAGGATTATATATATATTTTTTGTGTTACTCACTCTTGACTGTAGTTCCAGGGACGAAACTATTCTAAGGAGGGAGTGTTGTAATGCCCTGATTTTTCATTTAATGAAAAATTATTTATTTTGCACGTAGTGTGCACGTGCAATATTTTGGTTAATATTTTCATCAAGATGAGTAAAGATATTTTAATATGTGCTTTTAATTATTTTAAACAAAAGCTTTATTTTAATTAGATAAAAAGCCTTTTTCTTTAAGCCCAAAATGTAATTTATTTATTTTATTTTAAAATAACTATTTTGGCCCATAAACTAAAGCCCGTGGACTATTTTTATGCAACTTGTCATGTAGAATACAATTTAAAGACTATTTTATTTTTATACAAAAATTAAATGTATAATTTTTGGGCCTAGTTGCATGCACGTGCACTACACGTACACGTGCAAAATGCACTCTTCCATGGCCGGTTGTGACTTTTTGGAAGGAAACCCAAATTTTGAGTGGTGATCATGGTGTGGTGGTTACTTGGATGTGGGTGGTTATTGCAACTCTTACTTTCATCCTAGCCCTCTATCTTACAACCAACCAATTGATCCTAGCCCTCCATTCCCTTTGACTTTTAGTATAAATACCCCCCCATGGCTAGTTCTTCTTGTGCCAAACTATTCTCTTCCAAACCTATAGTCCAATTATATTATCTAGTAGTAATTTTTGTGAGATAAAAGATTGAGTTGTGTGTGGGAGTGGTGCTTGCAACTACAAAAGGAGAAGAGGCCGGCATTCAAAGGGAAGGAGCTCTCGATTTTGGTGCGTTTGGAGGCTCGAGTGCGGCATTCAAGGAGGAGGAGCATCTCGTTGCAAGGACATTCGTCTAGGAGTTTGCTAATTGTTCTTTTCTTCAACAAGGTGGGTAAATTTTCCTATTTCTAACATAGGAATGCATGCTAGATTAAATTATCAAAATAATGCATGAAAATGACTAATAAGAATGCACATTTTTAATTGAAAAGATGATCTCTAATTGATTAACATATTGATATGCAAGTTATGTGTGTTGTTATTAGTAAAATTTAAGTTGTGTGCAATATGAATGTGGCTATAAATTATGTGAAGGAACATTTGTTAGTAGCATGAAAAATTATGTGCAAAAGTTAGTACATCGATTGTGTCACGTTTTGTGCTAAATTGGAAACCTTGTATGGCGTGGTAGCGAATAAATTAAGAGGAATTCTTATGTTTGGAAAATGAATAAGAATAGAGAATTATTATAGAGATTGATGAAATTATAATGTCAAAAAAAAAAAAATTGTATTAGTAGTATGTCACATTAACCAAATTGTATGGTAGAAATGTGTCAATTATGGAGAAAATTATGTCTAATTATTTAAGAAATTATTTTCATATACTGGAATAAAATTCATGATGGAAAATGATTAATTCGGATTTTTTCAGTATATTAGTAAGAATAATGTGATATGCAACTTTGTTGAACGTCAAAATGTTCTAAATAACAGAGAGTATGGGTTAAATGAAATTAGAATTATACTAGTGACAACCTGAGCTTGTAGCTCAAGTGGTCATAGTGCGTGGTTGGGTTCCTTGTGGTGACCGGTTCGAATCCTTGCGGCACTATATTGTTTCATGTAATTTTTTAAAAACAAGAATCAGCGATCGAGAGCCTTAAATACCCTCGGCTTTCCCTTTATACCGCTTAGCACATGCGGCCTAGTGGCTTGTGCGGTTGGCTGTGTTCTCTGGGGTACTGGGTTCGAATCTTGCCCTCGGCAAGATTGAAAAAAAATTATTTTTTTGGGGTTTTAATTGTCCAAAAATTATGAAAAAAATATGGTTATTCTTCTAAAATTATATGGGACTTTATAAAAATGATTTGGGAATTATTTGCATGAAATAGACTATGATTTGAGAATAAAATGTATAAATAGAACTATGGTTCTATGTGTATACTTTGTGAAAATTATACCTTGCAAAAAGAGTTTGAAATGAAGAATTAGAAGATTATTGTGGTAAAGAATGAGTCTTTTATTATGTGATGGATGTGAATTGTTCTCATTCGAGAATAGTGTGAAAAATGTGAATTGTGAATATTCGTTAGTGATGTGAATTTCAAAGTAAAAGTGATAATTGATAAAGCATATGAAATTCATGTATAGTTATGGACTATTTGAACGAATTAGAAATTATGATTGGAAAGAAATATACTTTTGAGTATGATGACTCAACATGGAAATTTATGAATTGGAAATGCTTATTTTAGAAATTGTGAATTGAAAATTGAAACCAAAAAGAGTAGCTAAGTCTCCCCCGCCATTTGGAAATGAAAATTGAAAAGAAAGACCAAGGTTGGTCATGTTGAAATGAATGAATAAGTCCGATTTAGTGGAGAGGCTAACTCTAGAGCTTTGATTCTTGTTCATGATTTTAATAAAAACTATGGATTAGTACATAGTGGAGACGTGATGAAAGTAGGAGAAAAACACGAGTATGAGGGTCATCGGATTGGTGGCGTGAGAGTATTTCACAGGCTGTCTTCACGATGCGTCGTGACATGATGTGGATACTGCTCCAGGGTACCGTCCCGGTGGTGATGCTTGTGGGATGTTTGGTGACTGCATGAGGATCGTGTGCCATGAATGAGGCTGAATTGCCACAGGTTCTTCACGATGAGTCGTGACATGACGTGGGATTCCCCTCCAGGTTTTCTGTACACGTGCTTGCACTCATAGATCATCTAGGATACCTACCGTAATTATAGTAGTAGATTAAGTCATGGCGAGGGATTGAACCCTACAAAGATGAAGAACGATTAAGGGCTTGCCCTTGGACCTATGACACTAACAAGTGCGCATTAGTGTCATGTAATATAAATAAATGCATTAAGGACTAAGTGCACAATCACAACACGACATCAATAGGGTAGTCCCTTTAGTTTGATATGTGACAAGTTTGTGTTTGCTAAATATGGAAAATAAGTTATACTATTTCTGGCATAGAGAGGATGGCCGTGTATAATGATCGTCGGTTGAATAAACTGACGTACCCACAGTCTTATATGCAGGTAAATGGCTTGATAAAGATTAAAGAGGAACAAATGCTTAAAGATTACTCAATGTTGTTGTATATTTGTTTCATTGTTGTAAATTTTACTTCTGCTGTGCAATGTAAAGTGTAATATTGATGTAAACTCTGATGTAAAGAGAAAAGTTTAAATTTCCATGTAAAATTGTACTAATGGAAGTGAAAAGATCCTGTAGAATATCTCGAATTCAGTGTATTTGGGATTCGGGGCGTTACACCAAGCCAGGGAGTTGTTTCCTGTATGGTGAGCAAGGTCATTTCATGAGACAGTGCCCAAGGAAGGACCCTCAGATGGATACCCGTGTCTGTTACAAATGTGGGAAGATTGGTCATATCCGACCAGATTGTCCCTAGTTTCAGAAGAATAGCAGCAGATCGGGCCCAGAGATGAACCACAAAGGAAAGGAGCCGCTTCGCCAAGGACGAGTGTTTGTGTTATGCCCTGCTTCCCAAAAACAGAATACGAAATACAGATACGTGACAAAAGTCCAGTGAATGATTTTCACTATCCATAAGCTGTCAGGATCTTTACAACATTTCACAAGAATAATAAGAGTAGGAAGCAAAAGAAGTCAACCACGCATGTATATATGAATCAAAATACCAACAGGATTTTCTTGAAAAAAATATATTAATCTCAAATAAACAAGATCTGAACAAGTCAAAAATCCTGAGTCACATTACCCAATACAAAATCATCCAAGTAACAGATACAATTATTCAAATAAGCAACAGGAAATAATAATAGCAAAACTCCAGCATCTAGAACCTCATATCACCAACTCCATCTGGCTGCTGATCTCAATAATCTGCAATTTAATAAATTGCAGGAAGAGGAAAAAGAAAACAAACTCCCATCAATGCAAGTTACGGGCCACTTGTAGTGCAAGCACAAGCACATGGGAAAAGATAAACAAATAGCATGGAATAGACATGATAACAAAACAAAACTAGCATGAATCATGAACAAAATCAAGTAACAACAGGTGTATATAACATGTAACAGGTAACAGGTATCATGCAAGCAAGTAACCATGTAACAGGTGAACAGGTTAACAGGTGTCAAGTAGCATGTACAGGTAATCATGTATCAGATAAGCATGTAACAGGTAATCATGTAACAGGTATCATGTTATGTCTCTTATATTATTACTATCTAGGTAGCACTTCCTGCATCCATCCTTTTACCACATGGTTGCTACATTCAAACAGGTTTCGTTTAGATTTTGTAGTGGAGTCCATAGGGCCGTGTACTCAGGGATCAGGTAAATAGGAACATGAACAGGTTCATGAATCAAACAGGTACACGAATCATCCGATTCATGCATCAACAGGTTCATGAATCAACAGATAACATGTACACGAACTAACAGGTCCATGCATCAACAAGTAACAAGTACACGAACCAACATGTCCATGCATCAACATGTAACATGTACAAGAACTAACAGGTCCATGCATCAATAAGTAACAGGTACACGAACCAACATGTCCATGCATCAACAGCTAACAGGTACACGAACCAACAGGTCCATGCATTAGCAGGTTCATGTATCAACAAGAATCAAAATGGGAAACATGGCCCCCTTCTAAATACACAATTCTATATTTTCCACTACTATATCTTTTCCTTAACCCTGGCTTGATTACTTGTTATTAGTATTAATCAAACCGGCATGCATGTGTCACAAACAGGTCAAGAGTAACATGTCATAAACAAGTAACAGGCTCAGGTTGGAAGACAAACATGCACAGGTAAAGAACAACTCACAAAAGGATAGGACGACGAAAATTCTAGTTCAGGACAGCAAGACAGTACTGTACTAAATCTGGAATTCCCGTTGCCACAAACATGCAAACCTGGATCCTTCAGAAAATCTGGAAAATAGACTTCCGGTCGAATCCAGCAAATATATATAAGTCATATGGTGTGTCACAAAAACATAACTCAAAATAGATTTGTATCCAGAAAACATGTTCAGCCAGAAATCAGAAATTTGTATTCAAAGTCAGGAAAACTAAATGAAAACTTACTAATTAAATCAACTAGTTCACATGGAACTCATCTAAAACATAATCAAGCATGAAATATGGTGTACTAGATGTCCAAGCAACATGGTGTAGGGTATTTTACAAGTCTACAGCAAGTATACTACAAATCACATTACCAAACACACGATATCATGAGAACAACATGCACGTATACAGCAAGAAGTGGTCATCGCTAGGTTATTTAATGTCATGGGTGTCATGTGGCAACTACGGGCGGGTCAACACAATTGAGACAAGATCAACAAGGGGTTTCACACGGGAATTGTCTCTAGAACACAACTACACTACATGTGGTATTTAGTACTTGTATTACACAAAAATGAATATAAGTTACTTGCCTTATAGTCGATGATGGGAACGACACAAAAGCAAGAATAATGGGACCGGATTCCCGGGCACGAACACGAGCGAACGAACACAACGAATGGATCGCGAACCAATCACAAACACACGATCACAATTGCAATCACGAACACCAAGTACGGATCTCGATGATCAAGAGGATGATCAAGAGGATGAAGTTCAAGAGATCCAATGGCTAGATCCAAGAGATCAAGATCAAGATGATCAAATCAGATCAGACTGCCAAATCAAGATTGATAATGATGGAGTCGATGATCACGATCAGATCATATAATACAGATTTCCCTGATGATGAAGAGGATATTAATCAAGATCGATCGACGATCGAACGGCCAGGATCACCCCGATGGTGATGATCGAGATGATGATCAAAATCAATCGGATGGTCCAGATCAGATGATGGAGATCATGATGATGAAGATCGATCGATGAACAACGACCAGGATCAAAGTGATCAACTCCCTATTGTGATCACCACAGGGGCTCAAAGATTGAGGGAACACGACACAGTGCTGTAGATGCTGTTGTCGATGACAGGAGGTAGAGAGAGCGGTGTGGCTGTGTCGTGGCATCGTGCCAGGGAAGATTTGCACGGGGGGTCTAGTGCCACTAGGGGACAGATGGCGGAGGAGGAGGGAATGCAGGGAGAGACACCGGGAGGTGCTGGCAGAGTACAGGGGCGACACGACGGTGGGACGGTGAAACGGCGGTGACACGGTGGCGGGTGGTGGCTACAGGAGGTCGCTACTGCTGTCGTTGCGATGCCAGGAGGAGCAGGGCAGGGATGCTGCAGTTATCATTGCTGAGGCGTCGCGACAGGAAACACAGGGCTGTTGGTTGTCGTCATCAGCTGTCGACTGGTTGTGTCGAGAGGGAACAACACAAGGATGCAGGGGGCTTCACTGGCATCAGAGGGTGGGGGATGACGGCACGACAGGGAGGAGGCTGACGCTATCGGCTGGAGGGTCGGCTGAGGAAGGAAGGGATGGTCGGGAGGTCGAGGGTCACTACAGTCGGGAGGAGCACAAGGGAGGAGGCAGAGTTCGCTAGGCTGCAGAGCGTCAGAGGGGAGATAGGGCGGCGTGCTCAGGGCAAGACTGACTGGAGGAAGACGAGGGAGATAGGCCAGAAGAGATCGGGAGTGGGTTAGGAAGGAGATGAGCGAGAGAGAAGGGAGAGGAAATGGCTGCATGGGTAGACGAGGAGAGAGAGAGAGAGAGACGAGGGAGGAAGGTGAGGTAGGGTGGCTAGGGTAGTGTAATGCCCCATTTTCCGGTAACTGGGAAACCGTGACATAAGCCAAAATCTTTTTTTCAATTAGCCACAATACACAGAAAAACAGGAAAATTTAAAACTTTTTATTCAACACAAATGTATTACAAGTCCGAATGTTACAAATTGCAATACATTTTAACAATGTTACAATAATACCTTTATAATCCCAAGTGTTACAACTTTCAACAAATTGCATCAGAGTACAATGAATAAAGAACAACACTTGGTATTTCTCTTGGATGCTTTCCAACAAATAAATAATTTACGACAATTATTACAAATAGTAATCAACATAAATTACAACAATATTACAGCAGAAAACTTTAATGATCTCGACTCCTTGCTTCTCATGCCTTGAGTCCTCCTGAAACCTGTACCTGTACCTGTACATCTGCAATCCAATACCCATTGAAGTGGGACTTCAGTACATATACTGATGCTTTAAGGCTGATAACTAGCAGCGAATCTCAACTATAGCAAACAAATTGATGAAAAGATAAACGTGTATATATATATGATGTGTCAGTGTATGTTATGACTTAGACTCTAATGCAAGGATGCTCTTATTCTAATTCAAGCAAGTCTCTGGAATAGTATGCATCCCATACTAAATACGCTCCATCTCAAGCCGTTTCTTCATGTATAGGGGTTTGAACCCGCACTATGAATTCTACTCTTGTACTCAACTTGTTTCTGAAGCTACATCGTGACTGATGAGGTTTCTCTGAAATGGTCTAATCCCGCCATTCGCAGTCATATAGTGGTGTCCCCATTTTCCACTATTGCCCGACGTACCGGACCTCACTCAAAAATCTGACGAACCCTTGGGTTATCCGACAGCACAGGTTAGCTCGAAGCATCCCCGGTGCCCACCCTTGGGTTATCCGACAGCACAGGTAGCTCGAAGCATCACTTGTGGCCCCCTAGCTGATAGACCATAGTCTATTGTTTGTTCGTCCTTAGATTTAAGGCATGACGGAGTTCCGGGGGGTCCATCCCCTAGCTCCGAAAGGAATCGCTCCTACCCTTATCATGGCACTTTAGAAATTAACAGACGAGATACGGATCCCGAGCTCCCAATTTGTGAGAAGGCACAGACCATATCCCTTTGACAAGAAGGGTACAACCCAATAACACCGCCTAGTGTCGGCCTATAGGACAAGTCAGATTATACGGTATCACCTTTATCACCAACTCTTTCCCTTTGGCGAAAAATGATAATAAGTAATGGTTAAGTAGTAATAGCCATAAGTTACTACCTTAACGATGTCACTAACCCTGAACAATCCTAGGGATGACAACAGAACTTACACAACATGCTAAGTCTTTAAGTTAGACTTCGCAAGATAACTCTACTAGGTTGCTCAACCTAGACTTACCAGAATCCCTAAGGATCTGGTTCATGGCCTATCGATCCAAAACCACGGAAATATGAACGTATTCACATGTTACTACCCTGAACTTGGATTTTGTCTACGCTCCGTTCCACGATCAACCTACACCGGTTACGATCGGATAGTACACAAGGAGTGACTCGTCCACAGCCCCTTAGGGGTAAGGTAAATACACATCTTGATGGTCGATAGCCCTAGGGCAATAATATCGCCCTAGATAAGCACAACAAAACTACGTACTAGCTAATAAGCTACATACGACTAAACAGAACACATACGAGCCAACAAGCTACATATGAAACCAACAACTACATACGATCCTGGTGGACTACGTATGAGACGACAACATACATACCAGCCAAATAAGCTACGTATGAAACCAACAGCTACATACGGGCCAGACGAGCCACGTATGAGACAACAACATACATACGAGCTAAATAAGGTGCGTATGAGACCACAGCTACATACGGGCCAGGCGAGCCACGTATGAGACAAGACTACAAACAAAATGAACCATACAGGTAAACAACCTAGAAGCAACCAAACGTGCTTACTAGCAAAACATGATCATCTATAATTAGAAGCAACCGAAGAATCTTCTAACAGTCTAAAATAGACATACTACCAAAGAGAAGCCCAAAAGCGATATAAAAGCCTTCCGACAGCCTCGAAGCAACCAGTGCTACGCTTATCCAATTTTAACAGAAATATACTTTTTAGAAAGGTGAGAATATTTTCTGCAACTCTCTAGTTGACCACTTCTTCTGCTTTCGTAAGGAATTCCAAATTCCTACCCATCGAACATACGCAAACAGTTACCAAACTACCGATTTTCAATAAAAAGCTAAAACTTCTGTAGCTTGTAACTCTTTCTCTGCTTGTCGGAATCTAACGAAACTGGACAATTTGAAAGGTGGGAATATGTACTAAAATTTTCTAGTTGGCCACTTGCTCAGATTTCGTAAGGAATTCCAAGTTCCTACCTATCGAAGACATGCAAACGCTAAGAAAACAGCAGATTTGACAAAGAAAAATTGAAACTTTGAAAGCCTATAACTTTTGTTCCACTTACCGAAATTTAACCCGGGAGGGCAATTCGGAAAGGGGAGAATGTCTCGTACAACTTCCTAGTTGGTTGGCTCCTCAGTTTCAGTGAGTAGGACATTCAAAAACTACAAGGAATCAAGACATATACAATTCCAATCCACCAAATACACAGCCAAGCTGAAAACTTTCAAAGCCCATAACTTCTACTCCGCTAGTTGGAATTTAACCCGAGAGGTCAATTCGAAAAAGGGGAGAGTCTCTACTATAACTCCCTAGTTGGCCCGATCCTCAGATTCTACAGGTAAGATACTCTAAAATAACAAAGAAGTCAAATAGCAAGCACACTCAGCTCAAAGCTGGCTGCTGCATCTTTCAAATACCATAACTCCCACTCTGCTTATTGGAATTTAGCCCAAGAGGTCAATTCGGAAAAAGGAAGATGTCTAATACAACTCTCTAGTTGGCCAGAACCTCAGATTCTACAGGTAAGACCCTCTAAAACACCACGTCAAATAGCAAGCACACTCAGCTCATTGCTGGCTGCCGCGTCTTCCAAATACCATAACTCCTACTCCGCTTATCGGAATCTAGCCCGAGATGTCGATTCGGAAAGGGTAAGATGCCTACTACAAATCTCTAGTTGGCCTAAACCTCAGATTCTACAGGTAAGATACTCTAAAACACCAAAGAAGTCAAACAGCAAGCACACTCAGCTCGAAGCTGGCTGCTGCGTCTTCCAAATACCATAACTCCTACTCTGCTTATCGGAATCTAGACCAAGAGGTCAATTCGGAAAGGGGAAGATGTCTAATACAAATCTCTAGTTGGCCCGAACCTTAGATTCTACAGGTAAGACACTCTAAAACACCAAAGAAGTCAAACAACAAGCACACTCAGCTCAAAGCTGGCTGCTACGTCTGCCAAATACCATAACTCCTCCTCTGCTTATCAGAATCTAGCCCGAGAGGTCAATTCGGAATAGGGAGAGACTCTACTACAACTGCCTAGTTGGTCCGAACCTCGAATTCAACCAGTAAAACCCTCAAAAATGACAAACAAACACAACAGCAAGCAACATGTCCAACAGCTAGTTGCTGTATTTTCCCAAGACCATAACTCCTATTCTGCTTATCAGAATTTGACCCGAGAGGCCAAATCGGAAAGGGGAGGATGTCTACTACAACTTTCTAGTTGGTCCGAACCTCAAATTCCGCAAGGAAACCCGAGTTCTAGCCCCTCGAAGCTACTACGATGCTAATCCCAAAATAGTGATTGCTGTCTTTTGTCTAAGCTCGCTGTTTTGGAGGAAACGCTCGTTTCACCCATCAAAATGGATTTGAAAAATCCCCAAAAATTCCATCATGTTAATAACACATATGAGAACATCCCACATAAATTTCAGGTCAAAATTCCATCGTTTACATAGTCAAATAAAATCAACCCTACAACAACCCAAACCTAATTTTTATTGTTCCAATTTGTGTTCTATCACTTCAAAATTTGCATACTCTTCTTATCTAGTCCATATCATTCATATGCACATGAATCTAGTCCATATTGTTAACAAAATAACATACAACAATAATAACATACAAAATACATGAGAATGAGAAACTCCCACCCAAATTGGTTTGTAGGAAGAACTAGCCTTGCCTTCTCCTCCTTGCTCCTTGTTCTTGCTCCCCTTCAAGAGAGCCCATGAACCCTAACCTCTCTTTTGATTTTGATCTCTCTTTTATTTTTCTTTCTTCTCAATCTTTTCTAAAATTGAAACAAGTAGAGAAAGAGTAGAACAATTTGAGAGAGAGAAAGAGAGGGAGTGAGAAAAAAATGGAGGGTTTCTTTCCCTTTCTTGATCAAGGCCGGCCATGGGTAAAGGGGGGGGGTTGTTTTATAAGAGAAGGTGAGTGAACTTGGGGTTGAGAAGAAGCCACGTTCTTGTGGCTCATCAATTTGTAGTTTAATTGCAAATTTAAATTGCAATTAAACCCAATAAATTTACAATCAACGCCCTACTCAATCCCTACTCTCCATTTTGATCATGACTGATCAAGAATAAGAGACAATTTCCCCAAATCACATACTACATGATTTTGTACAAACGTACGAAATCGATATTGTACATATACGTACATATATCTGATTACACAGATAATTTTATTAGTTAAAACGGATAATCTGTACAAAAATCATTTAATTCCGAGAAAATAATTTTGTTACCGGCACGGAAGATTCCAGTATCAATTTAATACACAACATTCATATATCGACTAGTTTATACGTATAGATACTGTTTATTAACAAACTGGGTGATGTCCACCAAAAATATTTCAGTTTTGAAAATAATAATAAAATAATAATTTTTAATATATGCCCGGGATTTTCCAAATATTTTTTCAAAAACGCATTTTTCAAGATTTTGTACAAGTGCACAAAACTGATACAATACCTATATATATACTTACTAGTATATATATCCAGATAACTTTTTATTAGAAAAACCAAGAGATTTCTATAAAAAATTTTTAACTTTAAAAATAATAATTATATGAATATAATATCCATCCGGGATATTACAATACTCCCTACTTAGAATAGTTCTATCCTCAAAACTACGTTAAGTTAGGAAAACAGACAAGCATTCATACACTAAATAACTTGGGAAAAGAAAGCTTATACGGCTTTCTGGCTCCCAAGTGACTCATCCACGAACTGGTTCTCTAAAGAACCCAACCTCAACCCCAAAGTTGCCTGAAGAATCTACCAAAGTCGAGACGTAACTCTCGAATCTTGGTGAGAACTACTGACGCCGGCACTCCAAGTCGCTTCCTTATGCCTTCAATGTGGACTCCCAGTAATTTCTCTAGCGATTAAGTCATCTTTATCGGAGAAAAATGTGCAGACTTTGTCAACCGGGTCCCAAATAAACTAAATTGAGTCATACATTTTCGAACTCCTGGGTAATCCTGTGATGATGTCCATATTGATATCCTGAGATTTTCCTTCATGAACTTGCTGCTTCAGTTCTTTAATCCCTGCATCTTCTGCCTAAGCCTTCTGACTTGCTCACTTAGACTGCTGCTTCCATCGTGCCAATATTAAGCTGCATTCTTGAGTATTCACTCCAATACTGGCTTACTTGATCTCATAATCTTGCTTCTTACTTCCTTCACGGTCTTTGGCTGAGGCCAATTCTTCACCTATCTCGATCTGTTGCACTTCGGTAGCCACTCCCTCCTTAGAATAGAACATGGCCTACGAACATCACTTCTGAATTCCTGGATTCTCTCCTATAATTTGCTCAAAGCTGACGGTCCAGATGGTGTAATCAACAAAACCACATCTAGAGTTGCCTCCCGCACACATCTTAACTTCTTAAAAAATAATTCAGACAAAGAATATGATGAACCTCAATTGTACAAAACAGTTGCATGGATTCCATATATATATATATAAATCCAACTGGTTACAAAAGTGTTACATCACATATAACTTCTTCAGTCTAAATAAAGTTTCAAAATACAACTTTTAAACTTAGTTGCAACTCCATATGCACATACTAGTACTTGCTCTCCCGCCTTCTTCAGCTTGCCTTTAGTAAGTGCAAACTCTTACTCTTGGTGAATAGGCTCCTTCCCTTTATTGTTCATCTTCAGGGCTAATCTGCCATTTTTCTTGTGAACTGGAGACAGTTTGACCTGATATGATCAATCTCCCCACAATTTTAATAGACATGGGTATCCATCTAAGGGTCCTTCCTCGGGCACTGGATCATGAAATGACCTTGCTCACCACATAGGAAACAACTTTCTGCCTTGGCGCCTCTAAGTTTGCCCTCCGTCTTCTGAGTCTTCTGCTCCTGACCTCGATCCTCGAACCTTGATGCTGGTGAACCTTGATGGTGTTCCTGCTCCTTCACTAGGCTTGCTAATATAGCTCTGCAAGCGTCACCCACTTGCTTAGCTTGACGACCTTTCCTGGTCCTGCACCTACTCAGCTTCCTCATTTCTCGATATAGGCTGGCCGCTGCCGCCATGCGTTGATCCCATTTAGTCCTGAAGGTGGTGAAGTTCCATCGGCTCCTCGCTCAAGATCAATGGACCATCCCTTGAAATCAGCTCATTCGCTTCTATCAACACATCCACGATTAGGATATCCTCGAACACCATCCTTCAAACGCATATACTGAGATTAGTCCAGGTATAGAAAAATTATAAGACATTGAAAGAAACAACAATATGAATTATAATTGTCTACAACTAGCTAAAGCCCGACTCTTAAAAGGCATCCATGTTTAATTTTCCTAGTGTGTTGGACTGTAAATTGAAGTCAGCTCTGATACCATTCTGTAACGCCCCAATTTTTGGTAACTGGAAAACCGTGACATAAGCCAGAATCTTTTCTTCAATTAGCCACAATACACATAAAAACAGGAAAATTTAAAACTTTTTATTCAACACAAATGTATTACAAGTCCGAATGTTACAAATTGCAATACATTATAACAGTGTTACAATAATACCTTTACAATCCCAAGTGTTACAACTTTCAACAAATTGCATCAGAGTACAATGAATAAATAACAACACTTGGTATTTTCACTTGGATGCTTTCCAACAAATAAATAATTTACAATAATTATAACAAATAGTAATCAACATAAAATACAACAATATTACAGCGGAAAACTTTAATGACCTCGACTCCTTGCTTCTCTTGCCTTGATTCCTCCTGAAACCTGTACCTGTACCTCTGCAATCCAATACCTATTGAAGCGGAGACATCAGTACATATACTGATGCTTTAAGGCTGATAACTAGCAGTGAATCTCAACTATAGCAAACAAATTGATGAAAAGCGAAACGTGTATATATACGAACCCTTGGGTTATCCGACAACTAATGCTCGAAGCATCTCCCGTGCCCACCCTGGGGTTATCCAACAGCACAGGTTGCTCGAAGCATCACCTGTGGCCCCCCAAGCTAATAGATAGTCTATTGCATGTTTGTCCTTAGATTTAGGGCATGACAGAGTTCCCGGGGGTCCATCCCCCTAGCTCCGACAGAAATTCCTCCTACCCTTATCATGACACTTCAGAAATTAACAGATGAGATACGGATCCCGTGCTCCCAACTCGTGAGAAGGCACAGACCGTATTCCTTTGACAAGAAGGGTACAACCCAATAACACCGCCTAGTGTCGGCCTATAGGACAGGTCAGATTATAAGGTATTACCCTTAACACTAACTCTTTCCCTTCGGCGAAAAATGATAATAAGTAATGGTTAAGTAGTAATAGCCATAAGTTACTACCCTAACGATGTCACTAACCCTGAACAATCCTAGGGATGACAACAGAACTTACACAACATGCTAAGTCTTTAAGTTAGACTTCGCAAGATAACTCTACTAGGCTGCTCAACCTAGACTTACAAGAATCCCTAAGGATCTGGTTCATGGCCTATCGATCCAATAGCCCGAAAATACGAACGTATTCGCATGCTACTACCCTGAACTTGAATTTTGTCTACGCTCCGTTCCACGATCAACCTACACCAGTTAAGATCCGACAGTACACAAGGAGTGACTCATCCACAGTCCCTTAGGGGTAAGCTAAACACACATCTTGATGGTCGATAGCCCCAGGGCAATAATATCGCCCTATATGAGCATAACAAAACTGCGTACTAGCTAATAAGCTATATACGAGTAAACAGAACACATACGAGCCAACAAGCTACGTATGAAACCAATAATTACATACGATCCAGGCGGGCTACGTATGAGACGACAACTGATATACCAGCCAAATAAGCTACGTATGAGACCAACAGCTACATACGGACCAGACGAGCCACGTATGAGAGAACATACATACGAGCAAAATAAGCTGTGTATAAGATCACAGCTACATACGGGCCAGGCGAGCCACGTATGAAACAAGACTACATACAAAAACAACTATACAGGTAAACAACCTAGAAGCAACAAAACGTGCTTACTTGCAAAACTTGATCTTCTATAATTAGAACCAATAGAAAAATTCTCTAACAGTCTAAAATAGACATACTACCAATGAGAAGCCCAATAGCGACATAAAGCCTTCCGACAGCCTCGATGCAACCAGTGCTACGCTTATCGAATTTTAACAGAAATATACTTTTTAGAAAGGTGAGAACATTTCCTGCAACTCCCTAGTTGACCACTTCCTTAGATTCCGTAAGAAATTCCAAATTCCTACCCGTCGAACATACGTAAACAGTTAACAAACTACCGATTTTTCAATAAAATGCTGAAACTTCTGTAACTTGTAACTTTTTCTCTACTTGTTGGAATCAAATGAAACTGGACAATTTGAAAAGGTGGGAACATCTACTAAAACTTCATATTTGACCACTTGCTCAGATTCCGTAAGGAATTCCAAGTTCCTACCCATCGAACACATGCAAACGGTAAGAAAACAGCAGATTTGACAAAGGAAAACTGAAACTTTGAAAGCCTATAACTTTTGTTCCACTTATCGGAATTTAACCCAAGAGGGAAATTCGGAAAGGGAAGAATGTCTAATGCAACTTCCTAGTTGGTCGGCTCCTCAGATTCAGTGAGTAGGACACTCAAAAACTACAAGGAATCAAGACATACAATTCCAACCCACCAAAGATACAGCCAAGCTGAAAACTTTCAAAGCCCATAACTTCTACTCCGCTTGTCGGAATTTAACCCGAGAGATCAATTTGGAAAGGGGAGAGTCTCTACTAAACCACCCTAGTTGGCCCGAACCTCAGATTCTACAGGTAAGAAACTCTAAAACACTAAAGAAGTCAAACAGCAAGCACACTCAGCTCAAAGCTGGCTACTGCATCTTCCAAATACCATAACTCCTACTCCGCTTATCAGAATCTAGCCCGAGAGGTCAATTAGGAAAGGGGAAGATGTCTACTACAACTCTTTAGTTGGCCCGAACCTCAGATTCTACAGGTAAGACACTCTAAAATACCAAGGAAGTCAAACAGCAAGCACACTCAGCTCAAAGCTGGCTGCTGCGTCTTCCAAATACCATAACTCCTTATCGGAATCTAGCCTGAGAGGTCAATTCGGAAAGGGAAAGATGTCTACTACAAACCTCTAGTTGTCCCCAACCTCAGATTCTACAGGTAAGACACTCTAAAACACCAAAAAAGTCTAACAGCAAGCACACTCAGCTCGAAACTGGCTACTGCGTCTTCCAAATACCATAACTCCTACTCCGCTTATCGGAATCAACCCGAGAGGTCAATTCGGAAAGGGGAAGATGTCTTCTACAAATCTCTAGTAGGTCCGAACCTCAGATTCAACAGGTAAGACACTCTAAAACACCAAAGAAGTCTAACAGCAAGCACATTCAGGTCAAAGCTGGCTGCTGCGTCTTCCAAATACCATAACTCATACTCCGTTTATTGGAATCTAGCCCAAGAGGTCAATTCAGAAAGGGAGAGACTCTACTACAACTTCCTAGTTCGTCCGAACCTCAAATTCAACCAGTAAAACCCTCAAAAATGACAAACAAACACAACAGCAAGCAACCTGTCAAACAGCTAGTTGCTGTATTTTCCCAAGATCATAACTCCTATTCCGCCTATCGGAATTTGACCCTAAGGGCTAAATCGGAAAGGGGAGGATGTCTACTACAACTTCCTAGTTGGTTCGAACCTCAAATTTCACAAGGAAACCCAAGTTCTAGCCCCTCGAAGCTACTGCGATGCTAACCCTAAAACAGTGAGTGTTGTCTTTTGCCTAAGCTCGCTGTTTTGGGGGGAAACGCTCGTTTCACCCATCAAAATGGCTACGAAAAATCCCCAAAATTTCTAACAAGCTAATAACACGTATGAGAACCTCCCACATAAATTTCGGGTCAAAATTCCATCATTTACATAGTCAAATAAAATCAACCATACAACAACCAAAATTTAATTTTTATGGTTCCAATTTGTGTTCTATCACTTCAAACTTTGCATACTCTTCTAATCTAGTCCATATCATTCATATGCACATGAATGTAGTCCATATTGTTCACAAATAACATACAACAATAATAACATACAAAAATACATGAGAATGAGAAACCCCCACCCAAATTGTTTCGCAGGAAGAACTAGCCTTGCCTTCTCCTTCTTGCTCCTTGTTCTTGCTCCCCTTCAAGAGAACCCATGAACCCCAACCTCTCTTTTAATTTTGATCTGTCTTTTCTTTTTCTTTCTGCTCAATCTGTTCTAAAATTGAAACAAGTAGAGAAAGAGTAGAACAACTTAAGAGAGAGAAAGAGAGGGAGTGAGAACAAAATGGAGGGTTTCTTTCCCTTTCTTGATCAAGGCCAACCATTGGTAGGGGGGGGGGGAGGGTGTTTTATAAGAGAAGGTGAGTGAACTTGGGGTTGGGAAGAAGCCACTTGTCCATTGTTATTGTGGCTCATCAATTTGTAGTTTAATTGCAAATTTAAATTGCAATTAAATCCAATAAATTTGCAATCAACACCCTACTCAATCCCTACTCTCCATTTTGATCATGATTGATAAAGAATAAGAGACAATTTTTCCAAATCACATAGTACATGATTTCGTACAAACGTACGAAATCGATATTGTACATATACGTACATAAATTTGATTACACAGATAATTTTTATTAGTTAAAATGAATAATCTGTACAAAAATCATTTAATTCCGAGAAAATAATTTTATTACCAGCTCGGAAGATTACAGTATCAATTTGATACAAAACAGTCATATATCAACTAGTTTATACATATAGATACTGTTATTAACAAACCGGGTGATGTCCACCAAAAATATTTCAGTTCTAAAAATAAAATAAAATAATAATTTTAATATCTGCCCGGGATTTTCCAGACATTTTCTCAAAAATGCATTTTTCAAAATTTTGCACAAGTGCACAAAACTGATACAATACCTATATATACTTACTAGTATATATATACAGATAACTTTTTATTAGAGAAAACAAGTGATTTCTATAAAAATATTTTAACTTTAAAAATAATAATTATATAAATATAATATTCGTCCAGGATATTGCAGGTAGAGTAGAGGCTAGGAGTCTGGTATAGGAATAAGGTAATACACAGAGGGTGGTATAAATAGGAGAGTAGAGTTAGGGTTTAGGTTTTAGGGGTGTAACGGGTATTGGGTTTAATAGAATATAGGGTTTTGAAGATCCAACAAGGTTAAATATGGTATTAAATCTAATGGAAAATAAAATAATCAATAAAATGTAGGTTTATATAAAAAAAAATATAATTGTACTACAATATGGAAATAATTTGAAATAACTACTAATACAATTAATAATATAAATAGATTTTTAAATAGACAATCAAAGTTTTAATAATAACAATAATAACAATAATTGTAATAATAATAATAAAAATAAAAATAACCGTAATAGTAATAATACTGAAGGATATTAATAACAACAATACTAATAGGGTTTGTATTATAGTATAAATTTATTGGGAAATAGTTACAAATAAAATTATTGATTAAAATAGACTTTAAAAGAGATCCAACAATACATTTTAACAAAAAGAATAATTTGAAAGAGGAAAACAAATTTACAAAAATTTTAAATACAGGAAATACGTATTTGCGAAAACAGGGTTACTGTTCGCACTTACATAAGATGATGCGAATGAATTCGAGAAAGTCATCACCGGTGTGAAAAGAAGGGGGTACAACTAAGTTTGAAGTTGTATTTTGAATTTTATTTTGGACATTAAGTAATGTATGATATAACAATTTTTGTAACCGAATGGATTTATATATATATTTATGTGGAATCCATGCAACGGTTTGTTCATTAATAGTTCATAACATTCCCTATGTCTGTGTTATTTTGTATCTGCTGTTTTCATTTCTCCTGACTAAACATAGTTCTGAGGATAGAACTATTCTATTGAGGGAGTATTGTAATATTCCGGTGGGATATTACATTTGTATTATAATCATTTTTAAAATTAAAATATTTTTATGGAAATTACTTGGTTTTACTAATAAAAACTTATCAATGTATACTTGTAAGTCTATATATGTTTTGTATCGGTTTTGTGCACTTGTAAAAAATCCTGTAAATGCGTTTTTGAGAAAGTGTCTGTAAAATCTCGGGCTAATATTAAAAATTATTATATTTTATTATTATTTTTTATTTTATTTTTAGACTTGAAATATTTTGGTGGATATTACCCGGTTTTACTAATAAACATTATCTATATATATACTAGTCTGTATACATCTGTATTGTATCAAATTGATACTGTAATCTTCCTAGTTGGTAATAAAATTATTTTTATTATTATTTCTAAATTAAAATATTTTTGATAGAGATTATTCGTTTTAACTAATAAAAATTATCTGTATAGTCAGAGATATGTACGTATATGTACTGTATCGATTTTGTACGTTTGTACGAAATCATGTAGCATGTGATTTTGAGAAAATACCTCTTATTCTTGATCAATCATGATCAAATGGAGGGTAGAGAGCAGAATGGGTGTTCATTGCAATTTTAATTTGCAAATAAACCTCAAAATTGATGAGCCATAAGAATGAGAGACAAGTGGCTTCTCATCACCCACAAACTCAACCCCAATCTTCTATATCTCCTCCCCCCCCCCCCCCCCCGGGCGGCCACACCCCAAGATGGCAAGAAACCCTCTCCCATTTTGTGTTTTCTCCTTCTCATTCTCTCATTTTACTTGTTATTATTTTTGAAAAAAAATGAGAAGAAAAAGAAAAGAAAGAGAGATCAAAATAAAAAAGAAAGAGTGGGTTCTTTTATGCGGTGTTTTTGAAGAAAAGTGAGCTAGCAAGTCCTTCCTACACTTTTTGGGTAGGGGATCTCAACTCATTATTATTGTTTTGTGTTTTATTTGCTTGATTATGTGAACAACATGGACTAATTTCACATGCATATGATGTTTATGGACTGGAATAAACGGGTATATAAAGATTTAAGTGGTAGAACACAAAATAAAACCCTAAAGATTCAATCTTGTAGGTTTGATGGTTAGAATTAATTTGTTATGCTAAAGTTAAAATCTTGAGCCCAAATTAATTAGAGAGGTTCTTGTATGTGTTATTATCATGTTCTAACTTTCATAGAATTTTCTAGGTTAATTTACTATGTTAAATAGACGTTTCTCCCAAAACAGCAAGTTTTCAAGATAAAACAACAAACTGTTGTATTGGGGTTAACATCGACATGTGTTCATGGGGCTGTATTTTGATTTCTAAAAGGAATTTAAAAAAGTGTTCAACTAGAAAGTTGTAGTAGATGTTCTCCCCTTTCCAAAATGGCCTATTTGGTTATATTTTGATAAGTATTACAAAAGTTATGAGCTTTACAAATCTCAGCAGCCAGCTTTTTGGCGAAAGCTCGCTGCTTGGATTGTTCGAAATTTTTACACCTCTTATCGAATGAATCTGAAAAAGTGTTCAACTAGAGAGTTGTAGTAGAGTCTCTTACCATTCCAAAATGTTCTATTTGGTTTGATTCTGATAAGCGGAGCAAGAGTTATGACCCATACAAAATCTCAGCAGCTGGCCTTTTGGCTTAAAGCTCGTTGTTTGGATTGTTCAAAGTTTTTGCACATCTTATTGATTGAATCAGAAAAATTATTCAACTAGATAGTTGTAGTATAGTCTCTCACCTTTCCAAAATGTCCTATTTGGTTAGATTCCGATAAGTACTGCTAAAGTTATGAGTTTTACAAATCTCAGTAGCTGGCCTTTTTGCTGAAAGCTCGCTATTTCGATTGTTCAAAGTTTTTACACCACTTATAAATTGAATCTGAAAAAGTGTTCAACTAGAGAGTTGTAGTAGTGTCTCTCACCTTTACAAAATTATCTAATTGTTTAGATTTCAATAAGCGGAGTAAGAGTTATGACCCTTACGAAATTACTGCAGCTGACCTTTCGGCTGAAAGCTCGCTGTTCGGATTGTTCGAAGTTTTTGTACCTTTTAATGAATGAATCTGAGAAGCTCATCAACAAGAGAGTTGTAGTATAGTTTCTCACCTTTCCAAATTGTCCTATTCTATTTAATTATGATAAGCAGAGTAGGAGTTATGACTTTTACAAGTCACTGCAGCTAGCCGTTTGGCAGAAGCATTCGCTGTCTAAGACTGTTTGAAGTTTTTGTACCTCTTACTTAGTGAATTTGGAAAAGTATTCAAATAGAGAGTTATAGTAGAGATTCTTAACTTTCCAAAATTTACTATTTGGTTAGATTCCTATATACAGAGTAGGAGTTATGGCTTTTACAAATCACTGCAGCCAGCTTTTGGCTGAAAGCTCGCTGTTTAGATTGTTTGATGTTTGTGTACCTTTCACTTACTGAATTTGGGAAAGTTTTCAACTAAAGGGTTGTAGTAAATATTCTCACCTTTCTAAAATTTCCTATTTGGTTAGATTCCGATAAGCGCAGCACTATTTGCTTCTAGGTTGTTAGAAGGCATTTTGTGTCGCTTTTGTGTACTCTTAGTAGTATGCTTATATTAGGCAATTAGAAGATTCTTCTGTTGCTTCTAATTATAAAAGATCAAGATATTCAAGTAAGGCCTCAGACCTGCACTCAGAACCAGGATGGTACCTTTGTGCATTCGGAGGTTCGAGAAGTTGGTCCGCCGTGCGGCAACGACGGAGCTTGATATGAACTGAGGACTAGAACCGCAAGTAAACACTGGAAGGTGGAACAAGGGAAAGAGATCTGCACCAGCATCAGGATTCGAGAACCAAAGTCAGAAGCAGAAGATTCAGAAACCAGACAGCAAACTCGGAGGCACCAAGCCAGGGAGCTATTTTCTGTGTGTTGAGTAAGGTCATTTCATGAGCTAGTGCCCAAGGAAGGACCCTCAGATGGATACCCGTGTCTGTTACAAATGTGGGACGATTGGTCATATCTGACCATATTGTCGCCAGTTTTAGAAGAATAGCAGCAGATCGGCCCCAGAAATGAACTACATAGGAAAGGAGCCGCTTCTCCAAGGATGAGTGTTCGTGTTATTCCTCGCTTTCCAAAAAGAGAATATAGAATACGGATACATCATAAAAGCCCAACGAATGATTTTCACTATCCATAAGCTGTCAGGATCTTCACAACATTTCACAAGAATAATCAGAGTAGGAAGCAAGAGAAGTCAACCACGCATGCATATATGAATCAAAATACCAACAGGATTTACTTGAAACAAAATATATTAATCTCAAATAAACCAGATCTGAACAAGTCAAAAATCCTGGGTCACATTGCCCAGTACAAAATCATCCAAGTAACAGATACAATTATTCAAATAAGCAATAGGAAATAATAATAGCAAAACTCCAAAATCTAGAATCTCATAACACCAACTCCATCTGGCTGCTGATCTCCATAATTTGCAATTTAATAAATTACAGGAAGAGAAAAAAGGAAACAAACTCCCGTCAATGCAAGTTACGAGCCGCTTGTAGTGCAGGCACAAGTACATGGGAAAAGATAAACAAATAGCATGGAATAGACATGATAACAAAACAGAACTAGCATGAATCATGAACAGAATCAAGTAACAACAGGTGTATATAACATGTAATAGGTAACAGGTATCATGCAAGCAAGTAACCATGTAAGCAAGTAACCATGTAACAAGTGAACAGGTAAACAGGTGTCAAGTAGCATGTACAGGTAATCATGAATCAGATAAGCATGTAACAGATAATTATGTAACAGGTATCATGTTATGTCAAATCTTGTATTATTACTATCTAGGTAGCACTTCATGTGTCCATCCTTTTTCCACATGGTTGCTACATTCAAACAATTTTCATTTAGATTTCGTGGTGGAGTCCATAGGGCTGTGTACTCAGGGATCAGGTAAACAGGAACAGGAACAGGTTCATGAATCAAACAGGTACACGAATCATCTGATTCATGAATCAACAGGTTCATGAATTAACAGATAACAGGTACATGAACCAACAGGTCCATGCATCAATAGGTAAGAGATACACGTACCAACAGGTCCATGCATCAACAGTAATAGGTACACGAACCAACAGGTCCATGCATCAACAGGTAACAGGTACACGAACCAACAGGTCCATGCATCAGCAGGTCCATGTATCAACTTGAATCAAAATAGGAAATACGGCCTCCTTCTAAGTACACAATTCTATATTTTTCACTACTAGATCTTTCCCTTAACCCCGGCTTGATTACTTGTTATTATTATTAATCAAACAGGCATGCATGTGCCACAAACAGGTCAATAATAACATAGCATAAACAAGTAACAGGCTCAGGTTGGAATACAAACATGCATAAGTAAAGAAAAACTCACAAAAGGATAGGACAACAAAAATTCTAGTTCAGAACAGCAAGACAGTACTGCACTAAATCTGGAATTCCCGTTGCCACAAACATGCAAACCTGGATTCGTCAGAAAATCTGGAAAATAGACTTTCGGCCGAATCCAGCAAATGTATATAAGTCATATGGTGTTTCACAGAAATATAACTCAAAACAGATTTGTATCCAGAAAACATGTTCAGCAAGAAATCAAAATTTAGTATTCAAAGTCAGGAAAACAACATGAAAACTTAATAATTAAATCCACGAAAAAATTGGGGTATTCCCTAGAATGTTTAGTAACAGAAAATTAAGTTTCAAAATTTTCCAACAAAAATAGAGTATTCAAGTAAAATCAAAACAGCAAGACACAGTAGTTTTGTAAATCTGGAATCACAAACACTACAGTACGAAAGCAGCAATATCTCACAAAATACAAATCGAAATCTAGATCTGTCAAAAGGGTGACAAAATAGATACAGTAGGCTATAATTCATATTCATAAAGTTTTTATTGAAAACAAATAGAATCAGGTTGAAATTATGTATCTTTACTGAAAAGTATGAAAATTCTGCATGTATAATAATTATTTGCATGTATGGAATAGTTTGTAAAAGTTATCAATTAAATCCACAAAAAATTGGGGTTAATCCCAAGTCAGGTCTAGTTGTAACCAGCAAAATATTAGATCAAAATATTATCTTTAGCATCAATAGAAAAATAAATTACCATACAGATTTCATATAAAACTGGTTCTGGAATTTTAAACACATTTGTTGTAAAATAGTCATAACTTGAAACTCATAAATCGAAACTGAGTTCTGTTAGATTATCTGGAAAGTAGACAGAATTCTCTATAATTCATGCTGACAAATAATTTTCATATACTGACCTTAAGAGGGTCTAAGTACTGCATAAAAAACGGGAAACCGGCAAAAGAGAAAATATCCTTCATGCACAAAAATCAACTAGTTCACACGGAACTCATCCAAAACATAATCAAACATGAAATATGGTGTACTAGATGTCCAAGCAATATGGTGTATGGTATTTTACAAGTCTACTACAAGTAAACTACAAATCACATAACCAAGCACACGATATCATGAGAACAACATGCACGTATACAGCAAGAAGTGGTCATCCCTAGGTTATTTAATGTCATGGGTGTCATGTGGCAACTACGGGCGGGTCAACACAACAGAGACAAGATCAACAAAGGGTTTCACACAAGAATTGTCTCTAGAACACAACTACACTACATGCGGTATTTAGTACTTGTATTGCACAAAGAAAAGAATACATGTTACTTGGCTTATAGTCGACGACGGGAATGGCACAAAAGCAAGAATAACGGCAACAGATTTCTGGGCACGAACACAAGCAAACGAATACAACAAACGGATCACGAACCAATCACGAACACACGATCACAATCGCAGTCAGTCACAAACACCAAGCACAGATCTCAATGATCAAGAGGATGATTAAGATGATGACGATCAAGAGATCCAACGGCTAGATCCCAGAGATCAAGATCAAGATGGATCATATCAGATCGGATGGCCAGATTAAGACTGATGATGATGGAGTCGATGATCACGATCAGATTAGATGGTCCAGATCTCCCTGATTATGAAGAGGATGATGATCAAGATCGATCAACAGTCGGACGGCCAAGATCACCCTGATGGTGATGATCAAGATGATGATTAAAATCAATCGGATGGTCCAGATCAGATGATGGAGATCATGATGATGAAGATCAATCGAAGATCAGACGGACAAGATCAAAGTGATCAACTCCCTGTTGTGATCACCACAGGGACTCAAAGATCGGGGGGAACACAACGCAGTTCTGTCGATGCCGCTGTCGATGATAGGAGGCAGGGAGGGCAGCACGGCTGTGTCGTGGCATTGTGACAGGGAAGAGTTGCACAGGGGGTCTGGTGCCGCTAGGGGACAGACGGCGGAGGAGCAGGTAATGCAGGAAGAGACACCGAGAGGTGCTGGCGGAGCACAGGGGCGGCACAACGGCGGGACGGCAAAATGGCGGCGACACGGCGGGCGGGCGACAGCAATAGGAGGTCACTGCTGCTGTCCCTGCGACGCCAGGATGAGCAGGCCAGGGATGCTGCAGTTGTCATTGCTGAGGCATCGTGATAGGAAACACTGGGCTGCTAGTTATCATCGTCAGCTGTCGACTGGTTGCGTTAAGAAGGAACAACACAAGGACGTAGGGGGCTTCGCTGGCGTCGGAGGGTGGAGGATGACGGCGCGATAAGGAGGAGGCTGACGTTGCCCACTGGAGGGTCGGCTGAGGAAGCAAGGGATGGTCGGGAGGTCGAGGGTCACTGCAGTCGAGAGGAGCACATGGGAGGAGGCGGAGTGCACTGGGCTGCAGAGCGTCGGAGGGGAGACAGGGCGGCGCGCTCAGGGAGAGGCTGACGGGAGGAAGACGAGGAAGATAGGCCAGAAGAGATCGGGAGTGGGTTAGGAAGGAGATGAGCGGGAGAGAAGGGAGAGGAAACAGCTGCACGGGTAGACAGGGAGAGAGAGAGAGAGAGACGCGGGAGGAAGGTGAAGTAGGGCGGCTACGGTAGACAAGCGGCTAGGGGTCTGGTATAGGAATAAGGTAATACACAGAAGGGGGTATAAATAGGAGAGTAGAGTTAGGGTTTAGGTTTTAGGGGTGTAACAGGCAGGGTTTGGGTAACGGGTATTGGGTTTAATAGAATATAGGGTTTTGAAGATCCAATAGGGTTAAATAGGGTATTAAATCCAGTGGAAAATAAAATAATCAATAAAATGAAGATTTATATAACAGAATATAATTGTACTACAATATGGAAATTATTTTAAATAACTACTAATACAATTAACAATATAAATCGATTTTTAAATAGACAATCAAAGTTATAATAATAATAACAAAAATAACAACAATTATAATAATAAGAATAAAAATAAAAATAACCGTAATAGTAATAATACTGAAGGATAGTAATAACAACAATACTAATAGGGTTTGTATTATATTATAAATTTATTGGAAAATAGTTACAAATAAAATCATTGATTAAAATAGACTTTAATAGGAGATCCAACAATACATTTTAACAAAAAAAATAATTTGAAGGAGGAAAACTAATTTACAAAAATTTTAGATACAGAAAATACACAGAAAATACGTATTTGCGAAAACAGGGGTTACTGTTCGCGCTTACGGAAGATGATGCCAATGAAGGCGAGAAAGTCATCACCGGTGTGCAAAGAAGGGGATACAACTAAGTTTGAAGTTGTATTTTGAAATTTATTTTGGACTTTAAGTAATGTATGATATAACACTTTTTGTAACCGAATGGATTTATATATATATATATGTGTGTGTGTGTGTGTGTGTGTGTGTGTGTGTGTGTGTGTGTGTGTGTGTGTGTGTGTGGAATCCATGCAATGGTTTGTTCAATAATAGTTCGTCACATTCTGTGTTATTTTGTATCTGCTGTTTTCATTTCTCCTGACTAAACGTAGTTCTGAGGACAGAACTATTCTATGGAGGGGTAATATCCCGGTCGGATATTACATTTGTATTATAATTATTTTTAAAGTTAAAATATTTTTATGGAAATTACTTGGTTTTACTAATAAAAACTTATCTGTGTATATATACTAGTAAGTATATAAATGTATTGTATCGGTTTTGTGCACATGTACAAAATCCTGTAAAATACGTTATTGAAAAATATCTATAAAATCTGGGGCTTATATTAAAAATTATTATTTTATTTTTATTTTCAGACTTGAAATATTTTGGTGGATATTACCCGGTTTTACTAATAAACATTATCTATATATATATACCAGTCTGTATACATCTGTATTATATCAAATTGGTATTGTAATCTTTCGAACCGATAATAAAATTATTTTTATTATTATTTCTAAATTAAAATATTTTTGTTAGAGATTATTCGTTTTAACTAATAAAAATTATCTGTATAGACAGATATATGTACGTATATGTGCTGTTTCGATTTTGTACGTTTGTACGAAATCATGTAGTCTGTGATTTTGGGAAAATACCTCTTGTTCTTGATCAATCATGATCAAATGGAGGGTAGAGAGTAGATTGGGTGTTGACTGCAATTTTAATTTGCAAATAAATCTCAAAATTGATGAGCCATGAGAACAAGAGACAAGTGGCTTCTCCTCACCCGCAAACTCAACCCCACTCTCCTATATCCCCCCCCCCCCCCCCCCCCCCCCCCCCACCCTTGGCCGGCCACACCTCAAGAGGGCAAGAAACCCTCTCCCATTTTGTGTTTTCTCCTTCTCATTCTCTCATTTTACTTGTTTTTATTTAGAAAAAAATTGAGAAGAAAAAGAAAAAAAGAGAGATCAAAATAAAAAAGAAAGAGTGGGTTATTCTGTGAGGTTCTCTTGAAGAGGAGCAAGAAAAAGGAGGAGAAGTGAGCTAGCAAGTCATTCCTACACTTTTAAGGTGGGGGTTGTCAACTCATTATTTTTGTTTTGTGTTTTATTTGCTTGATTATGTGAACCACTTGGACTAATTTCACATGCATATGATATTTATGGACTAGAATAAAAGGGCATACATAGATTTAAGTGGTAGAACACAAAATAAAACCCTAAAGATTCAATCTTGTAGGTTTGATGGTTAGAATTAATTTGTTATGCTAAAGTTGAAATCTTGAGCCCAAATTAATTAGAGAGGTTCTTGTATGTGTTATTATCATGTTCTAATTTTCATAGAATTTCTGGGTTAATTTAATAGGTTAAATAGGCGTTTCCCCAAAAATAGCGAGTTTTCAAGATAAAACAACAAACTGTTGTTTTGGGGTTAACATCGACATGTGTTCAAGGGGCTATATTTTGATTTCTATAAGGAATTTTAAATAGTGTTCAACTATAAAGTTGTATTAGATGTTCTACCCTTTCAAAATGCCTATTTGGTTAGATTCCGATAACTATTGCAAAAGTTATGAGGTTTACAAATCTCAGCAGCCAGCTTTTTGGCGAAAGATCGCTGTTTGGATTGTTCGAAGTTTTTGCACCTCTTATCGATTCAATCCGAAAAAGTGTTCAACTAGAAAGTTGTAGTAGAGTCTCTCACCTTTCCAAAATTTCCTATTTGTATAGATTCCGGTAAGCGAAGCAAGAATTATGACCCTTACAAAATCTCAGTAGCTGGCCTTTTGGTTGAAAGCTCGCTGTTTGGATTGTTCGAAGTTTTGCACCTCTTATTTATTTAATTTAAAAAATTGTTCAGCTAGAGAGTTGTATTAAAGTCTTTCACCATTCTAAAATTTCCTATTTGGTTAGATTCCGATAAGCAGAGCAAGAATTATGACCCTTACAAAATCTCAGCTGCTGGCCTTTTGGCTGAAAGCTCGCTGTTTGGATTGTTCGATGTTTTTGCACCTCTAATTGATTGAATCTAGAAATGTATTCAACTAGAGAGTTGTATTATTCTCTCACCTTTCCAAAATATACTATTTGGTTAGATTCCGATAAGTATTGCAAAAGTTATGAGCTTTACAAATCTCAGTAGCTGGCATTTTTGCTGAAAGCTCGCTGTTTGGATTGTTCGAAGTTTCTGCACCTCTTATCGATTAAATATGAAAAAGTTTTGAACTAGTGAGTTGTAGTATATTGTCTTAAATTTCCAAAATATCCTATTTGGTTAGATTCCGATAAGCGGAGCAAGAGTTATGACCCTTACAAAATTACAGCAGCTGGCTTTTTGGCTGAAAGCTCGCTGTCTGGATTATTCGAAGTGTTTGTACCTTTTAATGACTGGATATGAGAAGTTCATCAACTAGAGAGTTGTAGTAGAGTTTCTTACCATTCCAAATTGTCCTATTTTGTTAAATTCCGATAAGCAGAGTAGGAGTTATGACTTTTACAAGTCACAGCAGCTAGCTGTTTGGCTGAAGCATTCATTGTCTAGAATGTTTGAAGTTTTTGTACCTCTTACTTACTGAATTTGGAAAAGTGTTTTACTATTGAGTTGTTTTAGAGATTCTCACCTTTCTAAAATGCAATATTTGGTTAGATTCCTATAATTGGAGTAGGAGTTATGGCTTTTACAAATCACAACAGCCTGGCTGAAAGCTCGCTGTTTAGATTGTTTGATGTTTTTGTACCTATTACTTACTGAATTCGGAAAATTGTTCAACTAGAGAGTTGTATTAGAGATTCTCACCTTTCTAAAATGTCCTATTTAGTTAGATTCCGATAAGCACAGGACTGTTTGCTGCTAGGTTGTTAGAAGGCTTTTTATGTCGCTTTTGTGTACTCATTAGTAATATGCTTATATTAGGCTGTTAGAAGATTCTTCTGTTGCTTCTAATTATAAAAGATCAAGTTTTACTAGTGAGCATGTTACTTTGCTTCTCGGTTAGAAGACTTTATGTTGCTTCTATGTGATTCATCTGTATCATATGTAGCTTATTTGACTCGTAAGTATTGGTCAGTCTCATACGTAGCTCACCTAGCTCGTATGTAGTTGTTTGTTCATGCGTAGCTCATTGGGCTCGTATGGAGTAATTATCTTGAATAGATAGGCGATGAGTGGATCCAAAGAGATCTTATGAAGTCTAGGTTAAGACTTGGTAGATTGTGTCAACAATTGTTACACTCTCTTAAAGAGGGACACGTGCGGTACTTTTTCATGATAAGTTAGAAGCACAGTGGCATGTCTCGCTTGTTTGAATCTTTTGACACCGTCTCATGGCAAGTTGAGAGCACAACTCTAGGTTGAGAGTAGCTTGTAGCTCGTACGGCCCCATTTGATTGGTTAGGGTTAGTGACATCGTTAGGGTAGTAACTGTTAACCATTTTTGTCTATGAATTGCCGAAGGGTGAGAGTTGGTATTAGAGGTGATACCTTATAATCCAACTTCTCCTATAGGCCAACACTAGGTGGTGTTATTGGGATGTATCCACCTGTCAAAAGGATATGGGTGGTTCTTTTTCATGATTAGTTGGGAGCATGAGATCTGTATCTCGGCTGTTAATTCTTGAAGTGCCATGATAAGAACGGAAGGTTTCATAAGGAAATAGACCCTATGATTCTATCAGGTTCTATGCCTTCTCATGATGAGTTGAGGGCACGGCTCATGGTTGTTTAGTTTCTTGGGATTCATGTTGGCTTTTTGAGTGAGGTCCGGTTTGCCAGGTAATATTGGCAAACATGGACACCAATATTGTACAACAATAGCGAAATTGGACCGTATCTGCAACCTCACCAGTCATGTATCTGTCAGGAGCAGGAAGGGTACAAGAGTAGAATTCATGACGTTGGTTCAAATCCCTATATATGAAGAAACGGCTTGATATGGGGCGTATGTAGTATGGGCTGCATATTGTTCCAGAGTCTTGCTTGCATTAGAATAAGTGCATCATTGAATTAGCTAATCCTGTATTAGATTCTAAGTCATAGAATACACTAACACATCAATTATATATGCACTTTGATCTTTTCATCAATCTCTTTGTTTAAAGTTGAAAATCGCTGTTAGTCATTAGCCTTAAAGCGTCACTGACGTCTCCACTTCAATAGGTACTAGATTGCAAAATTATTGGTCCTAGATTGCAGAGCTACAGGTATAGGATTCAGGTAGACTCAAGGCAAAAGAAGCAAAGTGTTGATTTATTTCAATTATAATATATGTTGTAATTTATTAAGTATTGAGAAGCATCCAAGTGAAGTACCAAGTGTTATATATTATTCAGTGTACTCTGATGTATATACTTATTGAAAGTTTGTAACACTTGGGCTTGTATGGCATTATTGTAACACTGATGTAATGTATTGCAGTTTTTTGGACTTGTAATACATTTGTGTTGAATAAAAAGTTTTAAATTTTCCGGTTTTTCTGTGTATTGTGGCAAATTGAAGGAAAAGATTCTGACTTATGTCACGATTTTTCAGTGTATGGAAATTGGGGCGTTACAGTCACGAACCCCAACAAGTAGATCTCTCGTAAATACGGACCTTACCGGTCTACTCCTATCCCACACATAGTGGATTTACCAGGCATATCCTCAGTCGTGAACATTCCTAGGAACCTCAGCTCTTTATCGGCCATGTTCGTCATTATTTCAGTCATATCTCCTTCAAATGCAAAATCTTAATTTAACTAATGCTAGATCTTAGTCTAAATGAAACAAAATATAATCTAGACTTAATGATCCCTATTCCAGACATATATTTCACACAAACTGAAATCTTGTTCATACCGACCCTATTCCACTCCTCCCTCGAAGTTCTCTAACTTTTGCCGGACTCGGGCATCACATAAGTCACAATTATTCTCTTGGATTTTACTAAGTCATTCTCTCAGATTCATGGACCTTACTGACCTACCCCTTACCCACATATGTGACTGACCAGACATATCCTCAGTCCCATATATATAGAATCCACTTTTTAAATATCCAACTATGTCTTTGGACAACAATATAGTAGTCTTCTACAAAAAAATATATAAATTCTAATGTTTATCATAAAAATGGATTTGTTAGTTTCATATGAAACCTAAATGAGTCTACTACTACATTGTAGTTAAGAACATCTAAATTTAACTAGAATTATTTTTTCTAAATTCATATAGAAAATAGAAGCTTCAGATTCCAGAAAACCGCAACTCTTTGATACTTATAAAAATCAATGAAATTCTCACACTTCATGGAAATTTGATTTCTTAGTCTCGAAAGAAAGATTAACGAATCTAATTCAATTTCTCAGTTTTGAGTTTCCTTAAAATACTGCATATAGGAGGTTAAAATGGTTAGAAACCAGAAGGTGTACAAGTTTCCAGAACCAAGGCAAAACTATCAACTTGTCTTAAGTTCGAATTTGTTTAAAATACTAAACGATATCCAAACCTCATGAAATTTTGTGAACATTGTTGGTATGTTGTGATAGGAATAGGAATCTCACCACAACTGTCATTGGGGAATTTCGTCGAACACCAGTGGTGCAGCAGAATTGATTAGAGCAATGAGGATGGCGAGATAGATGAGATGAATCAATGGAACAACCAAATATATTGATCCACCAATCCAACACAAATACACGAGGAATTTATCCCTATTAGCTTTCGCTTAATCCGGAGAGAAATATATGGAGATATAATATTCAACTTGAGAAGATTACAGAGAGTTACATATTCACTCAATACAAGGAATTAAACTCACTCACGAGGAACTATCTCTCATGCCTCTCTTTGCAATGAGAAAAATATCAATGAAACTTAACCTCTCATATTGGAGGTCATTACAAGAAATAGAAGAAGAATAGAGAAAACACTAGGTTAGTCTTGATTTAGCAGCACATGTGTTACAAACATATATTTGTATTGTTACGGAAAATATGTGTAACATGTTTTTAATACAAATACCCTACGTATTTTGTATTTCAATTGTTTATAAATATTTTTCCGTTCTCTCGAAATTCATTTTCGCCTATTTTGAGGCAACTCAAGTACATGTTTGTTTATACGTCCAATACACTTGCTTTCAATGCACGTGATGATTATATTTTTAATATATAAAATTAATGAATTGTGTATATTAAATTTTTATTTATGCCTAATTTAAACACATGGAAAGACTAGGTTGAAATAATCGAGTTCCTAACCCTACTACCTATATTATACACATATGTATATATTTTTCTTCATACTCATTCTTAAGCCACCCTACTTATATAAATATATATTCATATGTACAAATCTATATATACATACTACATCTTTCCTTAACTATACATCTTTCCCTAACTACCCCACTAACGTAAAAAGCCAACCCCACTCAACTCCCCCACTCCTCCATATATATATATATATATATATATATATATATATATATATATATATATATATATATATATATATATATATATATATATATATACTAGATTTGCCCGTGGGTACGTGCCTACGGCCCGTCTTCAGAACGGTACAACATATGAAAAGTCTTGTAAACAGTAAATCAATAATTATATAGCTCAAGTTTGAATAGTATGACAATAATTAGTTGTAAATAAAAGTCCATGTTTTCATTAGTATATGTTGAAAAATAATTATGAATTGGGGTATAAAAGTTCATATTTCCATAAGTATATATATATATATATATATATATATATATATATATATATATATATATATATATATATATATGAAGTATATATATATATATATATATATATATATATATAGGGAAAAAGGGATAAGAGCAACTTGCTCATTTAGTAAATAAGCAATTGATGATGTGGCATGCATGTGATTGGAAAGCCCTTAAAAGGGTTAGTTGTCCAATGTATCACTTGAATGCCACATAATCACTTGCTCATTTACTAAATAAGCAAGTTGCTCATATCCCTTTTACCCATATATATATATATATATATATATATATATATATATATATATATATATATAAAGAGAGAGTGAGAGAGAGAGAGATAAATAATTAAATAAATAAAGGAGTTGTTTTGGGGGGATTTGAATTTGAGTTTTGGGGGAAAACTTTTGGGGGGGAAAATGTGTTTTGTGAGTTTGGATATGGGCCTTTGATTTTGGGGGGATTGAATGAGAGTCACTTGATAGCTTTCTTTGTGTTTTATTATTATTATTATTATTATTATTATTATTATTATTATTATTATTATTATTATTATATATATATATATATATATATATATATATATATATATATATATATATATATATATATATATATATATATATATATATATATATATATATATATATATATATATATATATATATACTCCTCCTACAACACACACACATCACTTTTCTCCTCTCCTCTACTGCCCATTCTCGAGCCCTCTCTCTCTATATATATATTCCTATATGTGTATATATATACACACCATTCATCTCACCCTCTCCTTCTCCTTGCTGTCTTTTTTTCAACCTGGCGTCACTAACGAGTTGCGTAGTTTCTATGTGCATGAGGAATCAGCATCGTAATGGCCACACCACTTCGAGCCTATCGGAAACGATTGAGTGGGCGTTCCTTGATCTTTCTAAATTTTGTGTAGCAGTTTTCTTGCTAGATTGTACAAATATATGTTAGAAAAGAGTTTAAATCTTTTCTAACACTTTTTTGAAATTAAATTTGAGTCAGTAAGCATTACTTTAATTCTTGAGAGTTATCGGAAGATTGTGAGGCTTGGAAGCCTAGTTAGCGCATGCGACTTTAGGTGTTGGGCTCTGTATTGGGTCGTGGGTTTGTACTAGAGAGAAAGCATTTTCATATTTTGTTTAAACAAAAATTCACTATTTGAGTATTTCTAACACAAAAGTTATTTTGGAGTTTTGTACAAATTGAAATGGGTACAAGTATTTTTTAAGGTTAATTTCCACTATGAATCAAATGATTAACTATGGTTTTGATTTTATTTACTCCTTTTGAATATTTTGGAGTGTTAAGGAATTTATTTTGAAGGATGTTATCTTTTGAGTATTTTGGAGAACTAGAATTGATTTTGAGGAATATTACATTTGGAGAATTAGAAATTAATTTTGAGGAATATTATCTTAATGAAAATTGGTACAAATATTTTGGATTAAATTTTAGATTAGAATGAACGATTTAGTACATATTTGGTAATTGGATTTTAAATATTAGAACAGAGATGATATTGATTGAATAGAGGTTTTTTTTGAAGTTCTATTATAACAGTTTGGAAAATTTTATCTAGTTATTTGAAGATTAGTAGCAGAATAAATAAGAGATGAATTGGGTATGTGAAGGAATGTGATTTATAATGATTATAAAAGTGGTTAAGGATAACCGGGAAGGTTTATGAATTTTGGGATGTGTGAACTGTAGAGGCTGAGAGAAATTCGGGGTGCCCGCAAGTTATGATTTATGAAAGTTTAAGAAGTGGCCTGTATAGGCTAATATTCTCGTATCTTGATTTAATTCCGGTAAAAGGGTAAGCTAGCTCTACCTGGAAATTATTTATGTTTGAACATAAGGATATGCACTAGAAAGGAGTTGTGATGAAGTCTCAGCAAACATGAGTAATGAGCTCTATAGCCGGGCGGATGTATTTCGAGACTATAATTACAGCAGGGCGGAGGTATTCCGGGACTGTGGTTGTCGTGCAGAGAAGATGCGTCTCAATTATTTTTCTGACTATGAATAATTGGGCGGATGTACTCCGGGATTATGAATAGTCGGGCGGAAGGGTGATGGATCTCCAGTATGCAGGCTAGAGTGACCCTTACGGGGTGTTTGCGCGATGAGGATTCTATATGGCCGGACGGATGTATTCCAGGACTGGAGCCAGTATTCGCGGAATGTTTAAACCTTACCTTTGTCACCGTAGTAGGATTGCATGGCGAGGGATAAACCCTACACTGAGGATTATGTTAAGGGCTTGCCCTTGGATATATACTGTATGGGCGGCATAGAATCCGAAAAAGTGTGCATTAGAAATAAATTGTGTGTATGTCTAGGATAGTCACTTTTCCTCATGCGTTCTAGTTTGTGATTGTTAAAGTTGAGGGTCACTTTTATTTTACCATTGCTTCAGTTGCATTCAACTGACGTGCCCGCAGTTCTCAAGTGTTGCAGGATTTGGATTAGCGAGCGACGTGGACATAAGTTTGATGTCAATGAATGTTGCAAGATTGAAGATGTTTGATGATATCAGTTGTATTTTATACGTAAATTTCTGCTGTGTATTGTAAAGAATAACATTGTAAGGAAAAAGTTTAAAATTCTTTATGTTTTTTGTATAAAATTGAAGTAAAGATCCTGGTTGTGCTACGAATGACCTAATTTTAGAATTTGGGGCGTTACAGAGTGGTATCAGAGCAAACTTCAATCAGTAGTACAAAAATAATAAGGGAAACAAAATTATGGTGGACATTAGATCTGTGAGTGTCAGTTTTGAATCATGAATGTTATAGTTATTGAAGTTGCATTCATGATACTCTCTTCGTATACATTGATGTGATATTGTATGTGAGTATGTTTTCCTTTTGTATCACGAGTGCTATGGTTGGTTTGAACCCGAATTCATAATATCTTGTATGTAGATTGACTTTTCTGTTTTATTTCTCTTCGTGTATTTTCTTTTATACTACTTTTCGTCTTTAACGCTTAATACCTTTTTTCAAAAAATACTTTCATTTTACTATTAATTCACATTGATATTTGTTATTCTTTAGCCTTAATCTTTTAATTTTTTCTTACTCATTTTTCTTTCTTAAATTTTGCCCTTTATTATTTTATGTGCTTTTATGTTTACCTATTTATTTTGCTGTTACTTTTACATGTTTTATTAGTTTTAATTACTACTTACTAAATTATTATTAAGACTATTATTTTCTTTTATAATTATCCCTATTATATTTTTAAAATTTGATTTTTGTATAATTACATTCATTTTACATATGCTTTGATTTTACGATATTATATTTCTTTCGCTATTTTATATTGTCTTATTTATTTTAATATGATTAAACATAATCTAATATTTTTACTTATATCAATATAATATACTTCTACCCATTATAGTTTTTCTTTTTATCACTATTTTTCTTTTTACAACTTATATTCAATACCAATGTTGTTACTTATTATTTACTAATTTTTGTTATATTTATTTTTCACTAGTAATAACTACTTATTAATTTTATTGCTTTATTTTATTATACTCTTACTTTTATAATATACTTGATATTGGTAAAAATAGAGTTAAACTGGGACCGTTCAAATCGGCCATGAATCTTAAAGTTGTCAAGGGTGAAACGGTAATTTCACCTATAAACGGGTCCGAAAATGAGAACTGGGTCTTTTTCACGCTAGTAACCCAAAAACGGGTCTATCTTAGCTGGGTTAGGGTGACACCTAGATATGAATAGACCCTGTACATTTAAAAAGTAATTCAAATTCATGATTATCTCTAAGAGCAGTTTAAACCAAATATCTTATCAAGAAACGGTTTAAACTCTCTTTCTTATCCAAAAACATCGAGACATAGAGATAAATGATTATCTCTATACTGTCTCTAAAGGAGACTATAAATACCCCTCTACCCCCACCATAACAAGGTAATCAGTATTTTTCCAAATAGCGCTCTTTCATAATCTTCCTGATTATTAATTTGAGCATCGAAGGGTTTGTTGTCGGGATCATTCACGGTGTTTCGAAATTTTTACAGGTTAGCAGCAGCGGTGAGAAACAGTCAACACCGGAAAGAAGTCAACATGTTCGCTTTTATTGTTTCTAGAAGAATTCTCAAATCATCTGTTTGCTCCCACACCAAAATTAGCAGCAACAGATTGGTGCCGTCTGTGGGAAACAGAAAAACCGATCTAGCCACACATCCCCGGTAAAAGTGGTTTCTAAGCCATGCCTCCGAATGGAAAAGGAAAGGCAGCGACGTCCAGCCAAAGAGCCACTCATCTTCCTCCTCCCCCAGCCACTCCATGATGTTCTTCCTCAACCAGACTAATAAGTTCAGCAACCGCAGCTTGAACAACCTCTTTCTCAACAGCCTCCTTCCAGGTCCAGGGGGGCTCCCGTCGAATCCGTCAGGGAAAACACTATCACCATGACCACATCTCAGTTCACAATCCTTCAACCGACTCTATAGTCTCTCGAAGCCCTCCAGCACCAGGAGATCCCCGTCAAGTAATTATTAACCGTTAGTAGGGGGTAGACTTCCGAACTTGCTTGAATGAGAGGCGAGCACTTGATGAAGTCCCTCACCCCGAGCGCCAAAGGTTCCCGAGAGTCTGGTCCCCCCCAGGCCAAGACCTAGAAGAACCCCCTCCCCGAGGAGGCGAAGGGAGTCCCCTCCACGTCGTCAGCGGAAAATTCTCACCCCAACAAGTCGATCGGCACCTAGAGACCGCAGAGCTGGAGGGGCACCGGTCACTCAGGCAGAGTTCCAGAACTTCAAAGAGGACATCCTGCGAGCCCTCAATATTGTCACCAGCCACGATTTGCGTGCACCTAGCCCTCACCATACCCCGATTCATGACCTGCGTGCACCTAGCCCTCACCGTACTGCCACTCATGAAAGAGAATCCCGAGGGTCAACTAGATCCGACCGGAGGGACGACTTGGTCCACTGCCGTCTCCACGAGATGGAGAGGCATCTTAGTAGACTCGACCTGGAAGAAGAACAGCGGGCGAGGAATTTCTGCCCGAGCAGACCTCCCTTCTCCAGGGCCATCATGGAAGCCTCGATCCTTGAGACCTTTAAGCTCCCTCACTCTGAGTCTTATAATGGGGAGTCAGACCCAACTAATCATATCGAGAGTTTTAAAACTCTCATGATGATTCACCATGCCTCAGATGCGCTTCTTCGCAAGACTTTCCCAACCACATAGAAGGGACCTGCGAGAGAATGGTACTCCTGACTGTCCCCGCCTCCATCTTCTCGTTCGATCAGTTTGAGGAACTTGTAACACCCCGCAAAACTGAGTAATGACAATTTTGCCCTCGTGTGTTACGCATGTGTATTTTGTACCGTTATGAGTAATATTCGTAACATATTTTTATATAAATATCATACGTAACTTATATTTTGATTATTTATATGTTTCCCATTTTCTCAAAACTCATTTCAATCCTATTTTTAGCCAACTCAAATATTTATTTTAATCCTTGTGCTTTACGTACATTGCACGTGCTTTCAATACACGTGTCAATTACCTATATTTTCCCTTATGTGAAATATCCGTAATATTATCAAAATAAATATTTTTCGTATGTTATATTCCAAATATTTATAAATATATTTCCGTTACTCAAATCTATTTCGTATTTGAATATTTATTTTTATGTGTGCATTGCACATAAATTTTCATGTGCATTTTATTTCTAAATTTTCTAAGATGTCATGCACACTTTCTTCTCATTTTAATTGTCACATTGCAGTATTTTTTTTAAATTAAAACCCATAGGCCTAAAGTCTATTTTAAAGCCTACTAAAAAAATTGATTAAAAAGTGAGGCCCATGATTTTATTCTACACTTTAAATGTATATTTTTTAATCATACACACTTGTTATGTAACAAACATATACAAACGGACTAATAACAAATAATTAAAAGAACGAAAAGTGTGTGTACATTGGGTACACGTGCACGTGTTGTGCACCCAAGAGTTGGCTAATTCATGAAGGAGGAGGGGTTTGTGAAGTGGTTTTGTGAGTGGGTGATTAATTTGTGTGAATGGGTATTTATTTTGGGTAGTGGGTGTCCCTTCATTCACCCATTCAGACTTATAAATATCTCTCTCATTCATGAACAATGTACACTAAAAGAAACAAATGAAAGAGAAAAAAAAAGAGAGGAGCTTTTGGTGTTGGCAAATTGCTAGGAGGTGAAGGCTTGCTTGGTTGGAGTTTAGGAGCAATCTCTATAGATATTGTCTATTTCATTTTTTGCAGCAAAAACAAGTTGGGCGATTTATTTTACTTTCTAGATATTGTAGTATGTATGTCTAATTATTTCATGTTTGAAAATGTGGAATGTGTTCTTTAAATTTCTAATTTGAAATGTTGCATGTTGTATTGATAACTAGAAGTGAGATAAGAAAACAAATGCATGCTAGTTGAAAGATTTATTATAAAATTGTCATGATTAATAAATTGAAATTTTAGATTGAGTTGTTATAGTGTATTGGGTGCATACTAGTATATCATGTTTAGATTAAATGAATTGGTATAAATTCATACACAAAGTTGTTAATTTATCCAAAGGAATTTGTTGTTTTAAGTTTCAGTTGCACTTTAGAATATCATATCTATTAAACTTGATAAAATCTAGAGCTAAATTTTTTATAGAAACATCTCGTACATGTCTGGAATATCACTATAAAATTTCATAATTTTTGGATTTTGTTTACTATTTTAATAAAATCTAAACTTAGGATTGGTTGGCAGTTAACTAGTTGATGGAAATTTGTACACATTTCGGATTTTGATCATTTCAACATCTTAGATTAAGTAATTTGAGAAAAGTAAAAACAAAGAACTTGATGTAGACTTGTTAACCTTTCTGTAAAGTCTAACAAATCAAATTTTCACAAAGAAATGAATTTATAATGAATTTTTCAAGACTGAATAAGTGGCAATATTTCAATATTTCGACCCTACTGTAGATTTCGAAAAATTCAGAGTTATAGATATAATATTTTGGAAAAACTTATAACTAAGAAATTGCAGTATAGTTGAATACCTTTATTTTGATCTAAAGAACACAAAATTTCATGAAGTATATATCTTTCTATGATTTTTACAAGTAGCATGAGCTGCAGTTTTCTGATTTTGAACTTACTGTTTTGCAAATGAATTTAGACAAAGTAACGGAGGACAATTCTATGTGATCTTACCTACAAAGATATAGTAGACTGTTTTATGAAATTAATAAATCTATCTTTTGAATAGAATTGAGATTTATAATTGAAATATAGATGAATATGAAAAGGGTTTTTTTAATCGAAAAAACTTTGTAGCTTATTAAAGTGAATTTGTTGGTTGTGTGTGTCCAATCAAGAAGTGTTACTTCATGATTGATAACTAAGAATAAATGAAGAAAATAAATGAAAGATGAATACATGAAATCAAAAATATTAATAATGAGGGTATGACTGACCCCAGTTGTTGAACATGAAAGATGTTAATCTTGAGGCTAGGAGAGACCCTAGTAACCGACATTGTGAATAATGGGAATTTGAGAAAATAACTAGTGTGGGTTAAGTATCTCTAGAGAAGTAGCCAGTTTGGGCTAACTTTCTCTCGTGTTGATTTAAGTCCGGTAGGGTAAGATAGCTCTAGGTTGTGGTGATTTAAAATTAAAACTTAAGGACAAGCACTAAGAGGAGATATGATGAAGTATGGGAAAACATGAGTGTGAGGGCTTTTTAGCGCGGTAGGAGGTTATCTTCAAAATTATCGGGGTTGCGGCTTGCGGTGGGAGATATTCCTTCAGAATTACCGAGATCAAGGCGACGCTCATGAGGTATTTGTGTGATGAGGTACCGATGACAACGCAATGTGGTTTTCATCTCCAGAATTATCGGGGTGTGAGGTGTGATTGCCGAAAATCACTTGCGGTGGGAGAACGAATATCAAGAATTATCGGGGTCAGCTCGCGGTGTGGGTATTCACCACCAGATTTATCGGGGTGTGAGGCAGTATGTCCAAAATCACTTGCGGTGGGAGTGTGATACTCAAGAATTATCGGGGTGGTACTAGATACTCACAGGATATCTAAAACATACTTTAGTCACCGTAGTATTAATTCATAGTGAGGAATTAAACCCTACATTGAGTACGATAAGGGCTTGCCCTCTGACCTATTTAGAATGTGATGCATAGAATTTAAACAAGTATGCATTAGTGTCATTGTAGTATAACATCTACAATAGGCATTAAGTCATATCATACACTGGCATATTTAGGATAGTCACTCTTTTACACTTTATTGTGCATTCAAGTTTGTGTTTGCTAAAGTAAGAGAATCGTTATATTATGGCATAGCGAGGATCGCTGTCTTATAACATTGCGTCGGTTGTAAACAACTGACGTACCCAAAGATTTTTCAGTGCAGGGCTTGGATTGGCAAGAACTTAAAGATAAATTGATGCTAAAGACTATTATCAAAATTTAAGTTGTTGATGTTAATGCTGTATTTATCATGTTGTATTCTTTTTATTTCCGCTGCGTAGATGTAAATACCCGTGTTGTATAATGAAAAGTTTTTAATTTCGTTGTAAAATTGTACGAATTGAAGTAAAAGATCCTTTTGTGCTACGAATTACATGTAAATGGAATTCGGTGTGTTACAGAACTCTTCCTCACCTACTTCGTCAATAGCTGCAGAACAGAGAAGACGAGTGCATCCCTATTGGCCCTCAGTCTGAGGAAGGGAGAGCGCCTAAGGGACCATGTCCGGCGCTTCTCAATCGAGGCTCGGTCTATCGCCTCTTTTGATCAGTCGGTGACCTCTGCAGCATTCCGACACAACATTAATCATGCCGACCTAAAAGCATCTCTCGCCAAGAATCTAGCCCAGGACTTCTCGGAGCTCTTGTTAAGGAGTGAGAAGTATATCCGGGCAGAAGAAGCCCTCCACCTTATTGACCAGAAAGAACTCTTATCAGGGAACAAACGAACGGGACTAGATAAAGAAGGCACTAAGAAGCTCCAGAGAGATAACAGCGGCCAGCACCGCCCTCCTCCTCACTTCGAAAAGTTCACCCCTCTCAATGCTAGTGTTTCGGCTATCTTCATGGAAGTCGTTAAAGAAGGCCTGCTCCAACCTCCCCAAAGATGAATACCCCTGGCAAAAAGAGGAACAGAGATAAATGGTGCCGCTTGCACATGGACCATGGCTACGACACATACGACTGTCGGGCCCTCAAGGATGAGATTGAAGCCGTTATTCAGAGAGGGCAACTAGCCAAGTTCGTTCGGAAGGATAGAGTTGATCCTCCACCACCCCGAGCGGCAAATAAGAGAACTAAAAGACCTTCTGAGTCCCCTGACTCCAAACCTGAAGCAATCCTGCACCTTATCCACAGAGGCCCAATGGGGAGAGAGTCCAACTCCTCCCGAAAATCCTTCATCCCAGAAGTAAACTCAGTACAGAACCATCCTCTGCCCGAAGGCTTCGGGGTCACCGTGACCTTTTAAGATAAAGACATGGAAGGCGTCCGAACGCCTCACTGCGATACCCTCGTAATCAGCCTTCATCTGGAAAACCAGGAAGTGCACCGGATCCAAGTCGATAACAGCGGCTCTATCAACATCCTCTTCCTAAAGGCCTTCCAAGGCCTTAAGTTGTCCCGAGACTACCTCAAATTCGCCGGCTACACTCTCCACGGATTACCCGTGGTGCCAGTGACTATCGAGGGAGTTATCACCCTCGATGTCATTGCTGATAAAACCCCTACCACCCGAACAAAGCCGATGGATTTTATGGTTGTTAATGTGAAGGCTGCATACAATGCCATCATTGGCCGACCCGTCCTGACCGCACTTCAAGCCGTACCCTCCGCCTTCCATATGGAGATGATATTCCCTACCTCGACAAGGTTGGGAGAAGTTAGAGGAAGTCAGGAGACTACCCGGAAGTGTTACATGACTTCGGTGGGAGGTCCAGTTCTCTCTATGGAAGCCCTTGAGCTCCCCCAAGGGAGCGGCCAAACTGTCTCAGATCCATTCGATGAGTTAGAAGAAGTAGCTTTTTCTGAAGAGGACCCGACCAGAAACTTTCAAGTGAGTAAATTCCTCCCCCACTCGGTCAAAACCAACATAGTCTAATGCATCAAGGGAAACCAGGACCTGTTAGCATGGACTGCTGCCGATATGCCCAGTATTTTGGAGCAATTAATCATGCACCATATCAGCATAGCTCCCGAAGCTAAACCAGTCCAACAGAAGCGTCGTAAGTTCGCACCAGACCACCAGAAAGCCATCAAAGAAGAAGTGAATAAAATCTTGGCGGCACGGTTCATGCAAGAGGTCACTTACCCTGAGTGGCTTTCCAACGTCGTGATGGTGAAGAAGGCCAATGGGAAGTGGAGGATTTGTATTGACTTCACCAATCTGAATAAGGCCTGTCCAAAAGACCTGTTCTTGCTTATTAGTATCGATGCCATAATCAAAGCTACTTCTGGGAACGGGCTCTTGAGCTTTATGGATGCCTTCTCCGGGTATAATCTGATCAGGATGTTCCCCCCTGATATTCTGAAGACTTCTTTCACAACAGGACAAGGCTTATATTGTTACCGCATCATACCCTTCAGGCTAAAGAACGTCGGGGCAACATATCAGCGCCTCGTCTACAAGGTCTTTAAGGAACAAATCTGGAGGAACATGGAGGTTTATGTGGATGATATGTTGGTAAAAAGCCTCCGGAAGCAGGGCAATGTGGTCGACCTCCAGGAAGCCTTCGATGTCTTACGAAGTCACAACATGAGGCTCAATCCGTTTAAATGTGCCTTTGAAGAATTGTCTGGCAAATTCCTAGGTTTTATGGTTAGCCAGAGGGAGATAGAAGCCAACCCTGAGAAGATCCAAGTCATATTGGATATGGCTCCCCCATCCAATGTCAAGGAATTGCAAAGGCTCACAGGGTGCCTCAGTGCCATAAGGTGTTTTCTCTCCAAGTCAGGAGAGAAGTGTCTCCCATTTTTCAAGACCCTAAGATGAAAGGTTTTGAGTGGGGGCAATCACAGCAGGAATCGTTCGACCAACTCAAAGCATACATGGTCAAGTCCCCGCTCCTGAGTAAGCCAAAGCCCAGGGAAATTCTCTACCTTTACCTTGCCACATCGGAACAAACCCTCAGTGCCATCCTAGTAAGGGAAGAAGACAAAGTGCTGAGGCCGATCTATTACATGAGTAAGGTCCTCCGGGATGCCGTACTCCGCTATTCCAAGGTTGAAAAGATGGCCTTTGCACTGATCATGGCTGCTCGAAAGCGCCGCTCATATTTCCAAGTTCATTCAGTGGTCGTTCTTACCGACCAACCCCTCAAGCAGGTGTTGCACAAGCCTAAAAGTTTGGGGCGCCTCATGAAATGGTCCATAGAGCTGAGCCAACACAATATCAGCTACCGGCCAAGGACCACTATCATGGCTCAAGCCCTAGCAGAGTTCATAGTGGAAAGCACTATCCCTGACCTACGCAAGGAAGGCAAGGAACCCCCGTTCTGGAGCATTTATGTCGATGGATACTTATGCATTGAGGGAAGTGGAGCGGGGGTCATCCTCACTGGCCCAAATGACTTTGTTCCCCAGTACTTGCTCTACATCAACATCCGAGCGTTGAACAATGAGGCAGAGTATGAAGCTCTCATTGCCGATCTATTCCTAGCACGCAAGGCTGACGCCAAGCACGTCAAGGTATTCAGTGATTCTCAACTGGTAGTGAACCAAGTCTCAGGGGAGTACGAGGCTAGAGATGACTGCATTGCCAAGTATCTAGCAAAGGTCAAAAAGCTGTTAGCCACATTCCACGAAGCGGAAGTCCTACGGATCCCCCGAGAAGAGAATGGCCAGGCAGATGCCCTATCCAAGTTGGCTTCCTCCTCTCTATAGGGGCTTGAGTGCACTATTTTGATCGAACTTCTTTTAAGACCTAGCATTGAGGAAGGAAGCCTCGAGCTGATGGAAATACCCCCCATGGCACACAAGGAAAATTGGATGAATCCCCTTCTCGAATTCCTCAAAAAAGGAGTCTTCCCCGTATGCCCCAAAGAGGTTAGGAAAGTCAGAACTAGAGCCGAGCTATTTACGCTCATTGAGGGAGTCATGTACAAGCGCTCCTACACCCAAGGGGACGGCAGACCCTACTTGCGGTGTCTCTCCCCCCAGGAAGCCTAGTATGCTCTCAGAAAGGTCCATGAAGGAGTCGGTAGCGCCCATATAGGAGCAAGGTCCCTTGCCCGCAAGATCCTGTATCATGGATACTTCTAGCCCACGCTCCTTAGCGACGCCGAACAACATGTCTGCCATTGTGCCCCTTATTAGAGGCTCTCATCCATTTGGCGTTTACCTCAAGCCGAGCTATCCTCCTTATCCAGTTTGATTCCCTTTGCCATGTGGGGAATGGACTTGCTCGGGCCTTTCCATCCAGCACCTGGTTCGAAGAAGTTCCTTGTCGTTGCGATCGATTACTTCTCAAAATGGATTGAAGCCGAGCCCTTATCAACAATTACCGATAATAGAATCCAACAGTTCTTCTGGAAGAACATTATCTGCCAATTCGACATCCCCCGGATCTTGGTAACTGACAATGGGACCCTATTCACAGGAGTGGCCTTTCGCAACTTCTATATGGATCTCGGTATCCCGCAGCGATTCACCTCAATTTTCTACCCGCAATCCAACGGTCAGGCAGAGAATGCCAACCGCCAAATTCTCTCTGGCCTAAAGAAGAGACTCGACAAACCTTCAAAGGGGTTGTAGGTTGAACAACTTTCCAATGTGCTTTGGAGTTACAACACCACTAAACGGACCCCAACAGGAGAATCCCTGTTCAATTTGACATACGGCTCAGAAGCCGTCATCCCCCTTGAAGTTGGCCTACTCTCTCCCCACCTATTAGACTTCAATGAAGATCAAAATTCCAACCAACTTCGTCACAACCTTGACCTCATCGACGAGATTCGAGAAAGACCCTCTATTCGTCAACAGATCTATCAGCGTAGTGTCGAGCAATCCTACAACAAGAGAGTCCACCACACAAATCTCAAGGAAGGAGACATGTTCCTGAGAAAACTATCAATTTCTTTTCCAAGCAAGAAAGAGAAACTATCTCCAAATTGGGAGGGGCCATACAGGATCTCCAAAGTTGTCCGCCCTGGAACGTATCACCTTGAAGACCTGGGGGGGAAGAGAGTGCCTAGAACTTAGAATGCATAGCATTTGTTGAAATTCTAAGAGAAATAGTTTCCTTAGTTTTTTCTTTACTTTTCTTATTCACCGCCATGTAATAAAGGTTTGCAACTTAGAAGCAACCACTTAGTTTTCTCTTTTACAAAGACAATTTATTTTCCCAAAGAGTTATTCCAAAAACAGATTGTTTACTTTGAGTATGACCACTCTTAAAAATGGCAAGTTCAGAGTCCAACACTTGGTTCGATGCCACTTTAGCTACTTGCAAACAAGCAAGTGTGAAGTAGCTCGCCATTCGGAATTGCTCCCACAATTGCTGAAACTCTTAAATGATAAGTTCGGAGTCAAACACTTGGTTCGATGCCACTTTAGCCACTTGCAAACAAGCAAGTGCGAAGTAACTCGCCATTCGAAATTGCTCCCACGATTGTTGAAACTCGTAAACAACAAGTTCAGAGTCCAGCACTTAGTTCGATGCCACTTTAGCCACTTGCAAACAAGCAAGTGTGAAGTAGCTCACCATTCGAAATTACTCCCATATCTGTTGAAACTCTTAAACGACAAGTTCAGAGTCCAACACTTGGTTCAATGCCACTTTAGCCACTTGCAAATAAGCAAGTGCGAAGAAGCTCACCATTCGAAATTGCTCCCACAACTGTTGAAAACTCCTAAAAAAAACTCACGACATCTTAGTGATTCAATGCTGAGTTAACACTCTAATACTTGGATGATTTTTATTCGAAAAAGAAATAAATTACAAGATCAGAAAGGCACAATCAACAAAAAAACTTTGCTTAAGTGCTGAGAATATCTTATTTCATTAACAACAATTTGGACTACAAGTCTTATTTGGACATAATCTCCTACAAAAATTACAAGTATCTCTCTAACTCTTTCTAGGAAGAAGGATGCTACTGTTAAGAGATATGCGCGACCGACAAGCGCTAGGACGTTGTCTTGATCCCTTTGAAGAGATCTCTAGATCCGCAAGCCGAGTCGCACCGTAAGGCCCCATGGATCTAGCGCCTTTCCGACCGCTGCCCCGCTGGACGAATTAACTACTCCGCTCTGAGCGTCCCCTGGGACTCGCGGAACTTCAGGAAAACAGAGAGCTAACTCATGAAACAACATTCCTTGAGCACGCTCCTCTCGCGAGCACATTGTGCACATCACATTGCCACCTTCGAGAAGCCTCTTTAGTCGGTGAACTTCTATCTCTAGCTCAACTATTCCCTCTTTCAGGGAATCGTCCTTCACCTTAAGCTTCAAACGGGGCATGCTCCCCGCTAAGAACTCGATAATTGCCCTCTTAAGATGGGCTATCTCCATACTTCTCTCGAGCACCATGTTCTTCAACCCATCTCGTTCAGTGGTAGACGAAAGTAGGGAGTGGCGAAGGAGTTTAACACGTGAAGGCTCTCGAGTAGTCGCCTCTGAAGGATTGTCATCTACCCCAACAGGGGGTACTTCCCTCGAAGCCCTCCCCATGCCGTGCAGCTATCTTTCGACGGGATAGCACACTTCTCAAGTAGCGGAGCTCCACTTCAGTTTTTGAAAGTCTCTCCTGATACTGAGCGAGTCCCAACTCAGGAATACGGAGCTTCGTACGAAGCTGAGACGTCCCGCTGTCCTGAGAAATACGTACGGGGAGTGCAATGACCTACCAATGATAGAAAGAAGCATAAAACACTCTAACTAAAAGTATGGAAGCGTAAATCACTCTAAGTTCAATATGACAAAGATAGTTCTAAGTTTGAATAGAGCTACAAGATAGTTCTAAGTTCAATGTGACAACTACAAGATAGTTCTAAGCTTGAGTAGAGCTACACGATAGTTCTAAGTTCAAGTGTGACAACTGCAAGATAGTTCTAAGTTCAATATGACAACTAGAAGATAGTTCTAAGCTTGAGTAGAGCTACAAGATAGTTCTAAGTTCAAGTGTGACAACCACAAGATAGTTCTAAGTTCATTGTGAAAACTACAAGATAGTTCTAAGTTTGAATAAAGCTACAAGATAGTTCTAAGTTCATGGTGACAACTTCAAGATAGTTCTAAGTTCAAGTGTGACAATTACAAGATAGTTTTAAGTTTGAATACAACTACAAAATAGTTCTAAGTTCGAGTAGAGCTACATAATAGTTATAAGTTTGAATAGAGCTTAACGAGCTGTAAGATTGCCCTAAGTCTCACTGCCATACATAATAAAGGTACCCAAAATGCCAAAGTAAAGATACAAAGCGGTGGCCAGTCCGCTATTAGGCATCGATACAAAAGCATTTAAAAAAGAAGAAAACAAAAACAACAAAACAAAGTAGAGTAGCTACAAATGAGGTCAAGGGTCCACCTCAGCGGACAGACCCACAGGGGTGTGGGCTCGCGACCGCTCCCCTCAGTTGCCTCTAGCACCGCCACTATAGCCATCTGGTGGTCCGCCACAACATTCTCCTCTTCCTCTTCCTCCTCACCCTCTACCTCAACTCCCTCCTCATCAGGAAACAATGACTATTCCGAGCGATCAAAGCTGGGGATGCGCTCGCACACGTCGTCCAAAGCCCTGGAGTATGCTTTCCGCATATTTTTTTCCAGGTACCTAACGACCATTTTCTGCGCCGCTGCCTTGGCCTTTCGCACAGTTGCATCCTACTTCGTAGCTACTTTTTCTCTCTCCACCACCCTCTCTCGAGCGACCTCCTCCCTCTCCAAAGCGGCATTCTCCGTCTTCTTAGGCAGCGCTGCTTCCAGCAGAGAGATCTGAGCGGCTTCAGACTCTGCTAAGAGGGCAGCCGCTTCAGAGTCCTTCTTGGCCATCGACCGTTCGATCCTCTCTCGATGTTGCATAGCCCTCACCTCCTTCTCCTGCTCCGCCGCTTGCCTTAGCAGATGGCTAAAGTGGCAGATCGCCTACAAAGAAGCAAGAACCAAAGTTACGCACCAAGTATATATATATATATATATATATATATATATATATATATATATATATATATATATATATATATATATATATATATATATATATGGGTAAAAGGGATATGAGAAACTTGCTCATTTAGTAAATAAGCAATTGATGATGTGGCATGCATGTGATTGAAAAATCCTTAAAATGGTTAGTTGTCCAATGTATCTCATGCATGCCACATAATCACTTGCTCATTTACTAAATGAGCAAGTTGCTCATATCATTTTTACCCTATATATATATATATATATATATATATATATATATATATATATATATATATGCTAGATTTGCCCGTGGGCACGTGCCTACGGCACGTCTTCAGAACGATACAACATATGAAAATCCTTGTAAACAGTAAATCAACAATTATGTAGCTCAAGTTTTAATAGTATGACAATAATTAGTTGTGAATAAAAGTTCATGTTTCCATATATATATACTAAATTTGCCCGTGGACACGTGCCTACGGCACGTTTTCGGAACGATACAACACATAAAAAGCCCTGTAAACAGTAAAACAATAATTATGTAGTTCAAGTTTGTATATTATGACAATAATTAGTTGTAAATAAAAGCCCATGTTTCTATTAGTATATGTTGAAAAATAATTATAAATGACGGTGTAAAATCCAACCTCTTAGAACTTTAATGGTGGAAAATGATGAAATTTAACTGTTGAAGAGATATTTGCTATTTTCAATAAAATATGTGCAATAAAAAATCATAAAAAATCTGAAAATTTTACAAACCTGAAATCTTAAAATCTAAATTTCTAAGTAAGTTAAGAAAGAATGTGAGAGAGAGAAAGGGAGAGAAAAAAAGAGAGAAATATGACAAAGTGAAGAGAGAAGAGAGAGATAGTAATAAAGTAATGAGTTTTTTAGTTTTGGGTGGAAAATTTTAATTTTGGGGTCTGAAATTTTAGGCGGAAAAATATGTTTTGTGAGAATCAATCTAGGCCATGGATTTTAGGGGAGATCGAATGAGAGCCACTTGATAGCTTTCTTTGTAATTTATTATATATATATATATATATATATATATATATATAGAGAGAGAGAGAGAGAGAGAGAGAGAGAGAGAAATAATTAAATAAATAAATGAGTGGTTTTGTGTGTGTGTGTGGGGGGGGGGGTGAATTTGAGTTTTGGGGCAAAATTTTTTGAGGGAAAATGTTTTTTGTGAGGTTAAATCTGAGCCTTTGATTTTGGGGGATTGAAGGTGAGCCACTTGATAGCTTCCTTTGTATATATATATATATATATATATATATATTTATATATACTACGGTAACTTTGGTAAGTATCATAGATGTCTTATGATCTACGAGCCCATGTCCAGGCAGTCTGGAGGGGAATCCCACGCACTGACACGACGCATCGAGCAGGCAGACTATGGACAATTCAGCCTCTGCCATGGAACAATGGCACCACCCGTAGTCACCAAAACACCCCACAAGCGTCACCACCGGGACGATAATTCTGAAGTAGTGCTTACGCCATGTCATGACGCATCAAGCAGCCAATCTCACCAAAATTAGTTCTCAACCGAAGGGCTCCCTATATATAGGTTGCCCTTCGGTTGAGAACTAATTTGGTGAGAACTCCGTGAGAACTCAAGGAATATACCCCCCATGAAAAATCCGAACTGGCCATCTCGTTCTACACGCCTTAGATAGCATAACATAAAGAAATCACATAATTTGAAGTTTATTTTTCCATGATTTACAACATCGCAAAATTGTATGGCTGAAAATTCTACTCCATTTGATGGATGAACAAACGAACTTCAAATTATTTGAATTCTTTATGTTATGCTATCTAAGCCATGTAGAACGAGATGGTCGGTTCGGATTTTACATGGGGGGTCTACTTCGTGAGTTCTCACGGAGTTCTCACCAAAATTAGTTCTCAACCGAAGGGCTCCCTATATATAGGTTGCCCTTCGGTTGAGAACTAATTTGGTGAGAACTCCGTGAGAACTCAAGGAATATACCCCCCATGAAAAATCCGAACCGGCCATCTCGTTCTACACGCCTTAGATAGCATAACATAAAGAAATCACGTAATTTGAAGTTCATTTTTCCATGATTTACAACATCGCAAAATTGTATGGCTGAAAATTCTACTCCATTTGATGGATGAACAAACGAACTTCAAATTATTTGAATTCTTTATGTTATGCTATCTAAGCCATGTAGAACGAGATGGTCGGTTCGGATTTTACATGGGGGGTCTACTTCGTGAGTTCTCACGGAGTTCTCACCAAAATTAGTTCTCAACCGAAGGGCTCCCTATATATAGGTTGCCCTTCGGTTGAGAACTAATTTGGTGAGAACTCCGTGAGAACTCAAGGAATATACCCCCCATGAAAAATCCGAACCGGCCATCTCGTTCTACACGCCTTAGATAGCATAACATAAAGAAATCACGTAATTTGAAGTTCATTTTTCCATGATTTACAACATCGCAAAATTGTATGGCTGAAAATTCTACTCCATTTGATGGATGAACAAACGAACTTCAAATTATTTGAATTCTTTATTTTATGCTATCTAAGCCATGTAGAACGAGATGGTCGGTTCGGATTTTACATGGGGGGTCTACTTCGTGAGTTCTCACGGAGTTCTCACCAAAATTAGTTCTCAACCGAAGGGCTCCCTATATGTATATATATATATATATATATATATATATATATATACTAGATTTGCCCATGGACACGTGTCCCTACGGCACGTCTTCGGAACGATACAACATACGAAAAACCATGTAAACAGTAAAACAACAATTATATAGTTCAAGTTTGAATAGTATGACAATAATTAGTTGTAAATAAAAGTCCATGTTTCTATTAGTATATGTTGAAAAATAATTATAAATGAGGGTGTAAAATTCAACTTCTTAGAACTTTAAGGGTGGAAAATTTTGAAATTTAACTGCTGAAAAGATATTTGCTATTTTTAATATAACATGTGCAATAAAAAAGGCATAAAATTCTGAAAATTTTACAAACCTGAAATCTTAAAATCTAAATTTTCTAAGTTAAGAAAGAATGGGAGAGAGAGAGAGGCGGAGAGAGAGAGAGAGAGAAATATGAAAAAGTGAAGAGAGAAGAGAGAGAGTAATAAAGTAATGAGTTTTTTAGTTTTAGGGGGGAAATTTTTTAATTTTGGGTTTTGAAATTTTAGGCGGGAAAATATGTTTTGTGAGAATCAATCTAGCCCATTGGTTTTAGGGGAGATTGAATGAGAACCACTTGATAACTTTCTTTGTAATTTATTATATAGATATATATATAACATACCGTCATCTGCGCCTCTGCTATCTCTCCAGAGCCGAGTCTCCCACAATCCCGTGCTCCATCGAGGCCTTGTCCTTGGCGTGGCCAAGTGACGAACCATGTCCATGCAGCTTGCCGAGTCCTTGAGGAAACCATCGTACCTCCTGACTTGCCAATCAGGAAAGAAGATCCTCTTCAGCTCGTCGGTCAAAATGTGCTCCGTCGCAGCCGTAAGAAGAGGTGCCTCGAGATCCAAGGTTGCCGAGAGGGGGAACTCTCCCATAGTAGGGACAACTTATGTAAAGGGGGGGGGGGGGCGAAGGGGGGCTCCAAGTCCACAACTGGAAGGGTGCCGCTCTCACTCCTAGCAGCCTTCGACAGAGAAGGTCTGATGAAGGTCCTCTTCCTTTTCCTCTCTTCGGCCCGCTTGCCGCTCAGGCCAGAACGCCTAGTCATGATGGCTTCGAAATCCATGCCTGCATCCTCTGCAAGTAAAAGACAAAATGTGTTAGAGAAATTGGAAAGCGCATTCAAACTAAAAAATAGAGACCAACACTAAGAGAAATGCGTACTAGGGTTCATTGGGCTAAGAACCCTCCAAAGAGAAACTCCTCTGAGATCTCTTTCCAATGCAACATCGGTCGGTCCAAAAGAATTCCAACCATCCTCTCCTCTTTGGGGCCAAGAGACAGTTCTGCCTTCCCCCTTTTTGGCACATCCTCCCTCCAAACCGTCGTTATACCCCACGGCTCTCGACTCTGAATCAAGAAATACTTGTCTCTACAAGATTTCACAGAGTCAGGATTATCAATCAACTTTACACCCTTCTGAGCCGTTAGATAGAAATGATACTCCGTCTGCAACTTCTGATGAATCTTGTACAACATTCGAAGAACGGTGAGTCGGGGCTCGATCCCCGCAGCTTGACAATGAAGCACGAACCTCGTAACGTGCCTCCATATGGTCGGCATGAGTTGAATTGGACCTACCTCGTACCACCTCAAGACTTCCCTCACAAATGGATGTGGAGGGAGGCAAAGCCCCGCTTGAATAGCGTCAAAGGAGAACACACACAGATCGGGAGAAAAAGAATAGAAAAACCTAACTCCAGGGCCAGGCAAGATGAGCTCGAACTCCGGGTGAATTATAAAACACTTACGAATAGCGCACAAGTCTGCCTCTGTAAGGATGGTGACGACATCGTTCGCCTCAGTGCGCTCTTGAGGCTCGTTCTCCTCATAGAACTGATCCATGCCTTGTTCGACATGCCTCAGCTCCCCAGCGCTGTACTAGTGAACACCTCCCAAATGTGACACGGCGATCGAATGTCTTCCGAACTCCCCCATCCTCCGATCCCTCTCAACAACCGTCTTTACCACCTGCGAAGGTTGAACCATCACGCCTGTCCCCTTGGCAACCCTAGAAGAAGGAGTTAGAGATTGCACTTAGACACAACCCGAGGGGGAGGCCTCGTCGCCAAAAGATATCCTAGACATCTCCTAAAATAAAAATAAATTAACTTCTAATGTGACAGTCACGGTCGGAATCCTCGCCGGAGAACGGAAAGATCACCGGAACCATTTAAAAACGGTGAAGTAAAATTTTCTTCGAGACCGTGAAAATGAGAGAGTGAGGAGAAATGAGAAGGGGGGGAATTTATAACCAAGCTAGATAGGCTTGGGCCAGAGTCATGATGGGCCCTAGTAAAGCCCAAATGTTGCGGAACTCCAAACGGCCACAATACAAAGCGACAAAGCAGTCAAACTGTCAAAGAGCCATGTGTCGTAACAACCAGGCACCAGGTGTCATAAACGTTCGTCAGACACTGCGATCGTTCGACTAAAACACTCGCCCAAAATGGCAACCGATCGCCAGAACGTTCGCCAGACACTGCAACTATTCGCCAAAATGTTCGCCATGCAAATGCCGAAAAAATGGTGATCCGCTCAGAAAATGAGAGAAATGGCGTTGACCGGTCAACGGTCAATGCTGACCAGTCAACGGTCAATGCCACATGTCGCTCAGCTGTAGTTCGCCGAACGATCACCACTCGTTTGCCACCTTAGCCACAAAATGTCGAACAAACGGTGATCCGATCAGAAAATATGAGAAATGGCATTGACCGGTCAACAGTCAGTGCTTACCAGTCAACGTTCAATGCCACATGTCACTCATCTGTAGCTCGTCGCCACTCGAATGCCACGTTCACCGAACAAACCAAACAAATGGTCATTCGAACGAAATTGGGGGAAAGTTTTACCTCCCGATGTGCACTCGATCGTGATCAATGGCCCAAATCGTGGCATGTCGACAGTCAACGATCAACGCCATGTGTCACTCATCTGTAGCTTACCGACACTCGATCGCAACGTTCGCAGAACACGCCGAACAGACGGTGATCCGAATGAAATTTTGGGGGGGGGGATTTTACCTCCCGATGTGCGCTCGATTGTGATCAACGATGCAGATCATGCCACGTCACAAGCTGACGTAATAAACCATTTATTTAATTATTGAATTGAATTTTTAATTTGAAAATTCCCAAAAAATAATTAAAATTTAGAAAAAGTTAATTAAAAAATTCTAAAAATAATTATTAATTCAAAAAAAATATTTTCAATTTCTGAGAAATAACTATTAATTTAGAATAATTAATTAAAAATTTTGAAAATTAATTATTAACATGCGGAAAGTGAATAGAAAATTTAAAAAATGATTAAAAATTGGAAAAAATCCCACAGAAATCCAGAAAGATCTTAAAATGATTCTAAGTATTTTACAAACTCAGAAGAGCATCGTTATACTCCAACCAAGCTTTAAACGTCCTCGAGAAAGCCGATCAATTCTATGAACCATTAGAAACGGCCAAACTACTCCTCAAAGGTTGTGAAACTCAGCCTCTAGAAGTAGGGGGCTTGTGATATGTGTAAAAATAGAGCTAAATCGTGACCATTTAAATTGGGCACGAATCTTAAAGCTTTCGGGGTGAAACGGTAATTTCACCTATAAACGGGTCCGGAAATGGGAACTGGGTCTTTTTCACGCCTAGTTACCCAAAAACAGGTCTGTCTTAACTGGGTTAGGGTGACAACCCACTATGAACAGACCCAGTACATTTAATAAGTAATTCAAATTCATGATTATCTCTAAGAGGCAGTTTAAACCAAATCACTTATCATGAAATGATTTAAACTCTCTTTCTTATCCAAACACACCGGGAAATAGAGATAAATGATTATCTCTAGACTGTCTCTAAAGGCGACTATAAATATCCCTCTGCCCCCACCATAACAAGGTAATCAGTATTTTTTCCAAAAAGCGCTCTTTTATAATCTTCCTGATTATTGACTTGAGCGTCGGAGGGTTCGTCGCCGGGATCGGTCTCGGTGTTTCAAAATTTTTGCAGGTTAGCGGCATCGGTGAGAAACAGTCAACGCTGGCAAGAAGTCAACATGTTTGCTTTTATTGTTTCTACAAGAATTCACATATCATCTGTTTGCTCCCACACCGAAATTGGCAGCAACAATGCTATATTCACTTACTACTTATAATTCTACTTTATTTCAATTTTTACTATTCTTACATTCTATACCATTTTTTTACTACATATACTTTTTACTATTTACTACATATATTATCTATAATTTAACATACTTGCGATACATATTATTTTACACTTATCTTTACTACATTAATGTATATTCATAATGTATAATTATTTATGTTCGTGATGCTGACTTACTAAACAACATATTCATTTTCTCATTCGCATTTGCATTTAAACTTATGTATTTATTTTATTTTACTTTCACCTTCTTACCATTTTATATATTATTTTCATTACTATTAATTTTTACTATTTATATTGAATATTTATAATCCATGTTATTTCTTTATTTTCTACCTTTGTAATCTTATACTTTATTCCCCACTTTTTACTATCTCACACCTTTTCTTCTATTTCTATATGTATTGGTTATCATTATTTTATTCTTCTGTACTAGTTTATACTATTTTATAGGGTGAATGACCTACTCGCACCCAAAGTTAGTAATAATACCCTATACACACCTGAAGTTACAGTAATACCCCAATGACACCCAAAGTTTTGAAAATTGGACCTATAGGCACTTGTCATTCAATTCTGTTAAGTTATTAACAGATATAACGTGAATTTACTTTTTTACCCTTGCCTCTTTAAGTCTCTATGTTATGTATGTTATCTTCTTCTCCTCGCTTTTGAAAAGAAGCAAAGCGAGGGGCAGTGCCGGGGGCAGTGGAGGGGGGCCAGCAGTGCATGAGGCGGCAGGCGGTGGCAGCGCGACAGGCGATAGGTGGTGGCACACAAGCAGCAGATGCATCAAAAGGTTAGGATTCTCTCATCTTTGCATTTGATGAACTTGTCTCTTAGTCTTTATGGGTTATTTGTAGATTAATTTGGGTTTTAATTGTAAAACTACTCTTAATTGTTGATTATTCTTGATGGTAGTAGTATCTTTTCTTCAATTTAGGATTGAATTTGGGATTGTTGTTAGGGTTGAGTTCGGATTCCGATTTGTTGCAATTAGGAATTTGGGATTGTAATTACAATTCTGAGTTAGGAATTTGGGATTTGTTGCAGGGATTCCGTGTTAGGAATTTAGAATTTGGGATTGGACTTTTGGATTGAAAAGTAAAATATATATTGAACACATTATACTAGCTTTGTAATTTATGCATTACATGTAGATTGAACATACATAAAATGCATACATTACTAAAGTTAGTTGCTATTATAAACGTGTTTTTGACACTTCCAGTAGACTTGAGTAAATTTCGCAATTAATTTAGTATACAAGTACATGCTGGGTTTATTCTCAACGGGTTGGAAAGACTACTAACTCAGCCTATTTTTGAATGCATAAGTAGCAGTTATTCCCCCTGCATACACTTTCATTCACCACCATTATATAGAGGCAGCAATTCTCTGGTTTGGAGGTTGGAGAAGTAGCTGGTGTAACCGTATATTCAAAGTACTTAATAACTTCTTGACACGCACTCCTCATATTCATGCTATTTGTTGCATGATTGTGAGGTGTGCATGCCAAGAAGTTGAAAAGTGGTATGAATACATTATGACACCTACTACTACTCCATGCTCCGAAGCTAGAGAATTTAAGCACTCTGTCTGAAGGTGGTGGATGGAAGTGTATGAAGAGCGGAGAAGTGTCACGCCCTGCTTCCCAAAATACGGAACATGAGTACGTAACGTAGGCCCAACGAATGATGTACACACCATCCATAAGCTGTACCAGCCTAACTCAGCAATATGAACAACAAAGTACAACCACTCAAGAAATATAACCACATGAATCAAAGATAAATTCCAATAATAAATGAAATAATCCAACAATATAAATATCCAACAGATGGGATCAAAACAAACTCCGGGTCATAAAGCCAAAAACAAAGTACAAGTCATAACAATATTCAAGGAATAAGACTAGTAGCAAATAAATCTAAGCAGCTCAGACTGGTTCCATCTTTAGAAACGTTGCTCACCAATTCCTTTGGGGATAGATCCTTCAGTACCTGTAAAATCTTAATCTAAAAAGAAAGAAAAGAGTGCACTTAGAGCAAGTCTTGGGCAGCAAGTAGAGAAAACAAAGGATAAAGAAAAGCATGAATATCAAAGAATAAGGACGTGGTCAAAGACAAAGAACAAAGCAAAGGCAGACAAAATATTAAAGGTCAACAGTAAATCACACATGTAATGAGTGATGTCAGGATCAAGTGAGAAATGCAGGTTATTAATCATTTTATTAGCCTATATAGTGCACGTACTACTGCGTCCCATTCCACAGGTTCGGCGCAAACACACAGTGTATGCTTTAGACTGATGGTGAGTTCTCGGTCCGTGTACTTGGCCTAGTAATAAGTGTTTCATGTTCAGGGACAGTAATTATTATGCAGTGTTTTATGTTCAGGTCAATCAGTGTTTTATGGCCATCAGTAAAGGTCAGTACAGGTCAGGCAGTAGGGCCCAACTGAGTACAGTTTCCGATCGTTCACTACCAAGTCTACCCATGATACCCCGGCTTTTTATTAATTTATATTCATTCTATGTGAGCATGCAAGTGGGTGTCGATGTTGCATAATACTAAGTGTGCCTAATTCTATGCATTATAGACAAAGAAAAAGGCAAACAAATCAAATAAGCACAATTCACACAATCAGGACAACATGATCTTGGTGTACTAAAATATGGATTATGGTCACTACAAAATAGAAAATCTGAATCTGTCGAAAGGTCTAGAAAGTAGACTTCCACATGGTTCCAGCAAATATAATTAGGGCATATAAAAGATACTGGAACTAGGGTGAAAACTCTATTCTATTCAGGTTTTATATTCAGGCAGCATGCAGTAAGTTGTGTTCAACTATTTATTTCAGGTCAGAGAACTCATTAATAAAATCTATAAAAACTCTGGGTGATACCTATACATATCTAGGTCCAACTTGATTTATTTCAGGTTTTTCTTTTACTGTTACTATGGTCAATTAAATTAAGAAACAGTAGGATACGCATACATTTGTGAATCTGAATTATATGACACAAGTGTACTAAAATGATGATATCTTGCAAACTACACATCGGAATTCAAATCCGCAAAAAGGAAAAGTGATCTAGACATCCAGGGCTACAATTTATGTTCAGCAAGTTATTTCAAATTATGACAGTAGCATGGTTAAAAATCTAATTCAAAATGAAACATCTAGCAATCCAGAAATTAACTTAACATAAAAAGGAAATGAATAAATTATACAAGCACATGTAGCATGCAAATTGGTAATCAAAGTGAATCTGAGGTGTCAACAAGTAAATTTCTAAGTTTAAGATACATTTATCACAGGCATGGTATTAATTCTTCGATCAACTTCAATCTAGCACATACAATTTAACATGTCGAATTTATCAAGTAGTCCTATGCATGAATCTAGTTGTTTAAATGTGCATATGCTTGAAGGCGATCAGAGATGGTAACGGGAGGGGGGTGTAGGGTTTCGGTTGGGTTTGGGTGCAGTGAAACAGAGAAGGAGAGGGTAGGGGATCGGGGAGAGAGAAAACGGCGGAGAGAGAGAGGTGGAATATTTAGGGTTTAATTAATAGGTTATATATATAGGGATCAAGAATTTGAGTTTTGGATTGAGATTTTATGGGTTTTGGCTCCAAAAAGAGAAAAATAAATGCAATGAGATGAGACGAACATAAAGGAGAACAAATCAAACTCAAAATAGAAAAAGCAAAATTTTCAAAGAGAACAGAATCCAACCAAAAGAACGTAAATCGATCAAGAGAGAACAAAAGAACCCAAGAAAAGACAAAATATAATATAATAAAGGAATCCAAATACATTAATCAAAAGAAAACAAATTACAATAAAATCCGAAAATAGGGCTTACAAATCCTACCCACCTTACAAGAAGAATTTCGTCCTCGAAATTCATACAAGAGGTACATAGGGCAAACCCCGAAACAAACAAAACAAAACAAAGCAAAACAAGCAGTACTCAAACAAATAAGGAAACCTCTCCCGAATCTCTTCCTCTAACTCCCAAGTAAACTCCCCTGGCGAGCGAGGATCCTAAGAAACTAAAGAAACTCGGACCAACCTGATGAATCTATTGTTTAGCACCTTCTCTCGACGGTCTAAGATATAGACTGGTCGAATTTCACAGGACAAATCCAGCCTCACAGACAAGTCTGAGTAGTCAACCACATGACTGTCATCTCTGATGTATTTCCTAGCTGAGAAACATGGAATACATCATGGACACCCGCTAAAGCTGGCGGTAGCACGAGCCTATAATCTACCTTGCCCACACGTTCCGCAATATCGAATGGACCGATGAATCAAGGACTCAACTTGCCTCCACCTCCAAAATGGATACACCTTTCCAAGGCGATACCTTGAGAAACACATGCTTGCCTGCCTCAAACTCTAGAGGTTTTCGACGATAGTCAGCCCACCTCTTCTGCTGATCCTGGGCGTCTTGCAAATGCTTGCAGATCTGAAGCACAGCATCAACTGTCTTCATGATCAACTCAGGGCCTAAAAGGTTTCTCTCGCCGATATCATCCCAACAGACTGGCGATCTACACTTGTGCCCATACAAAGCTTCGAATGGAGCAACCTTAAGACTTGCCTGGTAACTGTTATTATAAGAGAACTCGGCCAAGTGAAGATGATCCTCCTACGAACTTCGAACTGAAGAACGCAGGATCTCAACATATCTTCTACGGTCTGAATTGTCCTTTCTGACTGCCCATCCATCTGAGGATGGAACGCTGTACTGTAGCTCAACTTAGTTCCCAATATCTTCTTCAAACTCTCCCAGAACTGAGATATGAACCTCGTATCTCTATCCGATACGATGCTGACAGGAACTCCATGCAGACGAACATCCTCCTGAACGTACTGCTCGGCCAAACTCTCTGTGGACTGACCCACACGGAAAGGAATGAAGTGAGCACACTTCGTCAACCGATCTACTATCACCCAGATAGCATTATGACCTTTAGGATTCCTCGGTAAAGCTATCACAAAGTCCATCGTGATATTCTCCCACTTCCATTCAGGGATAGGCTCTGATGCTCTGCCTTCATCTGCTGACAAATTAGGCACTGGGCAACGAATCGAGCCACATCCCGCTTCATACCATGCCACCAAAAATGCTGCTTCAAGTCCCTGTACATCTTGGTACCACCATGATGAATAGAATACGGGGACCGATGAGCTTCCTTGAGTAGCTTCTACCTGACTTCTCCTCTAGGTACACACAACCTAGAACCAAACCGAAGCGACCCATCAGCATGGACTACCAAATCAGATCTCAAACCAACATCTACCTCACTCCTAAACTCCTGCAATTGCTGATCACTCCCTTGGGCTGCCTTGATCTGCTCTACCAAGGAAGACTGCAACTGGAACAACAAGACCTGCTGATCTGATTCGGGAAGCAACACATCCAACTCTAACCTCCTTAATTCCTTCTGCTGAGTGAGGAACATAGAGGCAGGCCTCCAAACCAAAGCATCTGACACCGAATTTATTCTGCCCTGGTGATACTGCAAATTAATGTCAAAGTCTGCCATCAATTCCAGCCATCTTCTATGCCTCATGTTCAACTCCTTCGGCATGAACACATACTTGAGGCTCTTATGATCTGTGAAAATCTCAACTCTATCCCCAAGCAAATAGTGCCTCCACAACTTCAAGGCAAAAATCACAGCTGCAAGCTCCGGATCATGCGTAGGATAGTTCTTCTCAAGAGGTCTCAACTGCCTCGATGCATAAGTGACAACCCTGCCTTGCTGCATCAGCACTGCTCCCAGACCTCTCCTCAAAGCATCACAATGGAACACAAAACCACTCGAACTGTCGGGTACAGTCAGCACAGGCACTAACGTCAACCGACACTTCAACTCGATGAAAGCTTCATCACAAGCTTCATCCCAGATGAACTTCTGCTCCTTCCTGGTCAAACTGGTCAAGGGTCCAGTGATCTTGGAGAAATCCTAAACGAACTTCCGATAGTAACCAGCCAAACCAAGGAAACTCCGTACCTTAGGAACAGACTTCGGAATAGGCAATCCTTGATCGCAGAAACCTTCGATGCATCCACAGAAACACCAGCACCCAAAATAATGTGGCCAAGAAAACCAACCTGATCTAGCCAGAACTCGCACATATCGAGCTTCCCATACAGCTGGTTCTCCCTCAAGGTCTGCAGAACCACCTTCAGATGCTCAGCATGATCTGCCCTGTTCTGCGAGTACACCAATATGTTGTCGATGAAGACCACGACAAACTGATCCAAGAACGGTGAAAATACCCTGTTCATCAGACTCATGAACACAACCGGTGCATTAGTCACTCCGAAAGGCATCACCAAGAACTCATAATGCTCATACCTCATTCGAAAAGCCATTTTCAGAACATCTTCTGACTTCATCCTGACTTGATGATACCCGGAACAAAGACCCAACTTCGAGAACACTAAAGCACCTCCCAGTTGATCAAATAAATCGTCAATCCTCAGCAATGGATACCGATTCTTGACAGTAACATTGTTCAACTCCCTGTAATCCATGCAAAGCTTGCGGCTTCCATCCTTCTTGCTGACAAACAGAATTGGTGCTCCCTAAGGTGAAACACTAGGTCTGACAAAACCCTTATCAAACAGCTCCTGAACTTGCACCTTTAGTTTTGCCAATTCAACCGGCGCCATACAATACAGACTCTTGGAAATAAGGGTCGTACGTGGCTGAACATCAATGCTGAACTCCACATCTCAGACTGGCTGCAGATCGGGCAATTCCTCAGGAAACACATCAAGGAAGTCCCACACAACTAAGGGTGCAACAACCCCATCAGAACCTAGCGACACAAGAGAAACAGCCTTGAGTTCTTGACACGCCCTGACGGTGTCTCACCCGCATGGAAACAAATTCTGGTTGACCCGAGAGCCTGAAAGTCACATTCTTCTCCTGACAATCAATCACAGCATAGGAAACACCCAACCAGTCCATACCTAGAATGACATCGAAACCGGAATTGGGAATCACAATCAAGTAAGCCGAGAACACCACACCACCAACCAGCAACGGGTTCAGCTTGCAAACCCTAGAACAGACAACGAAACCTCCACCTGTGGTGATGTCCCAAGCTTCGGGCATAGCATCGCTAGCCAAACCATGCTGATCGACAAAGCGAGAAGAAATAAAATAGTGGGTAGCACCCGAATCAAACAACACATGAGCTGGAAGAGAGAAGACTAAAATCACACATAGTAGGAGATCAAACAAAAGAATAAGGTGCTAGCAGTATATATACACGAATAATTGTACAAAGGAGGGAAAAACAACATGCAGAAAACTGAAAGAAAGAAAAGAAAGTACAACTACTGTGATATACCTACAACCACTCCAACAGCAATTTCTGCTTCCTTGGCTGTCAGGTTATAAGCCTGACCACGACCTCTAACCTGACCTCCTGTAAGAGCCACATGCATCTGATCAAAGACTTGCCTTTGCATAGGAAGAGGCGGCCTACCCTGACCACGAGTCGGCACTCCTAGCTAAGCAGAACCAGCAATCGGTGCAGGAGCTCTGCTCCTCGGACAATCACGAACCATATGCTCACTTATCCCACACACTAAACACATTCGGTTGGCCATCCTGTAGTCTCGTTGTGAATGCCCAGTCTTATGGCAGTAGCCACAAGTCTCAACATTTTTTGGGACAACAGTTGCATACGGCTGTACTCTCGCGGGAAGGGGCAGAACTGGCCTCCGAATAGGTCCTCTAGAAGGCCGAGTTGCAACAGGGTGCGAAACAGTCTGCTGAGGAATAGTAGACCTGCTGAGAGTCTACTCTTGGATCCGAGCTGCATCCAGAACATCAGAATAAGCATGAAGCCGAAGAGCAGCCAAACAGTCTTGGAGGGGAAAACTCAAGCCCGACAAAAATCGACCAGCTCGAGCCTCATCAGTGGTAATGAGGATAGGGGCAAAACGAATGAGCCAAGTAAACTCTGCAGCATACTCATCCACAGAACGGTTTCCCTGATTAAGAAATGCTCAAATTAATACCGTCACAAGTGAAGTAGGCAACAACAAATGACATTTAAGAACACTATCTAGCTGACCTGAGTTAGGAAAACAAATTGTCGCTCCATCTCTACCTTGGTGACACTGGGAAAGAACTTCGCCAAGAAGCTCTCAGAGAAAGTGGCCCACTCAATGGGTCGCGGCATCCTTTCGAATTCAACCTACCACCATATATAAGCGAGATCCACCAATTGGATGCGAACCACATCCACAAGATCTGCCTCGGCAACACGAGTGGCAACCAGCAGTTGCTCCGTCCGGATAAGCCATTGCTCAGCCTCCAACGGCGACTTAGTACTCGAAAACTTATATGGGTGCAGCCTCATAAAATCTGCTACTGTACTAGGAGTAGGTGGCAGTGGCCCAGGTGCAGGTCCAACGATATTCCCATTGGCTGCCAAAGTGGCTCTCGTCAGCTCATTGTGCTCCTGCTGAAGAGCCATCATCTGCTGAATCGTCTGGAGAATGACAGCATAATCCGGTTGCCCATTCCCCAAGCGATAAGAAGAATTCCCATGAGCCATAGCCTTAAACATGATCAAAGATAGTCAATACCCAGATTATATGTTGGTTATTATACAAGTATTCATGTGATTATCATGGTGTGCAAATCACTGAGTTAACCCGGCTAGAGCCAAACTCGACTAATATATCAATCAAAGCCAAACCTCGTAAAGATAGTCATGTTTTATTGATATATTACTCAACCCTGAGCTTTGATACCACTAAAAACCCTGTCACGTCCCGCTTCCAAAAATATGGAACACGAGTACGTAACGTAGGCCCAGCGAATGATGTAAACACCATCCATAAGCTGTACCAGACTAACTCAGCAATATGAACAACAAAGTACAACCATGCAAGAAATATAACCACATGAATCAAAGATAAATTCCAATAATAAATGAAATAATCCAATAATATAAATATCCAACATCTGGGATCAAAACAAACTCCGGGTCATAAAGCCCAAAACAAAGTACAAGTCATAACAATATTCAAGGAATAAAACTAGCAGCAAATAAATCTAAGCAATGCAGACTGGTTCCATCTTTAGAAACGTTGCTCACCAAATCCTTCGGGGATAGATCCTTCAGCACCTGTAAAATATTGATCTAAAAAGAAAGAAAAGAGTATCCTTAGAGCAAGTCATGGGCAGTAAGTAGAGGAAACAAAGGATAAAGGAAACCATGAATATCAAAGAATAAGGACATGGTCAAATACAAAGAATAAAGCAAAGGCAGGCAAAATATCAAATGACTACAGTAAATCACACATGTAATTAGTGATGTCAGGATCAAGCAGGAAATGCAGGTTATTAATCATTTTATTAGCATATCTAGTGCACGTAGTACTGCATCCCATTCCACAGGTTCGGCGCAAACACATAGTGTACGCTTTAGACTGATGGTGTGTTCTCGGTCCGTGTACTCAGCCTAGTAATCAGTATTTCAGGTTCAGGGACAGTAATTATCAGGCAGTGTTTTATGTTCAGGTCAGGCAGTGTTTTATGGCCATCAGTACAGGTCAGTACAGGTCAGGCAGTAGGGCTCGACCGAGTACAGTTTCTGATCGTTCACTACCAAGTCTACCCATGATACCCCGACTTTTTATTAATTTGTATTCATCCTATGTGAGCATGCAAGTGGGTGTCATTGTTGCATAATACTAAGCGTGTCTAATTCTATGCGTTATAGACAAAGAAAAAGGCAAACAAATCAAATAAGCACAATTCATACAATCAGGACAGCATGATCTTGGGGTACTAAAATATGGATTATGGTTACTACAAAATAGAAAATCTAAATCTGCTGAAAGGTCTAGAAAGTAGACTTCCACATGGTTCCAGCAAATATAATTAGGGCATATAAAAGATACAGGAACTAGGGTGAAAATTCTATTCTATTCAGGTTTTATGTTCAGGCAGCATGTAGTAAGTTGTGTTCAACTATTTATTTCAGGTCAGAAAACTCATTAATAAAATCTATAAAAACTCTGGGTGATACCTATACATATCTAGGTCCGACTAGATTTATTTTAGGTTTTTCTTTTACTGTTACCATGGTCAATTAAATTAAGAAATAGTAGGATATGCATACATTTGTGAATCTGAAATTTATGACACAACTGTACTAAAATGATGATATCTTGTAAACTGCACATCGGAATTCAAATCCGCAAAAAGGAAAAGTGATCTAGACATCCAGGGCTACAATTTATGTTCAACAAGTTATCTCAAATTATGACAGTAACATGGTTAAAAATCTGATTCAAAATGAAATATCTAGCTGTCCAGAAATTAACTTACCATAAAAAGGAAATGAAAAAATCATACACGCACATGTAGCATGCAAATTGGTGATCAAAGTGAATCCTAGGTGTCAACAAGCAAATTTCTAAGTTTAAGATACATTTATCACAGGCATGAAATCAATTCATCGATCAACTTCAATCTAGCACATACAATTTAACATGTCCAATTTATTAAGTAGTCCTATGCATGAATCTAGTTGTTTAAATGTGTATATGCTTGAAACAATAGGGACTAGGTTTTAGAGCAAAGAGAAAGCACGATGTTAAGAGTATGTCGGGTTACCTCGTGTAAACTCTCAATAAACTTAACGAAATTGTCAAAGCAATATGATAACAAATGGGTCTAGATCTACTGGCAGAGATCAAATAAACTTGAACAGAATAAAATGCTAGTTCAAGAAGAGACTTGATTGTTAATTTACAGATTCAAATAAAAAGAATAACGGGATCAGAATCCCGGGCGAAAATCCCATAGACACGTGCAAAATACGTGCAAAGAAATCCAAGCAAACAAATCAATAGCAACTCAGAGCTCTCGGGTGATCTCCACACACCAGATTGGGACCGAACATGGGACAACAATCTCGGATCCGCTGTGCCAAAACACGAGACAGCGATCTCGACCAATCGGCGACCTTCTTCACCCTCGATAAGGAGAGGGACAGAGAGAGCACGGCGTGACTGTGGGGCGACTGCAATGGGGGCGGAGCGACATTGGCACCACGGCATAGTCGACGACACGGTTGGGAAGCGGCGACGGCGACGGCAACGGCGACGGTAGCCTCGATGAAGTGAGCTCAGTTGTCGGTTGGAAACAGAGGGGCGACGACAGCGGTAATCGAGAACCGAACGGCGATGCTAGGGGTCTTCGGTGGAGCGGTAAGGGACGGCGGCGACAATGGTGGGGTGCACGGAGACGGGTTAGGTGATGGCGATGGGTTAAGGAGACGGGAAAACTTGGTCGATTGGGTTCGACGAGAAAAATGGGGATGACGACGGGGTAAGACGAAGACGATGAAGGTGAGGGGATGGAGACGAGGATGATGATGGTGGTGACGATGGTGGAAGGCGATCGGAGATGGAAATGGTAGGGGGTGTAGGGTTTCGGTTCGGTTTGGGTGCAATGAAATAGCGAAGGAGAGGGTAGGGGATCGGGGATAGAGAAAATGGTAGAGAGAGAGAGGGTGGAATATTTAGGGTTTAATTAATAGGGTATATATATAGGGATCAAGAATTTGGGTTTTGGGTTGAGATTTTGTCGGTTTTGGGTATCGGTTTTGGCTCCAAAAAGAGAAAAAATGAATGCAGTGAGATGATACAAACATAAAGGAGAACAAATCAAACTCAAAATAGAAAGAGAGAAAAATGAATGCAATTTGGGTCTCCCTCCTTAAACTCATATTTCAAAATCTTCTTTCTTTCATTCTTTCTTCATCTTCATCTTTTTTCTTATTTCTTTTCTTTTCTTCATCTTTTGTTTTTTTTTTTTCATCTTCTTTCTTTTTTCTTTTCTTCATCTTCTTTCTTTTCCTTTTTAGTATCATGTTCAATAGAAACATGATGACCAACAAACTATTTGAATTGGGTATATATAGCATTTCTAAGACTACACAATGAAGAAGCTATCAAAACTTGAATAAATTGTTCATTGATGCATCTACTCCATAAACAACAAAGCCTACCATTGATACATAAATTTAAAAGTAAAAAATATTGATACACTTCTCAAAAATCAGAAGCATCAGCAGCAACAATATTCAAAAGCAGCAAAATCAGATACAACAGCAAAGATAAGAAGCAGCAACAACAACAGCAAAATCAGATGCAGCAACAGCAAAATTAGACGCAGCAACAACAAAAATTAGAAGCAGCAGCAGCAGCAATAATCAAAATCATCAAAAACTTGTATATTTTACTTGTGTATTTATGATGAGATATGTATATATGAACTTGTGAAATGATGGTGTTTGTATGTACATATGAACTTATCAAATATCTCTAAAAATTGATACACTTCTCAAAAATCAGAAGCAGCATCAGCAAAAATCAGAAGCAGCATCAGCAATAATCAAAAGCAAGAACAACAGCAAAACCAGAAACAACAGCAAAGATCAGAAGCAGCAGTAGCAGCAATATTCAAAGGCAGCAAAAACATTTATATTTTACTTGTGTATTTATGATCAAATTTGTATATATAAACTTGTAAAATTTATGTATTTACTTGTACAATTAAATGAATGTTCCCTTTTCTCCTTTTCAATAATGTTCCTCACGAATAAATGAATGTTCCCTTTATTACATTGCTTCAAGGATGTGAATGTTTCAACTATCTTCAGAAGCATTCCAAAAATTTTACAACAAAGATGGTCATTATATTTTGTTCAATAAACTTAACTATTATCTAATAAATATTGTATGAAAGAGTTGACAAAATAGAATGATTGAAGAAAGAACTGGCAAATATTAATACAATTCCAAATCTTGTTCTTTTACTACATTGCAAAGAACTATTACATTCTAAAGAACTTGCAAATACTATTAATAAACAAAAATTAAATGAACAAAAATCAAATGACATTTCTAAATTTTGTTCTTATTCTTGTTCTTCAATACAAGCAAACTGCTAATTCATCAATACAAGCAAGTTGCTACTTTTTCAGGTTCAGCTGTTAGTGCTACTTCTTCTATCAACCACAAAAAACCACATTTTTCTTCTTCTTCTTCTGCCAACAAAAAAGAAAAAGAAAAACAGGAGTTTAGCAGCAATATTCATGTATCTGTATGTATATGATACTAAACATTACATTAAACGATTACTAGCAGGCTCAGAACGCAATTGTCAGCACAAACATATCAAATTTGTCAATTACAGTGGTATCACTTCATCAAATATATAAAAAATGGTATCACTAGGGCTTCATTGTAATGCCATGCCAACTAGTTCAGCAGCAACAACAAAAATCAGAAGCAACAACAACAAAATCAGAAGCAACAACAAAAAAATTAGAAACAACCAAGCATAAAAAGCTGCAAAAAAAGCATGAGCATCAGCCTATGCATAAGCAGCAGCAGCAAAAGCCTAAACAAAATCAAAAGCATCAGTTCAAGTGCCTACTCAGAATCCAAGATAATTCCCAACCCATAATATTTTCGATGAATATTGTATGACTTCCATCCACAATCAAGAACAAGCAACTAATTACCGTATAAAAAATAAACAATACTATTTTGTGTGACTCATCATTGCCTACTGGGAATCCAAAATAATTTGCAAGGAATTAAACAATATTATATGATAAAATTGCAACTGAGAATCAAACACTTCCTTCTAGTATTATATTGTCAAATGTCATATGCTATTTCAAAGACCCAACTCCAACCCTCAAACTTTGGTGGGAATTCGACGTTGGATGTAGGTGGGCATTCAACATTGGTCCTCACAAAATGAGGCAGAGATTGAGGATCTACGGGGTATCGAAGATGAGAGATGAGAGATATACAGTACTTAGGGTTTCGAATTAGGATTTAGAAATTTTAAAAGATGATAGTTAAGGTTTAGAAAGGGGAGGAAGAGATACCCAGGAAGAAGAAGAGAGGATGAAGAGATCGGTGGCATTTTGGACTTTTCATAACCAGTTAAGAGGTATATACCACAAATATTCCACTAACTTAACTGATAAATGAACGGCGGGTGCCTATAGGTCCAATTTTCAATTCTTTGGGTGTCATTGGGGTATTACTGTAAATTCATGTGTGTATAGGATATTATTACTAACTTTGGATGCCAATAGGTCATTCACCCTATTTTATACTGTTTGACAACTTATCTTATACTACTCCAATTTTATTATTTATAATATAGTTATACTTATATACACATTTACTTAACTAGCTTATTACTTACTTGCTTCTATATCTATCCGAAATGCGTTACTATTATTTTATTTTATTTTTCAACCTATATTATTACTGTTTACTATTAAATATTTTTACTATCTTAATATTATTGTTTGGTATATATACTTCATCTTTACCTATGTTAGTATTTTTGTATTTTTATATCATTTCATTCTATTATATATTTTATTATTAACTTTTATCTTACATTTGTTTGCTACTCATATAATATAACTTTTGTTATTTATAGTTTATTTACCATTTTCATTTTATTTATATATAATTAAAATTATATATTATTTCAATAACATATTATTACTTTTACTAATATTATGCTTTGTTTTACTCCTATGACTATTTATAATTTTCATATCATAGTATTGTTTATTTTATCATACATTTTACGCTTAGTATATGTTAATTTTCCTGCCATACTTGATAACTAATAAATATTTTGATATATACTAATTATTATTTTATATATTTAATTTTAAATCATTTATGTAGTTATTATATAACTTTTACAAATGAAAATTATAAAATATTATTTCTATATACATAATTATTTTCGATTATACTTATCTTATATTGTTTATACATTTTAACTAAATTTCACATTCATATATTTTTCGGATTTTTATCCAATAGTCTTCTCTTAAACTGCTGCTTTCATTTTATCTCTTAATATGTAATCCTAGTTTAGTTTACGCTTATGATAATTCTATCCTTCATATTTTCTTTTAGTTAACTTCTCTTTCCTTGAATTTCTCAAATTCTTATTAGCTATGCTAACTACCATATTCTTCTCAATTAATGGAATCAGACCAGATCTGCGTTGATCTGGAGAGCAAAAGAATCCCGTCTTGAAGGTATCGAAGAACTGGTGAAGACTGAAGAAACTAGAGCCCTACTACAAGAGGAAAGGAATAGGCTGCTCCAAATACGACAGGAAATTGACCAACTCCATAGGCTTGAGGAAATCAAATGGCAACAACGGTCCAGAACCTTAGGGCTCGAGGGTGATGCGAACACAGTCTTCTTCCATCGGGTTGCTAGTGCCTGACGTAAATCTAACCTCATACACTTGGTCCACTCGGAATCGGGAGTGATACAAGGTGATATCACCGGCATTCCAGTCCCATTTCAAGCACCTCTTTAGGCACAAAGCGGATTTGAGAGTTCCGCTCCACCACGAGTTTTGACAGCACCTGGCGGATGACTTTGACCTTAGGCAGCGATCCGTAGAAGCACCCTTTATGGAAAAGGAAATTTGGGAGGCAGTACAGCAACTTGAAAATGACAAAGCCCTTGGTCGAGATGGTTTTCCAGCCCTTTTCTACCAGGCATTCTGGGTGGAAATCAAAGACGATCTGCTCAGATTGTTCGCAGACTTCTACGACCATAATCTTAAACTAGGTAGAATTAATTTTGCGGAGGTTGTGCTGATTCCTAAGAAGGAAGACTCGCTGCGGGTGGGCGACTACCACCCTATTAGTCTCCTTAACTGCTCAGTCAAGATCATTACCAAGACTCTCGCTAATAGACTGGGAAAGGTGATGGATGGAGTCATTAATCACGATCAGACGGGGTTCATTAAAGGACAATGTATTCAAGATAGTATAGTCACGGCTGAAGAAACTATCCACCATTGCCACAAGTCGAATGCTAAGAGTTATCTCCTGAAACTGGACTTTGAGAAAGCTTATGATTCGGTCGAATGGGAATGCCACCTGGAAGCGCTGGTTGGACGAGGATTTGGGGATAGATGGATCAGATGGATCCACACATGTCTTACCACCAGCAGAACTGCAATTTTGGTGAATGGGGTATCGGGCCATCCATTTTCATGCAAACGGGGCCATAGACAAGGAGATCCGCTCCCCCCTTCTCTTCACCATTGTGGCAAATGTACTACGGTCCATGATGGCTTATTGTAGTAGAGCAGGCTAGATAGAGCCGATGGACAATGGAGGCAATCACCAAGGTTGCTCAATCCTTCAATATGCAGACGATACTCTCCTATTTGGAAATGGCAACCTCCAGGAAATAACTGCCTTCAAAGGAATCCTATATAGTTTTGAAGCTTGGTCTGGCCTCATGGTTAACTTCCACAAAAGTGCTCTCATCCCCATTGCCCTGACTACAGAGGAGGCCCTAGAACATTCCACGATTCTCAACTGCTCCATCGACATTTTCCCCATAAAGTACCTGGGACTGCCACTAAGACTGGAAAAACTCAAGAAAGCTGACTGATTACCCATCATTGACCGGGTAGAAAGCTGTCTTGCAGGTTGGAAATGTAAAGCTCTATCTTTGGGAGGGAGAGTCACGCTTATTAATTGAGTCCTCTCAAATCTTCCAACCTATTATTTATCCTTCTTTGAAATGCAGCAGTGGGTTATTCAGAGAATTGATCAGACTTGAAAGCGATTTTTATGGAAAGGGGCAAGCCCAGATAAAGGTAGCTATCACTTTATCAGATGGGAAAAAGCATACATGAAAAAGATACATGGGGGACTAGATATCATAGATCATCGAGATATGAACCTTGCTCTCCTTGGTAAATGGTGGTGGAAAGTCTTTCACCTAATGGAAAAGGGTGGCAAGATTTCATTCAAGGATACCTACACGGGAATGGGATGAGAAATTTGGGCTTCAGGGTAGGTCCATGTGTATCCTGGTTCTGGAAAGATATCGCTAAGGCTTACAAAACCTTCATTAGCGATGTGACGTCAATTATCGGTAATGGCCAACTCACCAGGTTCTGGTGGGATAAGTGGGGTGGTGACCACACACTGAGAGCTCTATTCCCTGATTTGTATGATCAAGCGTCACAACTGCACTGCACGGTGGCCACAGCCTGGAGAAGAAGAACATGGAAACCGGCCTTTAAACATCCGCTAGACTCAGGCTCTCAAATTAGACTCATGGAACTTCAGACCTATATCGCCAATGCTGGAATTACTTGCTCTCAGGGTCCCGATAGGAAAGCTTGGGGATTGGAAAAGAATGGCACGTTCACCGTTCACTCCATTTATAATCGCATTCACTTTAGGGGATATAGCCCAAAGTGGTCGAGCGTTATTTGGAAGACGAAAGCCCCACTGAAAATTAAAGTTTTCCTATTGTTGGTGTTGAACGATGCAACATTGACTAGAGTGAACCTTTCTAAACGTCAACTGAATGTGGATTTTGGTTGTGGGTTCTGCAACACTGCCCCCAAGACGAGAGACCACCTTTTTCTTGAGTGTCCTAGGAGCAAAGTGGTAATAGTTGAGGTTCTCAACGCCCTGGGGACGAATCAGTTCCCTAGTGTGTACGAGGATCTGTGGGTAGGGTCAAAGTTCGCTACTGAGAGACGAACTATGAGAGAAGCTTGCTTGATCGCTGTCGCCACTTCGACCTGGGTTCTTTGGCTAGACAGGAATAATTGTTATTTCCATGGGACTTGTAATAGTATTTCTGGTAATTTGACTCACATTATGCATCTTATCTCATTTTGGGCTAATGTGGCTGCAACAGGTCCTAGAGGGAGGATTGCGAGCGTCTTCTAGGTGGAGGAGTATGATGATGACGAAGTCGAGATATGCCCGACGATCGACTGACTGTCAGCCTATCCTTCTACTGTTGATTGATCCCCACCACCACAAGGTTTGTTGGGGGGACTTGATGTATTTTGTTTAGATGCATGTATGTTTTGCCCATTCTTGTCTTTTATCCCAACCCCTATGCTCGGGGTGGAGTTATGTACTTTTATTATGTTGTAGGACCTTGTACATGGCTCAATACTCTGAGGTTGTTTTATTAACTTCATATTAATGAAATAGGGTGACCATATTCCGCCTTTTCTTCAACAATTTTTTTATTACCAGTTTGCTTTATATTTTGATATTTTTATTTTGCTTATTACTATTTCTTTCTTTATCATAATCTGCTCTTCTCACCATAGTTAATTTTTAAGTTACTTAATATTTATTTACGCTCTTACTCTATTTATTTTCAAATTTTCCTACTGCATTATAATTTATCTGTACTATTTCAATTCTTCTTTTTTTTTTCCCTTATACTTCTTTTTCATTCTCATTTATTTCTATACTTCTTTTTTTGTTTTCGTTTTAATCTTTTTTCATTCTACTTCTTACTACTTTCATTATTCTGCTTACTGTACATATTTTTTAAAACATCTATTTTTACTATGCTTGTCTTTATCAGTCTATTGTGTTTTTCAATTTCTTTCACAATTGATGACTTAATTTACATTTCCTTTTACTATATTATATAATACTTAACCTAATATTATTTTGTATGAAAATTTCTTTCTATCCAAATTAAGGCCTTTTTTTATGATAACCATTTCCTACAAATCTGTAGTCACCAACACAATTGCTCTAAGTCCTTATTCACACACAAAAAATTTAAATATGAATATAAGCCATTCCCAAATATTTATATTCCACAAACTAATATCTAAAATATTCCAGGTATTACATAAGACATTATACACAATGTTATAAAATATGTGTACATGGAAAAATTATCATAACTCAAATTTGCGGGTTGTTACAACTCCTACCTTCCATTCTACACTAGTGAGTTAACCTCGCTCTGATATGTCTTGTTAGGATCGAACAATGTTACATATACGAAAAGAATAATAAATAATAATGGACACCAAGGAATTAACGTGGTTCGGCAATTTGTGGCTACGTTCATAGGGCAATGATATAAACTACTTCCACTATTCAAATAATGGGCACAACAAGAGAATACAAGAACACTCACTTACAAACACTTTGAGTGGTATACAAAAGACTAAGAACTCTCACTCTCTACTTGCAGTGGAACACCTCACTTCACTTTGGAGTAGAACTCTCTCAATTACTTGCTTCCAAAATAAGGAAGATCACTTACTTATATAGAAGTTTTGGGTGAAACAATATAGAAGTTTTGGAATTGCTATTTGCTTTAATATGCATGCACCGATTTATTTTTCGAATATTCCCATTTTCTATGGTGGAAGTATTCCAACATCATCATTTTCCTAGTGGAAAACTCAAGCACTTTTAGAATTTCAAAATTAAAACAATTATTTCCTAGATATTTCTCTAGATATTTCTAGAGAAACCAAGCTCCATCATTGATTGGATTAGCCCATGGTACACTAACATGGTACACTAATATTGTTTACAGACTTGTTTACTAGAACGACATGTCCGAAGTTATTTTCGCAGTTATATTTAAACATATTCACGACCAAGCAGCAAGATAAAACATGACATGCTGAGGCAGAGCTATTGTATACTTTACGCTAAAGACCAAGTTGGTTTTTTTGTTTATACTTCTTCAAACCTTGATTGTAACACAAATCTGAATATGAAATTCTTTGATATAGTAACATTATCACAATAAAGTTGGTTATAGAAAACACACTATAGGTCTTGAGATGCTGCATGTGTTCACATATTTTATGCTTGATAGATGCAAAAACATAAAAAAAATTCTTTCTCTAGATAGGAGAGGCGTGAAATTCCTCAGCTCTACGTTTTAAAAACAAGAAGGGCATGTGTTGCTAATTATTTTAGTGTTGGAGCAAACAGATAATGAATAAATATTTGATCGAAACTACTAAAAATCTGACATTTGATCTTTGCTGTGAAATGCAGTTAGAGCTCCTGAGATTGAATATGTATCGTTGGTTGAACACCGTGATCTGGATCCAATGGTTGCTGATGCGGCCGATGGACGTGCAAAAATCCTGAAACACCGGGGGTGGCCTCGACGACAGACCCTCTGACGCTCAAGTTAGAACCAGAGCGAGAAAGAGAGTTTCAGAGAGAACCCGTTGATTACCTTCTGACTGAAAAGGGGGAGGATATATATATATATGCCTGAGAAATAGCATGAGATTGATATAAATCAATTAGATCGACTTTGAATTCCTTATCACCTATTCAAATCTCCCCCTCAAGAGATAAGCTCTCTTATTTGGGGATAAAAGATTTGACAATTATCTTTCATGGGCAGGGTCTCTTTTAGTGGGCCTAATCTGTCACTTTTTATGGGCTTGAATATGGTCCATGTCTTGTAAAGAGGCCCGTCATGACTAATCTGCTTATAGAAGCTATGAGATCTGTGCTAGAATCGTACAGGCCCGATTTGCTACGATTTTTGCCATTATCATAAGCCCCCCCCCCCCCCCCCCCCAACTCCCACAAGACAATTTCTTGGCTTTCAAAGGCGTAGTTCGCCTTATTTTTGGATTTTAGAATGTTATCTTAGCTTTCAGGATGCTTGGAGATACCGGAACTGATCAGAGGCTTCTGAAGGCGCCGAATATTTTTCTAGGTTTTTCCATATTTTTTGGATTTTTCTAAATTTGACTGGATTTTTTTAAGTAATTTTCCCAATTCTAAATCATTTTTTTGATTTTATAATTAATATACCGAATTTAAAATTATTTTTTGGAAATTTTAATTATTTTTTCAGAATTTAAATAATTAGTATTAGATTTTTAATTAAAATTTTGAATTATAAATGAATTTCTGAGAATTTTTCCAATTTTAATAACTCAGCATGCTTTTTGGTGCGATCGAATTCATTGTTCAGGGGATGGCTTGCCCACTGAGTTGAGTCTGAGGCTGAGATCTAGTCACTGCAATGAGGGGCTACGTGGCGCAATCGAGAGCATAGACAGTGCTTGGTTCGTCCGCTGAGTGAGATCAAGCGGTGGAGAGGATAGCAGAGCGACGGGGGCGCAATCTCAAGCATAGGCTGCATGGGAGCGCAATTCTCGGGGTGATCCAAAGGCCAGCGATTACTCACTGCGACCCACTAACTCGACCGACAATTTGGCAGAGCTTTGGGCATTGAACTTGACCGAGCTATGGCCTTGCTTCGTCGAGCCATGGGATTCTCCTTCTCACCGACCTATGTGGACTCGAACAATTTTGCCGACCTATCACCCTCGCACCCTCACCGAGCTACGAACTTCTTCGTCCTCTCTCCTTCGTCGACTGCAGAGCTATGGAACTTCACCGACCTACCTCTTTTTTCAACATTAAGAACTATTCAACTCATTACCGAGCTATGGGAGAGGCATCGTGGTCGAGCTATGATTGAGTTGGAGAGCTATGGGTGTTGGCGAGCTACGACGTAGTTTTTTTCCCCGTTTTGTCGAGCCATGATCATCTCGTCGTGCTCTGAAGTCGAGCTTTGAAGGAGTTAGCGAGCTATGCTCATCTTGCCGAGCTATGGAGCCTCGAACGTCGCCATGCTATGGAGCCTCGAACGTCGCCATGCTATGGAGCCTCGAGCATTGCCGAGCTATGGGGTCTATTTTTCGAAGCTTTGACCAAGCTATGGAAATAGCTGGCTTTGGCAGAGATGTGAAGATGTTCTTTCATCGAGCTGTGAGGGTGACTGTTTGCGGAACTATAGAACTTTGTCTTCTGGCCGAGCTAAGAGGATTTCGAGCTGGTTGAGCTACAGTTTGTGTCGAGCCACCACCATTGTTGTCGTGCTATAACTTGGCTTCATCGATGAGGCATGGGTGAGCTTGACGGAGTTCACTTATTAAAGGAAAGAAAGAGCCAAATGGCTTCGAGCCAATGCAAATGCAAACGTGCCCCTTCGTCGCTCTGTCTTCGAACCAGCACCATTCTTCAAAATTATGGGGTTATGCTTCGTAGAAGATAAAGCCTGGGTTCGGGTTTTGGATTAAATTCGGGTATGATTTTTCTATACCCGAAAACCCATTTAGCACTTAGGATTTTCGGGTTTGATTTGTGGTTAGGTTTTGGAGACCCGACCCGAACTACCCCCCTTACCCCTTTCTTTCTTCTTGGAACCCAAGAATCAGTGTTTTTGAGTTTTCACATTTTTGGGTTTTCACTATTGCTTTTGGAGTATAGGTGTAATTGAGTTTGGATTTGCAAAGAGCTGGGGTATAGTTGAGGTAGGGTTTAAATCCCCTTAAATGAGCTAAGTTGTAAGAGTTTGTTCATCTCTTCTTTCCAAGCTTCTCGTGGTTGTCATTGTTGTTGATGTTTTGAGAAGGAGTAAGGTTGATTGCATTTGGTGGTAATTGGGAACTAATGTGGGGCTAGTAAACTTGATCAGGTGGAAGCTTGTTTGGTGATGGATTTCTTTTTGTTGGTGGTAAAACTTGCATCCACCAAGTGTTTGTGAAATTGTGACGTTCACTGTGCCCACCAAGTATTTGTGAAATTGTCTACCCCATCACACCCACCAAGTATTTTTTTGAAGTCATTACACCATCAAACTGCTTCTTTTAGGAACAAGCATTGTGACGTTCACCCGTTTTGTTGGTTGACTGTCCTGTTACTAGGATACTGTTCTTATTGGACCTGGTATAGTGTGATATGACAGTTGGATCTTGTGGAGGGCTCAGATCCCGCCACGTGGTCATTTGATCTTCAGGGTTCTATAATGTCACCCCTCACTTCCCAAAAAGGAATACAAAATATGAGTACGTGACACAAGTCCAGTGATGGCTTTCACCATTCATAAGCTGTAAGGATCTTTACAACATATACAAGAATAAACGAGAGATATGCAAGAGAAATAACCAACCACGCATGAATAACGTAATCAATATAGTCAACAAGATTACTTGAAAGCAAGAATATTGAATCTCAAATAATCAAGTCTGAAAAAAAACACAACAAATCTAGGACAAAACGCCCAATACAAATATCCATATAACAAATTACAATTATTCATGATAGGCAACAAGAATAAATAAATGTAGCAAGAACTCCAGCCAACTAGAATCTTTGATCACCTACTCCGTCGGGCAGCTGGTCACCAAAGTCTGCAAGAGACAAGTTTGCAGGAAAAGGAAAGAGAAAACAAACGCCCGTCAATGCAAGTTACGGGCCACTTGTATTGCAGGCAACAAATACAGGAAAAACAAATGGACAATGATAGAGTAACAATGGAAGCAAGTATAGTATGGAAAGATGTAGCAGTAAAGTAGAGCAACTAACTCTAAGACAAGAACAGAACAAGTAGCATGGCAAGATAGGCGGGTGCAAGTGGCATGTAACATGTGTCAAGTAGCATGCACACGAGTAACGAGTAACAAGTGTCAAGAAATCAAGTATCATGTACAAGTAACAAGTAGCAAGTGTCAAGTGATTATGTTATTTCTAAGTCTTGTATATAGTCCTATCCAGGTAGCACTTCATGTGTCCCAGATTTTTACCACATGGTTTCTACATTCATGCAATTTACATTTTAAATTTCATAGTGGATCATAGAGGGCAGTGTACTCACGAACAAGTATCAAGTAATCATGTATCAAGTATCACATCTCAGGTATCAAGTGTTAAGTGTGCAAGTGTAAAGTAATCACGTGTCAAGTATCAAGTATCAAGTAGGATCTATGGATCCCCTTCTGAGTACACGTTTCTGTATTTTCCACTATTAGATCTTTCCCTTTAACTCCGGCTTGGTTTCTAGTTATTATTATTCAAACAAGCATGGACGTGCACAAAAAAGTCAAGAAACATGGCAAGACAACAAGGAACAAGTACAAGTTGAATGAAGGACACGAACAGATGATGAATGACTCAAAATAGACTAAGACAACGAAATTTCTTGTTCTAGACAGTAAGACAGTACTGCACCAAATCTGGGATTCCCGTTACCACGGACATGTAAATCTGGATCCGTCAGAAAATATAGAAAATAGACTATCGGCCGAATCCATCAAATATATACAAGTCACATAATAATCACAGAAACATGGCTCAAAACAGAATTATATACAGAAATCGTGTTCAGCCAGAAATCACAAGTTTGTATTCACAAGCTTGAAAATGGCATAAAAACTTACTGATTAAATCCAAGAAAAATCTGGAGTATTCCTCAGTATGTCTACTATCAGGAAATGTAATTTCATAATATTCCAACATAGATAGTATAGTCAAATCAAATCAAAAAACAGCAAGATATAGCAAGTTAGTAAATCTGAAACTTTAGATGTTGCAGTAGTAAAACAGCGATAGATTACAAAGTTTAACTCGAAATCCAAATCCTTCAAAAGGGTGATAAAATAGATAAATCAGGCTACATTTTACATTTACAATTTTTTTTGTCAACAACAACTAGAATCAGGTTGAAAACATGGTTATTTAGTGAAGAACATGCAAAACTGGAGATATAGTACTTTGTTACAAGCATGGAATAGTTTATAAATGTCATCAAATAAATCTACCAAAATTTGGGGTTAATTCCAGTTAAGTCTAGTCATAGCCAGCAAAATATTAGATCCAAATCTTTTCTTTAACATCAGTATTAAAATAAATTACTCTATAGAATTCACATAAAACCAATTCTGGAATTTCTATCACATCTGTAGCAAAACAGCAATAACTCATAACTCACAAAATGAAACTGAGATCTGTCAGAAATTCTGGAAAATAGACAACGAGATCTACGATTTATATTCACAAATTAATTTGATTTAGTGACCTCAACATGGTCTAAAATACTGAACAAAAACGGGACAGCAGCAAAAATAGAAATCTTTGCATGCATGAAATCAAATAGTTCATATGCAACAAATCCAAATTAAAATGAAACACAAAGCATGGTATAATAGATGTCCAAACAACATGGTATGGGTGTTTTACGAGTCTACCACCAGACATTATGACTAACACATCAAGCATGCAAGTATCATACAACCTAGCATGAATCACGAACAACATACATACATGCATCAATTCTAGATTATTTTCTAAATTATTTTCTTGTCGTGTGTGTAACAGAAATGACTACGGATGGATCAACAAATAAAGACAATGTCTAACAAGGAATTTTCATGAAAACGAATCTAGAAACAAAAGCCGTACTATAGGCGAGATTTAGTACTTGTATATTCAACAAAAAGGAATACAAGTTACTTGCCTTGTAATTGACGATAGAAACGACGAGAAGACGAGAATAACGAGAATGGATTTCCGGGAACGAACACAATACCAATGAACGGACAACCAGGAACAACCGATCACGAACACAATCACGGACACAATCCAACACCCGAGATCTACACATGCACAAAAACCAATGCAAAGGAAATCCAGGGAAAAGATGTGAGTGCACTGCGAGAGGACGACAGTGGCCAGTGTCACGCCCCACTTTCCAAAAGGGAAATACGGAATACGGATACGTGACTAAGCCCAGCGAATGATTTTCATCATCCATAAGTTGTCAGGAATCTTTACAACATTTCACAAGAATAATCAGATACGGAAGCAAAAGAATCAACCAAGCATGCATATATGAATCAAACACCAACAAGAATACTTGAAACCAAAATATTATAATCTCAAATAATCTAGATCTGAATAAGTCAATATTCTGGGTCACATTGTCCAAATACAAATAAATCCAAGAAGTAGAATTGTTCAAAATAAGCAACAAGAAATAATAATAGCAAAATCCAGCAGTTAGTATCTCATCTCACCAACTCTATCTGGTAACTAATCTCCAAAATCTATAATTTAATAAATTACAGGAAGAGGAAAAAGAAAACAAACTCTCGTCAATGCAAGTTACGGGCCGCTTGTAGTGCAGGTTACAAGTACATGGAAAAGGGTAACAAATAACATGGGATAGGCATGATAATAAAATATAACAACTAACATCACAAGATGAATAAGTGTAAGTGGCATGTATCAAGTGTCAAGTAAACAAGTATCATGTAAACAAGTAACAAGTAACGAGTGTCAAGAATCAAGTATCATGTAAACAAGTATCAAGTGGCAAGTGTCAAGTATCAAGTAATCGTGTTCAAGTAACAAGAAGCAAGTGGTTATGTTCAAGTCTTGTATTTATTACTATCTAGGTAGCACTTTATGCATCCATCTTTTTACGACATGGTTGCTACATTCAACACAGTTTCGTTTTAGATTTCATAGTGGATCATATAGGGCAGAGTACTCAGGGACAAGCCTCAAGAAACCAAGTAACAAGTATCAAGCATCAAGTATCAAGTATCAATCCTCAAGAGTGAAGTATCAAGTCAAATATGAAATATCAAGCCTCAAGTATGAAATATCAAGGCTCAAGTAGTGAAATATCAAGCTAAGTATCACGTATCAAGCCAAGTATCACGTAAGATTCATAGATCCTCTTCCGAGTACACGTTTCTATATTTTCCACTATTAGATCTTTCCTTTTAAACCCCGGCTTGGTTATTTATTATTAGTGCTAAACAAGCATGTATGTGTCACGAACAGGGAAAGTATAACATGGTATAATCAAGTAATAAGTTCAAGTTGCAATATAAACATGCACAAGTAAAGGATAACACACAAAAGAATAAAACAACGAAATTTCTAGTTCAGGACAGGAAGACAGTACTGCACTAAAACTGAGATTCCCGTTGCTACAACCATGCAAACCTAGATTCATCGAAGAATCTGAAAAAATAGACTCCCGGCCGAATCTAGCGAATATATATAAGTCATATAGTATTTCACAAAAACATAACTCAAAACTAATTTGAATCCAGAAAACATGTTCAGCCAGAAATCAAAAGATTGTTTTCAAAATCAGAAAAACAGCATGACAACGCATTAATTAAATACACGAAAAATCTAGGGTATTTCCTTATATGTATAATAATAGAATATCAAGTTTCATAATTTTTCAATAAAAATAGTTTTGTCAACCAAAATCAGAAAACATCAAGATGCAAAAGTTTTGTAAATCTGAAATTACAAACACTGCAGTACAAAAACAACAATATTTCACAAACCATGAATAAAAAATCCAAATCTATCAAAAGGGTGATAAAATAGATACAGTAAGCTAACTTCCATATTCAGAAATATTTTACAAACAACAAGTAGAATTAGGTCGAAAATCAGGTTCTTACTGAACAGTATGAAAAATCTGCATGTATAGTAATTGTTTGGAAACATAGAACGGGTTGTAAAACTCATCAAATAAATCTACAAAAATTCAGAGTTAATACCAATCAGATCTAGTTGTACTGTGAAAAATATTAGATCAAAATAATACTTTTAACATCATGATAAAAATAGAGTACTCATCAGAATTCATAGAAACAAAATCTGGGAATCTTTCGACACTACTGTAGTAAAATAGACATAACTCGCTAACCAAAAATCAAAACTGAGATCCGTCAAAAGGGTTAGAAAATAGACAGAACTATCTACAAACCATGTTCACAAAATATTTTCAAATACTGACCTTAATAGGGTCTAAAATACTGATCAAAACGGGAAAACCAGCAAAACTGAAAATATCGCTGATATGGCTAAAAATGGGGTTAAATCGGAACTGCTCAAAGTGGGCATGAATCTTGAAGTCACAGGGGCAGGACGGTAATTTTGCCTTCAGACGGGTCCGATTTGGGAACCGGGTCCCTCCTCTTGGACTCGATAGCCCATGAATGGATCTGACCTGTTAAGAATGGGTCCTTATCCTTTAGGGGCCAGTTCAACAAGATAGGAGCAGATCCTGGCATGTCCCTATCTTAAGGGAATGGTTATAACCAACCCCAACCAGCTACACCGGGAAGTAGGGATTCACCATTATCCAGAAAAGGATCTCCATGGCGACTATAAAAACCCCCTACCTCCTACTGTTAAAGGTGATCACTCTTTGCATACTAAAGCTCTTTCTCTTCACTATTTTTCTGTGTATTGACTTGGGCGCGGAGGGTTCGTCGTCGGGATCCATCCCGGTGTCCCGAACATTTGTGCAGGTCCAAGGGAGCACCAGGGATTCAACTAGTCAACAAGGAAGAAGAAGGGTTCCGCCTGTTCGAATTCCTCACGAACCTACAAATCTCATCTATTGCCCCTACACCAGAATCCAGCGGCAACATTCGCATATGCACGAAATCCACTAGTTTGTTCGAAACTCATCCAAAACACAACCAAACACGAAATAGAGTATACTACATGTCCAAACAACATGGTATAGGGTATATCACAAGTCCATAACAAGTCTACCACGAATAACACGAACGAGCACATGATATCATATGAACAACACACATATATACAACAAGAAGTGGTCAATCATAGGTTATTTCATGTCATGTATGTCGTGAGGCAACTATGGTCGAATCAACACAATAGAGACAATATCAACAAGGGGTTTTACACACAAATTGTCTCTAGAACCCAACTATACTACAGAAAGTATTTAGTACTTGTATTACACAAAGAAAAGAATACAAGTTATTTGCCTAAGAGACGATGATGAATCCAACGATGCAAAAAGAATAATGGGAATGGATCTCGGGCACGAACACAAGATCGGGCGGCTCAGATCAAGAGATCAAGAAATCAACGAATAGATCCAAGAGTTGACGATGATCACGATCAGATCAGACGGTCCAGATTTTCCTGATGATGAAGATAATGATGAAGATCAAGATCGATCGATCGATCGAACGGCTGAGATCAAAGGAAGTTGATGATCATCATGATCGTGATGATCAAGAGAAGATCGGACAGCCAAGAATCAAATAGCTGATGATCATGATGATCAAGAACAAATCAAACGGACGGCTACGATCAAAGATCATCATGATCGTGATGATCAAAAATCCGATCAAATGGACGGTCCAAAATCAAAGTTGATAAAAACTCATATAAATAGCAAGCACAGAAGAAGAAAAGCCAGGGGAAATGTGTGCACTGTGGTGGGGGTGATGGTGGCCAGGGGGAGCGACGGCGGCTGCTGACGATCAGCACTACGGCAGCACTCGACGGCAGCCGCAGATTGCCGACTGGCGCTGTTTGGTGGCACGATAAGAGGGTAGTGACACAGGGAGGGGGAATCGGAGGTTGGGAGCTATCGTCACGGAGGCAGGAGACAGGGCAGTGCGAGGGTGGCAGCAGTCGAAGGGCGGTCGGTGCTGTGGTCGTGGCGCGACAGGGGTGGTCGGGACGAGGCAGGGTGGCGCTCGGGACGAGCACCGGCACTGCACTACAGTCGACCAGGGCAGAGAAGAGGGCACTGAGGTCGGGTCGACGGCAGAGGAGAAGCACAGGGACGAGGGGGCGAACGGGAGAGACGGAAGGGAGGATGGGTGCAATATATATATACGGTGAACTAGTTTAGGGTTAGAGTATAAAGGGGATGACGGCTGATGTTGGGCTTCGGGTATGGGGTTACAAATTGGTAGGGTAGTTAGGTGCTAATGGGTTTGGTCAGTAAATAATGGGTTTGGGTAGTAGTGTAATGGGTAATAGGTTAAATAAATAATGGGTTTTGGGTTTGGAAAAAAAATAAAATAACGAATAAAATTATACAATTAGGATTTAGATTAAAAATAAATAATTTAATCAATTATAACAAATAGTAATACAATTGTACAAAGAATCAAATAGTATACGTTGATTTAATACTCAAATACTAGCAAGTACAATAGGATTTTATAGAAATGCAAATAATAACAATAATAATAATAATAATAATAATAATAATAATAATAAAATAAGAGGAATAATAATAATACTGATAACAATAAGAAAAATGATAAAAGATAATAATAGTAATAATAATAACAGTAATAGTAACAATAATAGAAATCAAAGTAAAAATATAAATAATTAGATTTGTATTACAATATAAAAATCAAATAAAGTTATTTATCGAAAATAGGTTTTAATAGAAGATCCAACAATATATTTTGACAAAAGAATTTGAAAGCGGAAAAATAATTTACAAAAATTTTAAATACAGAAAATACACGGAAAATACGTTTTTGGGAAAATAGGGGTTATAGCCAGGGAGTGGCGCAACGGCGGCAGGGCGGCGGAACAGCGACGGCAAAGGCATCGGGAGTGGGACAGGCTGAGGGGGCTGTCGACTGGCTGACACTGGCACTGGCACTGGAACTGGCTGCTGTCTTTGGGAGGGAGACACAGGGGTGACAGGGGGCTGGCGCTGCAGTGGGGGGCACTGGTGGTGCTGGTTGCGGGTTGCACTGGCATCGGGGTGAGGCAGCACAGGGAGGCACTCAGGGTGGGTTGGGCCGGGGCTGAAGGGCGACAGGAGAGGAGGAGGATCGGGAATAGGCAGGAGGTAGGGGAGAAGAGAGAGCGGCTAGGGTATGAATAGCTATTAGGGTTACACAGGAGGATGAATATATATAGGATATATTAAGGTTTAGGGTAGAAATGGGTCATGGGTAATGGGCTGTTGGGTTTTAAAAAATCCACAAAGATATATGACTATAGGGTTTTTAGAGTGCGATTTAATTATCAATTAATTAGGCCATGAAGCAAAATAATTAGAATCAAGCAATTTCAAATGGAGATTATAGTTTGGCAGCATATTGAATGAAGAAAAATATTCAAGGCACAAAATAGAACCAAAGGCATGACAAATAGATTTGTTGAGAAAGAAGAACAAATACATGGTTCAGAAGGAACAGAAGAGTACAATATGAATAAAACCCTTAGAAAAAGATAAATACATCCAAAACACAAGAAAATAGAAAACAGGGGTTACAAATCATACCCACCTAACAAGAAGAATTTCATCTTCGAAATCCAAACAAGAAGTACGTAGGGTAACCCCGAAGAAAAAGAAATAGCAACAACCAAACAAAAACTGCTCAAAAAGATGAGGAAACTTCTGCTGGATCTCCTCCTCCAACTCCCAAGTTGACTCACCTGAAGAGTGAGGATTCCAGGAGACTCGAACCAGCTTGATGACCTTGTTCTTTAGCACTTTCTCTCGCCGATCCAAAATAGCAACTGGCGGAATCTCACAAGTCAAATTCGGCTGCATGGATAACTCGGAATAGTCAATCACGTGACTGTCAACACAGATATACCTCCTGAGTTGTGAGACATGGAAAACATCGTGCAGTCTAGATAAAGTCGGTGGCAATGCGAGACGATAGGCCACCTTTCCTACTCGCTCCACGATATCAAACAGTCTAATAAACCTAGGGCTCAGCTTGCCCCCACCACCAAACTGAATGACACCTCACCACGGCGACACCTTTAGGAAAACATGGTCACCAACCTCAAACTCCAAGGCTCTCCTATGGACATCTGCCCATCTCCTCTTCCTGTCTTGAGCAGCCTGAAGATGCTTCCTAATCTGAGTCACCGCATCAACTGTCCTGGTGATCAACTCCGGACCCAACAACTTTCTCTCACCAATGTCATCCCAGCACACTGGTTGTTGATTCTTGATTTTGATGATCACAACACAGTGCAACATGTGTCTATGTTATACAGCTAACATTGCAGTGCACATACAAAAGACTATTCTAGCTGAACAAATGAACAAGCTCAAAAGGATACAGATGAAGACTTCACTCAGACAAGATCCAAGACTTCCCTCAAAACAAGACTCAAGACTCAAGACCTTAGCTCAATTGTGTCAAATTATAATGTCTTGTAAAAACAATGTATCTTACTTTTTGTTGATTCTTAGTCTGATGTAAAGCCTTATCACACACACACACACTCAAAATATTTCATAATGTGTGTCTCTTAAAAACCCCCAAAAAGAGTCAAAACAGTTTGAAGAAGTTTAACTTTTGAGTACCAGTCGACTTAAGCTTCTGCCAGTCGACTGATAGTACAAAACTGTTTAAATTTATTCAAACTCTGATCAGTCGACTCATATGGCAACCCAGTCGACTGTTCGAGAGCTTTTGACCGTTTTCTGTTTTTCAAAATCAAATTTTTTCAAACTCAAAAGCTTAGATCCGTTGGTTGATAGTTGAGTAACTGTCTCCCAACGTTCAGAAGATCAAACTCTTTAAGTAGAGTTCAGATCTCACTGAAAAGATCTACAGAATTCTCTTTTTGAAATCCGAGCATCTTTGTGAAAAAAATTCTAAGTGATTTTTTGAGAAATAAAGCTTTCAAGATCATACTCTCTGGTTCTCTACACTCAGTCCAGTATAGCAACGAATTCGCTCTGGACTGAGTATAGAAGTCGACCTATTTTGTTAGCCACGTGCATCAAAACATACAACAACAAGGCTATAGGTTGACTGTAAAGTATTCTTGTTCTCTTGCTCTCGGTTGGAGAGTGTTTTTGACTCTAGGTTGTAGAGTCGTTTTTGTTTCACTCTTGGTAGTAGAGTGGGTCGGCTTTCTCTGGTTGAGAGAAAGGACTACGGGTTAGACAAGGTTGTTGTCGTAACGCCGTAGGGTATTCTTGTAATCTTTTTCAAGAATAGTGGAAATCTCAAGTGGGTTGCTTGGGGACTGGATGTAGGTCAGGAGGACCGAACCAGGATATATCTTGTGTACTCTGTGATTGATTGTCTTGTGTTTGCATTCACTTTTTTTTATTTAAGTTCTGCAAAAAGTTTCTGGACAGTCGACTCTTTTCACCATCAGTCGACTGGTCAGTGCCGTTTGTAGTTATAGTTTCATTGTGCCTTCAGTCGTCTGTCTCACTCATCAGTCGACTGCACAGAGTTATTGTTTTTAATTTATTTTGGTCATTTCAGTCGACTGGTTCATAACCAAGTCGACTGCACTGAGAAAAATTTCCGCAGTTTTTTATCAAACAATATTCACCCCCCCCCCCTCTAGTGTTTGTTGTCTTGCCTACATGATCCAACACTTGGTATCAGAGCAAGGTTACAGGCTATGGAATCAGTACCATGAAGGCCAATCTACACAACGGCCACCACTATTTGATGGAACAAACTACAATTATTGAAAGTGCCGAATGAGAATCTATCTTCAATCAATCAACTATGAGATATGGCAAATGACAGAGACGGAATACACTGCCCCTACCATTCCATATGCACAATGGAATGATGATCAAAAGAATCAGACTATGAACAATGCCAAAGCAATGAATGCCTTATTTTGTGCACTTACAAAGGAAGAATTCAACCGTGTATCCAATTCTACAACCGCACATCAAATTTGGCATACACTCGAGGTAACACATGAAGGAACGAATAAAGTAAAAGAGTCTAAAATTTCTGTTCTTGTCCACAGGTTTGAGATGTTCAGAATGAAAGATAATGAGACTGTGTCCGAGATGATTACTAGATTCACAGACATCACAAACTCTCTTATGGCGCTTGGAAAAACTTACACTCAAGCAGAGATGGTTAGAAAAGTCTTGCGTGCACTCACTCCAAAATGGGAGAAGAAGACCACAGCAATAGAGGAAGCAAATGACTTGTCAACACTTTCTCTCGAGAATCTTGTTGGCAATCTCATGGCATATGAGGTTCAACTTGAAGATCGAAAGAAGGATACAGAATCACACTAAGCAAAGAAGAAATCATTGGCTTTTAAAGCCATGACAGACTCAGAAGATGAGGAAGAAGATGAAGAAGAGATAGCAATGTTCACTCAGAGATTCAAGAAGTTCTTAAAGAAGGGTAAGTTTCATTCTAAAGTTAGAGATTCTAATGACCCTCCTACATATTTCAGGTGCAATAAAATAGGTCACATGAAGAAGGATTGGCCCTTAGAAAATGCAAAGAACAAGGGAAAATCATCCAACTTCAAGAAGGACAAATATTCAAAGAACAAATTTGCCAAGAACAAGAAGGCTTATCAAGCTACATGGGATGATAGTGATTCATCTTCCGAAGAAGATATGGATGAAAATAACGAAATGGCAAATGTGTGTTTCATGGATGCACAAAAACATGTAAGTAATGATTATGATTCCGAAGATCTTCTTGATGCTTTTAATGAAATATTCCAAGAGTTAAAGAAAGAAAAAATTAGAGTTAAGAATCTTGAGAAAGTGAATCAAACACTTAATCAAGAAAATCTTAACCTTGATAAGGAAGTAAAATCCTTAAATTCTCGTATTGCAAGTTTAGATACTGATCTTGAAACTCTCAAAAAGAATTATGAAGAGATTTCAAAGAACGTATCTAAGTTTAACAAAGGCAAAGAGAATTTAAATGATATGCTTCATCATCAAGTTACATCTAGTCAAAAATATGGACTTGGTTTTAAAAAATCCTCTGTAAAAGAATCTCCTGTTGTAAACACTAGTAAGAATAAATCAGCATCTATTTCTAGTGTTACACACAAGTTGTATGATTTCTTTGAAAAGCCTAAGGTTGATAAAAGCAAGACTACCGTTCGGTTAAGTCGACTGCACCATACAACCAGTCGTCTGACCAGAGAATTTGGATCTTATTCAACGAGATCAAAACCTCTTATAAGTCGACCTAGTGTATCTACTAGTCGACTGATGTACACCAACAGTCGACTGAAGGACACTGTTAAGTCGACTGGACAGAACAAGTTAGTATGGGTTCCAGTCAGTCTAAATCAGAAGGATAGAATTGCTTATATTAACTCATATATGTTAAATGTGTGTAATTCCACTTATTATATTCCTGCTGATGGAGGAAGATCAAACTCTTCATGGGTTTGGTTTCCCCCAAACTAATGTGTTTTGGACCCAATAAAAAGGGTACCATATTTACCTTAAATTTTTTATAGGTACCCAAGAAAGAACGCTGGATATTAGACAGCGGATGTTCAAAACACATGACAGGACATGCCAACCTACTATCCACCATTCAAAGCATAGATGGAGGAACCGTCACCTTTGGAGATAACAACAAAGGCAAAGTCATCGGTATTGGCATGGTCGGTAAAACTTCTAACCCAACTATAGAAAATGTGTTATTGGTTAGTGGTTTAAAGCATAATCTTTTAAGCATTAGTCAATTGTGTGATAAAGAATATAAAATAGTTTTTGAAAAAGATGCATGCTTGATTTATGATTCTACTATGCAAAATGTTATTTTTCAAGGTTTTCGTAAAAATAATATTTATGAATTGTGTTTGAATGCAATTGATTTTTCAAATGACTTTTGTTTAATAGCCTCTAACAATGAATCTTGGCTATGGCATAGAAGATTTGGACATGTGAACATGAAAAATCTCTCAAAATTATGTAAATATAACCTAGTTAAAGGACTGCCAAAACTATCCTTTAAAAAGGATAAGTTATGTGATGCATGTCAACTAGGAAAACAAATCAAATCCACTTTTAAAACAAAAGAAGTAATTTCTACTAGTAGGCCACTAGAATTAATTCATATGGATTTATTTGGCCCTACTAGAGTTGCTTCTTTAAATAAAAGTAGATATGTGTTTGTTTTAGTAGATGATTTTTCAAGATTCACTTGGACATTCTTTTTAAAACATAAAAATGATGCTTTTGAGGAATTTGCACATTTCTGTAAACGTGTTCAAAATCAAAGATCTCTAACCATAGTCACTATTAGAAGTGATCATGGTGGAGAATTTGAAAATGAAATATTTACAGAATATTGCAACAAGAATGGTATAACACATTCATTTGCATTTCCTAGAGCTTCACCACAAAATGGAGTGGTTGAAAGGAAAAATAGGACTTTGCAAGAATGCGCACGTACTATGCTTGTTGAAAGCAATCTACCAAAGCATTTTTGGGGTGAAGCTGTTGCTACAGCTTGTTATGTTTTAAATAGAATTCTTCTAAGACCTAAACTAAAGAAGACTTGTTACGAGTTATTTTTTAATAAAATTCCTAAAGTCTCTTACTTTAAGACATTTGGTTGTAAGTGTTTTATTCTAAACACAAAAGATAATTTAGACAAATTTGATCCTAGATCTAATGAGGGTATCTTTTTAGGATACTCAAATAGGAGTAAAGCATATAGAATTTTCAATAAGTCTACAATGACTATTGAAGAATCAATGCATGTTACATTCGATGAATCTTTACCTTCATCAACCTTAAATAAAGATGATGAAACTGATTTATCACCTTTAGATAATGTGATTAAATCCTTAGAACAAACTAATCTGACTGATAAGTCGACTGATAAGGTCTACCAGTCGACTGAAGTAAAGCAGTCGACTGAAGAACAAGTCAAGTCCACTGATCCGATTGAGATATCTTCAACTTTACCAAAGTCATTTGTTGAAGTTAAAGATCATCCTCATGACTTAATAATTGGTGACATCTCCCATGGTATTCAGACACGTTCACATGTTAATATGATCTCTCATACAGCATTCTTGTCAGATTTTGAACCGAAAAATATACAAGAAGCTTGTGAGAATGAATATTGGATGAATGCCATGCAAGATGAACTAAACCAATTTATAAGGAATGATGTATGGGATTTAGTTCCTAGACCTCATGATCAGACTATTATTGGTACCAAATGGGTATTCAAAAACAAGTTAGATGAATCGGGACAAGTTGTAAGGAACAAGGCTAGATTAGTTGCTCAAGGATATAATCAAGAAGAAGGTATAGATTTTGATGAAACATATGCTCCTGTTGCTAGACTAGAATCTATTCATATTTTATTATCTTTTGCTTGTTTCATGAATTTTATACTTTATCAAATGGATGTTAAAAGTGCTTTTCTTAATGGGTTTATTAAGGAAAATATTTATGTTAAACAACCACCAGGTTTTGAACATGAACAATTTTCAGATCATGTTTATAAATTGAAAAAGGCTTTATACGGTCTTAAACAAGCACCTCGTGCTTGGTATGATCGTCTGAAAACTTTTCTTTTAGAAACAGGATTTGAAATAGGTAAAGTAGACACTACTTTGTTTATCAAAAGAGTTAAGAATGATATCTTAATCATACAAATATATGTTGATGATATAATTTTTGGTTTTACTAATAATAATCTATGTCAAGAATTTGCTAATACCATGAAAAATGAATTTGAGATGAGTCACATGGGTGAACTCAATTATTTCCTTGGACTTCAAATTAAACAGTCCTCAAATGGCATATTTATCAATCAAGGCAAATATGCAAAGGAATTACTCAAACGTTTTAACATGGATAGTACTAGTAGTAAATCCACACCTATGGCTACTACTACTACTCTTGACAAAGATTTATTAGGTAAGAGTGTTGATCAAAAACACTATCGAGGTATGATTGGTTCGCTTTTATATATTACTGCAAGTAGACCAGATATTATGTTCAGCGTATGTTTATGTGCTAGGTATCAATCTAGTCCTAAAGAGTCTCATTTAAAAGCAGTGAAACGAATTTTAAGATACATTAAAGGCACATCTGAATATGGTTTATTTTATCCACGCACCGATAATTTTCAACTTTTGTCATATAGCGATGCCGATTTTGCTGGAAGCAAAACTGATCGCAAGAGTACTAGTGGTACATGTCACTTTTTGGGACATTCCCTAGTATCTTGGTGCAGTAAAAAGCAAAACTCCGTATCCCTATCAACTACAGAAGCTGAGTATATCGCTGCAAGTTTGGCATGTGCACAAATTTTATGGATGAAACAAACCTTATTAGATTATGGTATGTCATTTGAGAAACCCTCAATTATGTGTGATAATACCAGTGCAATTAATTTATCTAAAAATCCGATTCACCATTCACGTACGAAACATATTGATATTCGACATCATTTTCTACGTGATCATGTTTTAAAAGGAGATATATCTTTAGACTTTATCTCTACTGATAAACAAGTAGCAGATATATTTACCAAGCCCCTTAAAGAAGATACTTTCATTAAATTAAGGAGAGAACTTGGAATTTGTGATTATATTGATATTTGCTAAAAATTGTTTCTGTTAAGTCGACTGTATTATTGAGTAAGTAGACTGAACTGGTTTTTTTAAACATATCAATTTTTTTAATTGACCAGTCGCCTGGTTCCTACACCAGTCGACTGATTAGTAGACATAAAACTTTTATTTTCTTCTCGACTCAGTCGACTGATATACCGTACCAGTCGACTGTCGCGAGCTAAATCGTCTTCAGCGACTATTCATCGCGTCTTTTGAGATGGAATTCACCTCTCTTTTCACCCGTGATCTCTATTCTCTACCGTCGATTTCATCTCTCTTTGATCTCAGCCGTTCACTCGCAGTTAAAACCCTCTTTACACCCTCTTTACCAGCCGTTTTCTCCTCTTACTGATCTCAAGTTTTTTACCCCCAATTTCAAAACCCTAGCTTGTGGAAAAGAAGGTGATCTACTCTCACAGTGCTGCTCGTGCTTGCCCCTGATCGAATCTCTCTTTTTCTTAGGTAAAATCCTTTCCACTTTCTTTTCATGGCACCCCAACGATCTAAACGATCTCATGAGGGTAGTTCTTCTTCCCAAGACTACACTCAATATCTCTTGAGTCCCGATCTTATTGATCGATGGTATCTTTTTTGTACCATTACAATCTTCCCTGGAAGATTTGTAAATTTCAATGACCTAGATCGTTTCAATCTCATTCCCCTGTTCCCACATTGCAGTCTTTATGATTTTCTATCTTTATCAAACCAACCCAATTATTATCCCCAACTCATCTATTTGTTTTACACAAATATGAGAGTTGTACAAAAACCGGATGGGGATGTTTTAATCCGTTCGTCTGTGAAGAATGTTAAAATGATACTCACACCGACTAGGATTAATGAGATATTGGGTATTGATGATGTGGGATTACCTCTTGATGAAATTCTTTTAGATAATGCATCTATTTTATCTAGAATTTTCTTACCCAATCATGGCCCTCCAATGACAAGCAAAAATATCAAACCAATTGCTAAGCTTGTAGGTAGAATATTAGCCTATAACATCCTTCCCAAAAAAGGTAGTTATGACCAATATTCTATTGACTTACAAAAAGCTATATATGCAATTTTTGGTAGAATTGCTGTTAATTGGGGTCAAGTTATCTTTTCTAAACTTAATCAAGACCACACTCACTTTCTACCTTTTGGAGGTCTTCTTACTAGAGTCTTTATAGCTTTTGGTGTTGATCTCGATTCGGAGACAAATGTTGTTACTCGTTATGAATGTTTCGATCGTGCTAGTTTGGCACGAATGAAACTTCTTGATACTCCTACTAGATCACCCCCTAGGTCTCCTCCTCTTTCTCAAGCTCTTTTAGGTTCTACTTCTAGACCTTCTAAACCTTCTACCTCTTCTGACCCACTTCTTCAAGCCAATTTTGATGATCCTCGTACCCTATATGACTGTGTTTCTTATCTAATGAAGCATTCAGCCACTGTAGATACTCAACTCCATAACCTAGATTCCAAACTAGACCACATTGATTCTAAGCTTGACAACCTCACCCATCTCTTCAACTCTCAATTTCATCCTCCTTCTCAAGATGACGATGAAGACTCCGATGAAGAAGATTGAAGATTTTTTCTTTTCTTTTCTATTATGTAATTTTCTTTCTTAATGTGTTTCTTTATGTATCAGATTTTATCTTAGTTTCCTTTTTCATGCAAAAGATTGTTATTTTCTACCTTTTTGATGATAACAAAGGGGGAGAAATATCTCTGTGTTATATTATATCTATTATATCTGTGTTTATTTCTGTGTTTTAGGTATTGAAAAATCTTTGGTCAGTCGACTTCCCAAAGGGATACAGTCGACTGCTGCTAGCTACTGCATCTATACTTAATTTCTGCTTATGATTTTTTCTAAAGTATGGTTTACTGGTCAGTTGCCTTCCATTGTTGATAAGTCGACTGATATATATATTACATTTTTTAAGACAATGCATTTTTATGTTTTTATAAGGGGGAGCATGTCTTCACTATGCTTGTATATATCTCTTATTATCAGCTATTGTGTTATCATCATCAAAAAGGGGGAGAATGTTGATTCTTGATTTTGATGATCACAACACAGTGCAACATGTGTCTATGTTATACAGCTAACATTGCAGTGCACATACAAAAGACTATTCTAGCTGAACAAATGAACAAGCTCAAAAGGATACAGATGAAGACTTCACTCAGACAAGACCCAAGACTTCACTCAAAACAAGACTCAAGACTCAAGACCTTAGCTCAATTGTGTCAAATTATAATGTCTTGTAAAAACAATGTATCTTACTTTTTGTTGAGTCTTAGTCTGATGTAAAGCCTTGTCACACACACACACACTCAAAATATTTCATAATGTGTGTCTCTTAAAAACCCCCAAAAAGAGTCAAAACAGTTTGAAGAAGTTTAACTTTTGAGTACCAGTCGACTTAAGCTTCTGCCAGTCGACTGATAGTACAAAACTGTTTAAATTTATTCAAACTCTGATCAGTCGACTCATATGGCAACCCAGTCGACTGTTCGAGAGCTTTTGACCGTTTTCTGTTTTTCAAAATCAAATTTTTTCAAACTCAAAAGCTTAGATCCGTTGGTTGATAGTTGAGTAACTGTCTCCCAACGTTCAGAAGATCAAACTCTTTAAGTAGAGTTCAGATCTCACTGAAAAGATCTACAGAATTCTCTTTTTGAAATCCGAGCATCTTTGTGAAAAAAATTCTAAGTGATTTTTTGAGAAATAAAGCTTTCAAGATCATACTCTCTGGTTCTCTACACTCAGTCCAGTATAGCAACGAATTCGCTCTGGACTGAGTATAGAAGTCGACCTATTTTGTTAGCCACGTGCATCAAAACATACAACAACAAGGCTATAGGTTGACTGTAAAGTATTCTTGTTCTCTTGCTCTCGGTTGGAGAGTGTTTTTGACTCTAGGTTGTAGAGTCGTTTTTGTTTCACTCTTGGTAGTAGAGTGGGTCGGCTTTCTCTGGTTGAGAGAAAGGACTACGGGTTAGACAAGGTTGTTGTCGTAACGCCGTAGGGTATTCTTGTAATCTTTTTCAAGAATAGTGGAAATCTCAAGTGGGTTGCTTGGGGACTGGATGTAGGTCGGGAGGACCGAACCAGGATATATCTTGTGTACTCTGTGATTGATTATCTTGTGTTTGCATTCACTTTTGTTTATTTAAGTTCTGCAAAAAGTTTCTGGACAGTCGACTCTTTGCACCATCAGTCGACTGGTCAGTGCCGTTTGTAGTTATAGTTTCATTGTGCCTTCAGTCGTCTGTCTCACTCATTAGTCGACTGCACAGAGTTATTGTTTTTAATTTATTTTGGTCATTTCAGTCGACTGGTTCATAACCAAGTCGACTGCACCGAGAAAAATTTCCGCAGTTTTTTATCAAACACTATTCACCCCCCCTCTAGTGTTTGTTGTCTTGCCTACAGGATCCAACACTGGTGACCTGCACTTCTGACCATATAGTGCCTCGAATGGTGCAGCTTTATGACTGGCTTGAAAGCTGTTATTGTACGAGAACTCTACAAGCACTACAAAATAAATAAGAATATATGGCGTAAAATCCCCGGCGCTTTGGATTTTCGTCGGGACATTACCCGGCGCTTATTATTAATGCGCCGGCCATTCTAGGTATCCTCGGCGCTGGAAAACGCCCTGGAAAACCCCCCTACCCACGCACTATATTCCCCACTTCCTTCTCTCTTTTTTCGTTCGCCCCAAATTAGTCGCGCCCTAAAATTTCCCACCCGCGCCTTTCTCCCAAAACCCTAAATCTTTTTTCCTTCTTCTTCGATTTCGTTCGCCCCTTATTTCCTTCTTCTTCGATTTCGTTCGCCCCTTATTTCCTTCTTCTTCGATTTCGATTTCGTTCTCAATCTCCACTTCGTTCTCAATCTCCACTTCGATTTCGATTTCGTTCACAATCTCCACTTCGTTCTTCGATTTCGATTTCGATTTCGTTCTCAATCTCCACTTCGTTCTTCGATTTCGATTTCGATTTCGTTCTCAATCTGCCGCTTGCCGCCATTGGATCTCGTCGCCGCCGCTGTTGGATCGGTGAAGATGGTGAGTTAGTTACTATGCAATCTGCCACTATGGTGTGGATTTTTTTTGTTGGTTTGGATCTTGAATTTTGTTGTTTTATGGTATTGAATAACATGACAGTGATTAATCCCTTTTGTTATCTAACAGATGTGTGCAGGTATTCATCACTCCGAGTAAGAGATACCACGTCGGATTAATTTTGGTTGTGTAGACTTCTGATACTAACCTGCATTCTTTGGAAGTTTGAAGGTCAGTTTTGAGCATGATGTAGCTCTTTGTTCATTCATGAGTATTTCTACAGTTAATTTAATTTTCATTCATATCTATGTGGAGAGAATTCATACTACATTACGTTATACAAGAAAACTTATCTAATTCATAGCCTTATTTATTTAATAGCAAATAAACCTTTGATGTTGTTAATAAAAGATGAAGTGAAAAGTAAGCTAGATATGATGACTGGGGAACCAAGGGCATTGTTTCTGCTTTCGCAGTGGGGACTATGATCGCCATATTTAACCTTTCTTGTTTCATAGTTTGCTTTTGACTATGAGACTCTTTTACTTCAATTGCTTCACATTTTGGTGTTTCTTTATTATTACTTGAATTATTGGATTATTAGTTTTAAATTGCTATATTATATTCTTGGCTTTAAGTAACATCACCCCACTGATCTTGAGTAGATGATACAGGCACAAGTCACATGAACTGCTAATCATCCTGGACTAGAAGAGAACTAATTGCAAGACTACAAAAACTAATGTAGAACAAAGCTTTAGGATGAACACTCAGATCAAGTTTTGTATTACATCTATGTCAGTTTCTATTTCCCTCTTAGTTCACCATCACACCTACAATGCGAAGTATGAATTTGATTGTTTTCAAAAGCATACCAAACCTTCATATTGACCAAGTGAAATTTAATTTAATTTTCAGATTGAGTGATATTATTGAAATGGATAAAAGTTGGATGAGTAAGTCACGATTATGCAAAGAGTATCGAGATGGTGTTAGAGATTTCATTATCTTTGCCAAGCAACATTCTCGTGATCCCAACTTTATCCTTTGTCCATGTCGCCGATGCGTAAACTGTCATTTGCTTCCATGCTACGAAGTACAAACACATTTGGTGATTAATGGTTTTCTGCAAGGGTACACACTGTGGTTCTGCCATGGAGAGCGTGACACATCGATTCCGGTTGGACAAGAATTGTTGGAAGAGGAAAATGAACCCTTAGTGAATGACGACGACAGTCTTGCCGATGAGATGCAAAATCTAGTGCGGGATGCTTTTGGGATTCACAACAATCCAATGCACACAAATAGTTCAACAACTCAAGTCCATGATGAACCGACCGAAACTTCGCACACTGATGGGGACGAGGGTGAAGTGGAGGAGGGTAGGCAAAACTCTGAATTTAACAAAGAATTTGAAGCATTCAGTAAGTTGTTGGAGGATGCTAGTACACCCTTGTATCATGATTGCACCAAATTTTCGAAGTTCTCATTCATCGTGAGGTTATTTCAGATCAAATGTTTGAATAGTTGGTCTGCCAAATCCTTTACAATGTTACTTAAATTGTTGAATGAAGCATTTCCTGAAATTTGTCTCCCAAATTCAGCATATGGAATAAAACAATTCCTTAAATATTTTGATCTGGGGTATGAGAAGATAGTTGCATGTCGATATGATTGTATGTTATTTAGGGGGGATAAGGAGAGTCTGGAGAACTGTGAAATTTGTGGTACTTCAAAATGGAAAGGTGTTCCGAATGAAGAACAAGATGCAAGTGGTATAGTTAAATCAAGGCGGAAAAAGAAGCCAGCAAAACAGATGCGCTACTTTCCTTTGATTCCTAGGCTACAAAGGTTGTTTATGTCATCTAAGACTTCTTCTGATATGAGATGGCATGCTGAAGGGCGAAAGAATGATGGAATTCTCAGACATCCGGCGGATTCTGCTGCATGGAAAAGTTTTGATGAAAGATATCCTGATTTTGCTGAAGATACTCGCAACGTGCGACTTGGATTAGCCAGTGATGGTTTTAACCCATTCCGGCAAACGAGTAGTACATACAGCATATGGCCTGTAGTGTTGATACCGTATAATCTACCGCCTTGGAAGTGTATGAAGCCATCATCATTTATTTTGTCCACAATAGTTCCTGGACCGAAAAGCCCTGGAAATGATATAGATGTCTATCTCCAGCCTTTAATAGATGAGCTGCAACAGTTGTGGGAGGGTGTTCCAACATATGATATAACAACGAAGAAATCATTCCGTCTTCGAGTTGCATTGACTTGGACAATCAATGATTTTCCTGCGTATGCAAATTTATCCGGTTATAGCACCAAAGGGCGTAATGCATGTCCTTGTTGTGCTGATAAAACTACTTCAAGATGGCTATATAATGGGAAAAAGTTCTGCTACATGGGTCATAGAAGATGGTTGCCCGACACACACAATTTCAGGACGGAAACTACGACCTTTGATGGGGTTGAGGAGTGGGAACATTCACCTAAAATATCGTCTGGGTCCGATGTGTTAAGGCGGCTACATGGTCACCATTTCAATTATGGTAAGGAAGTAGAAGCCATAAAACGGGGCAAGAAAAGAGCAAGGGATGACGACAACGATGAAGATGATTGTGATGACATTGTTGAGTTAGGGTCCTGGAAGAAGAAGAGCATTTTCTTTACACTGCCGTACTGGGAATTCAATTTATTGCGCCATAATTTAGATGTGATGCATATCGGAAAAAATATTGGTGAAAATTGTGTAGGGACAATCATGGGAGATGATCGGAAGACAAAAGACAATCTTAAGTGTCGTCTTGATTTAGCTGAGTTGGACATACGACACGAGTTGCACCCCGAATATTTACCGAATGGCAGAGTGCGCCTTCCTCCAGCAATGTACTGCATGTCTAAAAAGGAGTTGGAATCGTTCTGCAAAGTTCTACAGGAGCTTAAAGTTCCCGATGAGCTATTCATCTAACATAGCAAGGTGCGTCAATGATAAGGAGAAGAGGCTTCAGGGTCTAAAGTCACACGACTACCACATCTTGATGCAGGATCTCCTTCCTGTGGCTTTAAGGTTCTCAATGTGCGACCAAGTCAATGCCGTCATCAAGGATCTGTGTAGCATTTATAAAGGACTTTGCTCAAGGGTTCTACGTATTGAAGACATTAACCTCTTTGAGCAACGTGCTGCTTTGGTACTTTGTCAAATGGAGAGAATATTTCCCCCTTCGTTCTTCACTATAATGATGCACTTGGTCATTCATCTAGCAGGCAAAGCAAGACTTGGTGGGCCGGTACATTATCGGTGGATGTATCCCATTGAGAGGTAGTTATTCATATTTGTTAATTATATACTTCAAATTTGGATAATGTGCATCCTTTTTTTGATCTAACCATTTACATGTATAGGTATCTTTATCGACTCAAGGGATATATTAAAAATAGATCTCATCCAGAAGGCTCAATTGCAGAAGGTTATCTCTCGGAAGAGTGCTCCAATTTTTGTTCCCGATATCTTCAGGGTGTCGAGACATGTCTTACTAGACCAAGGAGAAACCCAGTTGGGTCAAACCTTGGTGAGGCACATTATCTATTTCAAACTGCTGGAAATACCATTGGTAAAGTTGATGCGGTTGAGTTAGATAACTTAACATGGGAACAAGCACATCGATATGTGCTAGATCATCATGCAACAGTTGAGCCATTCCGAGAGTAAGTCATAATTGGGTTGGTTTATATTTAATTAAACTCGGTTCGAACAATGTACATCTAATTATATTTCATTCTTTTAAATATTTACAGAGAATTTATCCGTGAAATGAAAAGGAATTTTAGAACAAGGAAATTAAGACCACGTGACCAAAATAAGATGGTGAATGAAAGATTTCATATGTGGCTTAAAGACTATGTAAGAGTGTTCCAAATTATCAAGTACTTTCTTTTTTTGTTATAATAATCTTAATTTTACTAATATGGTTTACCATCACATCCTATAGGTTCCGAAGTTGCATGATGATTTGGTATCACCTGAAATCAAGATTCTTGCTGCAGGTCCCCATAAGATGGTTAGAAGATTTAAGGGATATATATATAACGGATTCAGATTTCATACTAAGGATCGTGAACGTTATTTAAAGTCCCAGAATAGTGGAATTGTAGTGACGTCAAAGACAAGAAGTTATGCTTCTAAGAATGACACAAATCCAGTTGATGAAGATGTTGACTATTATGGGGTTCTCACTGATATCATCGAGTTAGACTATTACGGTCATTTTCGAGTTGTCTTATTTCGCGCAGACTGGGCTGGTATGGATAAGAATTATCCCCAAAACAAGGATACTTTAGGTTTCATAATTGTAAACTTTTCAAATTTGATTCATACTGGCACACACATCAGCCATGAACCATTTGTGTTCCCATCTCAAGTACTCCAAGTATTCTATGTTGAAGATCCAGCTTCGCCTAAATCTTGCGTGGCTCTTATTATGCAACCAAGAGATGTATACCAGTTGGGAGAGACATCAGATGATGAGGACGAAGATGTCACTAACATTTTTGTTGCTGCTGAATTTCCTAGGTTTGATGTAAACATATCAGATGACAACAGTACACCTAATTGGCTACGCACGGATGGAGAGCCAGGAGATGTATTGGATATGGAAAAGAGTTGATTGAATATGTTCCTTTTGCTATGCTAGACATTTTTGGATTTGAACATTATACACTTGTATTAAGATTCTCCCATGAAATATTAAATATACAAGTTTTGTTATAGCTCCATTACATTTATCCAGTTTTATATATATCACTATAGAGTTTGATATCTATATTTGTATAAAGTTAATGTTGCTTATATCTATATCTGTATAAAGTTAATATCTATATCACTATAGAGTTTGTTATCTTCATCACCAATGCACCACAATCAATTAGAACTTAGAACACATTCGGACCAATATCTATATCACTATAATTATTATCTATATCACTATAATGTTAATATCTATATCACTATAAAGTTAACATGCCAATTTAAAGTTTTGTTGATGTTCAATGTGTATTCACTATAAAGTTAATATCTATATCACTATAAAGTTAACATGCCAATTTAAAGTTTTGTTGATGTTCAATCTTTTGAGTACTATAATGTTTTGTTGATGTTCAATTTAAAGTTAACATGCCAATTTAACATGCCAACTGCCTTATTCCATCCTTGTAGGCATTTATGATAAGCATTATATCGCTATGTCTGATACCAAAGTCAAAAATTCAATCTGGATTCATGATGATGCTCTTTTATCTGTTGAAGAAGGGAAAATTGCTAAGTCCTCTATTTCTGTCAAGGCATATAAACTCTCCTTTATGCTATTTCTTGTTCATTCATTTTAAACTATTCCCATAATATTAGTTATTCTTTTGTTGTTCCTGGTTATATATACATTATACTGGATGCTTCTGATATCATTATACTGGATGCTTCTGATATCATTATACATTATACTGGATGCTTCTGATATCATTATATATACATTATACTGGATGCTTCTGATATCATTATACTGGATGCAAAATGATGGAAATGTTCGAAGTCAGTAGAGGAATAGCTAAATAACTGATTGATTATTCATAAGGATATCAAAGGGGATAATTTCCATACCCTTTGCTTTCCTGTAAAAGCTTGTCCTCATGCCTGTTTCATCAAGAATGACATTGGGAATACTTCATAAAGAACAGTATATATTTAAAGCACAAAAGACCATAATTACAAGTTCTGAAAACTGATTGTTATTCTTTGAGGAAAATGATGTGGCTTTATATATAGTGTAGTTTCTGTACCTACCAAACTTTTCCATTTGAACTATTCTTATCTGCAGGGTACAAAAATATGCCTCCATACAGCAAAGTTCGAGGAACACCTACAACAATGCTGCATTTAGTTGGAAAATAATAGTTCATAAGATATATACAGACTTAGTTATATAATCAATAGTTACAAGTGAAACTGACTTCAGTTTTCAGTAACACCATTTTTTATTTTTGCAAAGACTCACACTCTGTTTTAATACAAATAACATAAAGGTAAATAAATAAGCAACACACCTTCCAACATATTGCAACAATTTTGGTGAAGAACTATCTGTGGGGAACTTGCACTTGCAGTTCTCCACATACCTAAAGGGGAGGTGAAGAATATAAACTCAGTTGAAGCTACTAATACAATGAACAGAGTATACTGGACCATGCATACTTTGCAGTTGGGATGTGCATCACAGTTCTTCGCATTTCCCTTATTCACAGAATAAATCTTGCCTTTCTTTGGTACCTGTAAAGGAAGAAAAAGAACTACTTTATTACCATAGTTCATGTGTAGTTTCTCAGTGTTGAACAGCTTTCATCCATACCAAGTTCTTAATTTTTTAATGTATGCTTCATAATTCTTATTAGCAGGTGTGAATTATGCCGCGACGGAATACAGCGCTTAAAAGAAGGATTGAGGAGCCTCTAAACGAGGAGGATACCCACGTAGAGGTAAGTGAGGGGAGCACCCAGCCACCCCCACAAAAAAAGACCCGGGGAGCGACAAAGTTATTTGACGTATGGAAGCTACCCGCGGGTCAAAAAATAGAAGTGGAGATAAATGGGGATCATCAGCCCATAGGAAAAAGTGCAGCGACTTTCGCATCATTCATTGGGGTGATTGTTCGGAATTCCGAGTATCTTCCACTATCATTCGATAGATGGACAAATATCCCCATAGCGACAAGGACTAGAGCTATGGAAGTTATCAAGGTACCATTTATATTTACAGTATTTCTTAAATAGTTTGGTTATAGGTATTTCTTAAATAGTTTGTATAATTTTGATTCTTATGTTCTGTTTTGCTTTTACCACTTGTACCATTGAACATTATGTTCTGTTTTGATTCTTATGTTCTGTATGCATTATACATTATTGATGGTCTGGGCTGCAAGGTGCCTCCTGTATGCATTATTGATGGTCTGGGCTGCAAGGTCCTGGCTGCAAGATGTTCTGTACGCATCATTCTTATGTTTTGTATGCATTATACATTGTATAATCCTGCTAAAAATGTGGGGAAATTGGCCAAGGAAGTAGGACAGTGCAAATAAAACATTTATGTGCCTCCTATGAACCACCATTTCCCTTTTCACTTTCACTCTACATTTTCATCCAAACAAACACCCACTTTACTTTTACTCATAGAAGACACCTACTTTACTTCCAAAGTTCAATGCTTATCTGGGCTGCAAGGTGAAGTGGAAGAGTGACTTTGGCTCATTTTTCACTTGTTTGTACTTTCAGTCTGCTTCACCTTGCCAAATGCTCCCTGAAGAGAGCTGGTAAGCCGTGGAACTTGTAAGGAGAGGTCAGAAGTTCTTGCTGCCTATATTTAAGGGAGAGGTAGAATGAGACAACCCAACAGTCGCATCATAACCCTGTTCACATATGTGGTTTCAATCTCTGGTAATACAAACATCGAATATATGATATTGGGACTGCTCTTCTTCTTGGGACTGCTCTTCTTCTTGTAGTTGTAGTTTAATGCTTTGAGGTAGTTATCTTATGACGTAAATTCTTTAATATATGATATTGATTTATGACTGTTGCAGCAAAAATTTGATTTCCCGGCGGCTGTTAATGCTAATTGGCTGAATAAATCAATGTCTAAGAAATGGAGAGACTATAAGGTTGAGCTTAAGGCAAAAATTTATGACGAGACCCGAACAATGGCTGAGAACGCAAGAGCAGTCCCAAGAGATGTCGTGCGTGCTGATTGGGAATTTCTATGCCATTTTTGGAATACACCTGAAGGGAAGGTAATTAAAAAATTGTAGTATATGATGCAATATATTTTGATATGATATATGGCTTATTAAATTTTATTATCTGTGCAGAAGAGAGCTGAAAGAGGTCGTGCAAGTAGGGAAGCACAAGACGTGCTGCACACTGCAGGAGGTACAAGCTTTGCACGACGACGTGCAATGATGGAATATCTAAGTGTTTTGTTCTTCACTATAATACTTGTAGAGTAACTCTTAATACCAAAAAACTTTCGTTTTTTCAAAACGAGTTCAATTGATTTTGATTTTAATATATGTAGGATGTGAAGCGAGGTGCGGATCAGTACGGTGATTTAGACTTCTTCGACGCAACCCACATGAACTCACAAGGCGTATTTCCGTCCTCAAAGGCTGCGACGATATCGGTAATAGTTTTTCTATCTTAAATTTGCTTATTTGATGTGTAATATGCCTTAACAATGAATTTGGATATTTTTTTTAAAACAGGCAACTGCTCGGAATAGGTATGCCGAACTGTCATCCGCTCCCACCGCCGATATAGTGCAGCTTCAACACCAGGCGTTGGTCGAAAGCATTGGTCCGGAGCGCCCTGGCCGTGTGCGTGGGAAGGGGTTAGGACCAACACCTTCTCGTACTCGTGCTTCTTCATCATCACAGCCGGATCCTAGAGATGAGAAGATAGCTAATCTAGAGGCAACAGTCGCAGAGCTTAAGGCAACAGTTGCAGAATTAGCACAGATGGTGAGGGGAACAAATGTTCAAAACCCATCTAACATACCGAGACAGGTTAGAAATTATATAGAGTATTGTTCTTATCTAATTGTGTCTACCAATTGCTTAGCATTAGCATTTTATACGAATATGACTAATTGTGTGTACCAATCCGACTCATGGCATCAACCTTTCTTATTTCTTATACAGCATGATGTTAGAGATCCGACATCATCCAGTCGTCCGAATGAAGAGGAAGCCGACGACCTTGGTGATCCCTTCAACGACATCGGTAGACGTACAATGTCCTGAAGAGATGATATTAAAGGTACATTCAGCCCCAAATACATATTGGATATTTAACATTATGTACTGCATGTGTTGGACTATTTGAATGCCTTAAACTTTACACTTATTATTCTTATAGTTTCTTTTTTTGGGCTCAGTTTCTGCTAATTTTCAATGACTGGATAGTAGGTTGTGTTTTAATTCCTGTTTTCTTTATTCCTTTCAATTGGGGAGTTTTCTTTCTTTTCTTTTTACTAGCATCAGTTTGAGAGGGTGTGCATGTTTTTCACTGATTACTTTGCTCTCATAAAATTGCACAAGGCTAACTTTCTGGCTATTTTAATCAGATATTACTATTTTGCCAGTGTGACTGACCTAAAATTTTGGTAATATTTGTAGATTGTAATGGTTCTTTCTTAAAAATTTTTTTTTTAAAAAAATCTGTTTCTTTATTATCATGTTAATGTTACAAGAAGGCCCTCAATGCAATAATGGTTTCTGTTTTGATTATTCATGGTTGTGGTTCACTGTATTATGCATTTCTTTTATTTTATTCAATCTCTTTTATCCAAGGTAAAGATTCGGAATTAGTGACATACATGTTGAAGAATATATATAAGATAGACTTGAACATCCTTCAGAGTAAACTATCTGGATTCTGGCCAATGTAGATGCGTATCTGTTTTGTTCGATTTTATGAGAGAAAATAAGTTAAGCAGTAAAGAAATTAATTAGCCCCTAAATCCTAAATAAAAGCTTCGGGGCTCTATCTTGTATTACCATACATGGCACTACATACAGTACACAACCTCACAAGTCATGCTTTCTCTCATAAAGTAAATAAATAAGTAATAATCAAAATAATCATAGTAATTCTCAGCAGACAATTTTTCTCAGGGTGGTTAGCAAAATGGAATTAAGAGAAGAGAGGGATACAACTCTACAAGCAATGAAACAGACTATTAGGGGGAAAAAATCAAGTGAGCTCCTATGATAATTAGCACCCAATAAACAACATAATGTCACCTTAGTTTGCTAGCAATCAATAAGGTCAATGTTCTGCCTCATTTCAAAATCCCAGTCTTAATTCTTGACAACTCAAGGAATTATATTGTTGGTATGATAATCTTCCAAGATCGCTTGTCAAATGAAGGAATGCTTTTTAACAGTTAGCCTACCAGACACAATTAATTAAGCAGATTTTGTATCTTACTACTTCAGTTCTGAATAAGATCTCTAGTTCAAGCAGATGTTGTAGTACTTTAATTAGGTCTTCATAGTTCATTCAGAAAATCATACTAACTCAAACAATTTTATCTTTCGTGACTTGCAAACTATGCCTTGTCTTCAAGAACCCACAAAGATGTCGTGGTTGTTGTAAATTAAGAACTAATAAAACAATCTTCATTAAGCAACAATGCCCATATTCCAAATTTCAACACCTTGGATTCAATCTAATTACTTTTTTCTCCCCTTATTTTTTTTTCCTTCCAAACATTTCCAGATCCTGCAGCTTAATCTACCCCTTCAACAACATGATGTTGTATGTATGGCTACAACTGAACCAGTTACATACAAATCTTAAAGCTAATTTAAAAAGATGACAATAAGAAACAAAGAAGGACCCAAGTAATAAGTGAAGGATATCAATACCCAAAAGCTCAACAGTGGCAGAAGAGAGTCAAATGATAGGTGGAGGGCCCATATCGCCATTCCTTATCCCCATGGCAAACTCATCAGCAAATAGCAGACATTCAGTAATCCACCCATTAAGAACCATAAATACCAAATTCATTATGTACATCCTAATCTTCCACTTCATTATTGTGTATTTCTTTCCCCTGAAAAATTACATTATATATATATATATATATATATATAATGTAATTTTTCAGGGGAAAAACCATGGTTTGGTTCTTCTTCATGTGTGCTGAATATTTCATGATCTTTAGTTTTTGTGATCTTTGCGGAGGAAAATTGAGAAATTACAAAAGTGAAATCCTCTATGTGGGGAAACCTCTAGTATGAATTTTGATATGACTTGCTGTTTGTCAAAAGGTATCAGTAGTAGCAATTCATGACATGCCTTGGACTATTTTGTGCAGAACACTACCATGGATTGGAAATGTATTACAATTTAGCTTATTGAGCAAAGGAAATACTGATTTCTAACCTTACTTTCCCTTTGCACTGGTATTCATCGGTTGTCATATAATAATTATCTGAATAGTTAGCAGTGATTTTTGCTATTGCTGTAAGCATTGTCTGATCTGAATTTTTTGTAGTGTGCCGCATGACATATTATCGTATTTTCAGCTATATGTATCAATTATTCAATTACCTATAAAAAAATTATTTATTTTTTCAACTTGTTTTAGCATATTTATCTTCATACATTTTGACCAGGACTGAGTTTACTTATTTTCCCATTGTGCAGCGAGTTTGTGAAAACGGCGCGAAGGCTGACGGTGCTTATGGATTCTGGCAGTAACAACATCTGAGGATATCAAAGTGATTAAATTAGTGGGTTGAGAATTATATAAAACAGTGCTTCCTTTGTATTTGCTATCCTTTGTATCTGATGCTAGTTAGTTCTTCTAAAAACTGATGCTATTATGACTTTGTGTTTGCTATCATTTGTATCTGTTGGCTTTGCGTTTATGCTAAAACACTAAACTGAGATGTCTCTTAGCTGCTTATTTATCAATGGAGTTGTTGTCAATCCCTTGAAAGAAATATTTGAAGTCCTCGTTTAATGCTATTATGACTTTGTGTTCTTGCCTATTATGTGGAGTACTGGAGTAAGATGGTATTCTATTATAAGATGGTATGCTATTATGACTTTGTATTCTATTCAAGATGTTGCCTATTATGTGGAGTACTGGAGGTTACAACTTTTGAGTACAGTAGATGAATTGTGTCTGGAGTACTGGAGGCTACAAACAATCGCTGGTTTCATGATTTGTTGAGTGGGAATATTGATTCAGCAGGTTTGAAACAATCCCCGGCGTTTTACCAATGCCGGGGTATATTAAATAACGGTAATATATTTTAAAAATTCAAAACAAAATGGCCGGCGTTTATCACACGCCGGGGACGTTTCTAAAATTCCCCGACATTTCATTTGCGCCGGGGAAACTAATAGATTCCCCGGCGGCAGCAAGGACGGCGCTTGCGGCGGCGTTTCCGTAAACGCCAACAACTAAAGGCCGGCGTTTTGAAAACGCCGGCCATTCTTAAAATAAACGCCGTCGATTCCGCTTTATTTTGTAGTGAAGGTGCAAATGGTCCTCCCAAGATCCACCAAACTGCAACACACAGGACCTCAACATATCCTCTAGAGTCTAAATTGTCCTCTTTGACTGTCCATCTCTCTGGGGGTGAAATGCTATACTGTACTTCAATTTACTTCCCAAACTACTCTGAAGACTCTTCCAAATCTGAGACCTGAACCTCGTATCCCTCTCGGATACAATACTGATCGGAACCCCATAAAGTCTGATGATCTCTTGCATGTACTTCTCAGCTAGGCTCTCAGTAGACTGTCCGACTCGGAAGGAAATGAAGTGAGCACTCTTCATCAGTCGGTCAACAATCACCCAAATGGCATTGTGACCCTTGGGACTCCTTGGCAAAGCGGTCACAAAATCAATCGTGATGTGTTCCTACTTCCACTCCGGAATGGGAAGTGGTTGAAAAATTCCAGCTGTTCTTTGATGCTCTGCCTTCACTTGCTGGCATATTAAACACTGAGACACAAACCGAACCACAACCCTCTTCATACCATGCCACCAGAATTGAAGCTTCATGTCCCGGTACATCTTAGTACCTCCAGGATGAATAGAATATGACGACTGGTGGGATTCCTCAAGCAACCTCTGACGAACTCCCCCCTTCGGGACACACAACCTGGACCCAAAACGAAGGAATCCATCAGCATGAACAACCTTATCCGTTCTGGAACCAGCCTTAACCTTTGATCTAAATCCTTACAACTTCTCATCACCAGCCTGAGCCTCTTTAATTTGCTAGACAAGAGACGACTAAAGCTGAAACATCAAGCAACTCTGATCAGAACTCGTGAACAACACATCCAACTCCAAGCTCCCCATCTGGTCTACCAAATCTCTCTACTGAGTCCGGAACATGGTTGTAGGTCTCCTGCTCAAAGCATCCGGTACCATGTTGATCTTGCCGGGATGATATTGCAGATTGATATCATAGTCAGTCATAAGCTCCAACAAATGCCTCTGCCTCATGTTCGATTCCTTTTGGGCGAAGACGTACTTGAGACTTTTGTGGTCAGTAAAGATCCCAACTCAGTCTCCAAGTAGATAGTGCCTCCACAACTTCAAAGTGAAGATCACTGCTGCTAACTCCAAATCATTAGTCGGATAGTCCATCTCATGCGGCCTCAATTGCCTCGATGCATAAGCAACAACTCAGCCTTTCTACATCAGAACTGCAGCAAGACCTTTGCCCGAAGTGTCACACTGAACCACAAATCTGCCAGAACCATCTGGAAAAGTCCACACTGGCGCTGAAGTCAACCTGTTCTTCAACTCACCAAAAGCCTCACTACAAGCCTCAGACCAACAGAACTTCTGATCCTTCCCTGTCAGCTTCGTCAAAGGCCCTTCTATCTTAGAAAAGTCTTGGATGAATTTTCGATAATAGCCAGCTAGCCCAAGAAAACTTTTCACCTCTGAAACTGACTTGGGAACAGGCCAATCTCTCAGAGCCGTGACCTTGGACGGATTTACAGAGATACCATCGCCAGAGATAATGTTCCCCAAGAAGGTAACTCTGTCGAGCCAAAACTCGCACTTGCTGAGTTTTCTCCCTCAAAGTCTGTAGAACCAATATAAGATGCTCAGCATGATACTCCTGGTTCCGATAATACACCAGAATATCGTCGATGAAAACCACCACAAATCTATCCAGGAATGGGGAAAAGACTCTTTTCATAAGACTCATGAACACAGCTGGCGCATTCGTGACTCCGAATGGCATCACAAGGAACTCATAGTCCCTATATCTAGTCCTGAACACAGTCTTCTGCACATCAGTCCCCTTCACCTTGACCTGATGATACCGTGAATGAAGATCCAACTTCGAGAAGATAGCTGCTCTGCCGAACTGGTCAAATAAGTCATCGATCCTGGGCAGTGGATACCAGATCTTCATAATGAAACTGTTCAGTTCCCGATAATCGATGCACAGTTAATGGCTACCGTCCTTTTTGCTGAAAAAAAGAACTGGAGCACCCTACGGCAAAACACTAGGCCGGATGAACCCCAAATCTTGCAAACCCTGAATCTGCACCTTCAGCTCTGCTAGCTCAACCGGTGCCATCCTGTAGGGACTCTTCGATATCGGCACCGTACCAGGCTGAACTTCAATACTGAAATCCACATCCCTATCAGGTGGTAAGCCAGGCAACTCGTCTATAAAAACATCCAGGAACTCCCTGCACTACTAGAGGTGCAGCCTCACAGCCTGAGTGCAACTCCATCCCATAAGTCTCGTGATCAACTGCAGTCTCAGCTCGGCCTAGGGGCATCTCCCCGGTATGGAACTCAAACTCCGCATGACCTGGGATTCAGAATACAACCTTCTTAGCATGGCAATCAATGACAGCATGGGAATCACCCAACCAATCCATACAGAGAATGACGTCGAATCCTAAATTCCCAATGACGATCAGGTTGACCCTAAAAACTGTGCCACCAATAACCACGGGACTCTGCTTGCACTCCCAGGAACAAAAGACAACGCCACCATCTGTGACAATGTTCCAAGCCTCTGACATGATGCTGCACTCCAACTAATGTTGAGCCACAAAGCGGGAAGAGACGAAGGAATTGGTCACTCCGGAATCAAAGAGAACATGAGCAGGGAAAGAACAAACTAGGATAACACCTAATAGGGTCAAAAGCAAGGGAAAAAGAATTGATGATTAAGGGGTGAGGAAATAACAGTTCAGAAAAGATAGCATGAATGAACAATGCAAGATAAAAGAAAGAAGCACAGGAATAACAAAGCAACAAAAATGCAACAATATACCTACAATGACACCTTCTGCCGTCTCAGCATCTACAGCTGTCAGGTTGAGAGCCTGACCTCTCCTGGGAACCGTGGTCCTGTGATCGAGAATCTGGCGCTGAAGGGGAAGTGGTGGCCATACCGAACCACGAGCTGGGGCTACCTACTGAACTGGACCCCCGGTAGGAAGAGCCATCCTCTGCCGTGGGCAATCTCGCACTAAGTGGTCAACAACACCACAACCAAAACAATGGTGATTGGCACGCCTGCAGTCCTTGTGCTCATGCCCAGCAAATCGGCAAAAGTCACAAAAACCAACTCTCGAAGGACCAGCAGAAGAGTAAGGAGCTGCCCTAACCGGATGGGCTTGGACAGGCCTCCGAATCGGCCCACCAGAGGGCCTAGTAACAACAGCAGAGTGCTAAACAATCCGCTGGGGAGTAGCCAACCTACTGCGAGCCTGCTCCTGAGCTCGGGCTACCTCAAGAGCCTTACCAAAAGTATGCAAGTGAAGGGAAACGAGATGCATCTGAATATCTCGCTTAAGCCCCTGAAGAAATCTCCGACCTCAATCCTCTTTGTTCGCCACTAGAACAGCTGCGAAGCGATTAAGCTTGGTAAATTCCACTGCGCACTCATCCACTGACCTGACATCTTGTTTCAAGAGAGTCTCATGTTACAACATTGCATAAATAATATATAACAAATTCTAATAACATAACAGCGACCAACCTGTTTCAGGGTCAGGAACTGCTGCTCCATCTCAACCCAAGTGCTGCTAGGGAAGAACTTCTCCAACAAGCCCTGCTAATGTGGTCCAAGCAATGGGCTGCCCGAGCCTTTCAGACTCAGCCCTCTTCCAAATGTGGGCAAGATCCACCAACTGGATGGTCACCACATCTACTCGATCGGCATCAACAACTCTCGCTGCAACCAACAACTGCTCCGTCCTGATGAACCACTGTTCGACCTCCAAAGGCGTCTCAGTGCCAGAGAATTTGTCAGGGTGCAGCCTTATAAAATCTGCCACTGTACCCGGACGAGGAGGGAGACCTGCTTGCATAGGCATAACGAGAGTCAGATTTCGAGCAACCTCCAATGCGGCCATCACCAGATCATTGTGATTCTGCTGCATTTGGATCAATCACTCCAACACATTCGTAACTGCCTCTAATCCAGCCTGTTCCTCCTATGGACGGGAAGTGGAACCTCTGCGAGCCATCTCCTACACAAACCCAAAAACAATTAGCATCCAGATCGATGTTGATTATAATTCATTCATGTTATTGCATGGTCAAACTTGTCTAATATATTAGTCGATCTAATACATTAGCCAAACCTGGTACTCTGATACCACAAAAAACCTTATCATGCTCTGCTTTCCAAAAAGGAATACGAAATACGAGTACGTGACACAAGTCTAGCGAATGGGTTTCACCATTCATAAGTTGTAAGGATCTTGACAACATATAAAAGAATAAACCAGAGATATGCAAAAGAAATAACCAACCACGTATGAATAACTGAATCAATATAGTCAACAAGATTACTTGAAAGCAAGAATACTAAATCTCAAATAATCAGGTCCGGAACAAAACACAAGTTTGAGACAAAACGCCCAATACAAATATCCATGTAGCAAACTACAATTATTCATGATAAGCAACGAGAATAAGTAAAGGTAGCAAGAACTCCAGTCAACTAGAATCTTTCATCACCTACTCTATCGGGCAGTTGGTCACCAAAATCTGCAAGAGACAAGTTTGCAGGAAAAGGAAAGAGAAAAAAAATGCCCGTCAATGCAAGTTACGGACCGCTTGTAGTGCAGGCAACAAGTACAGAAAAAACAAATTGACAAGGATAGAGTAGCAACGGAAGCAAGTATAGCATGGAAAGATGTAAAGCAAAATAGAGCAACTAACTCTAAGACAAGAACAGAACAAGTAGTATGGCAAGATAGACGGGTGCAAGTGGCATGTAACATGTGTCAAGTAGCTTGCACACAAGTAACGAGTAACAAGTGTCAAGTAATCAAGTATCACGTACAAGTAACAGGTAGCAAGTGTCAAGTGATCATGTTGTTTCCAAGTCTTGTATCTAGTCCTATCTAGGTAGCACTTCATGCATCCCAAATTTTTACCACATGGTTTCTACATTCATGCAATTTATGTTTTAGATTTCATAGTGGAGCATAGAGGGCAGTGTACTCAGGGACATGTATCAAGTAATCATGTATCAAGTATCACATCTCAAGTATCAAGTGTCATGTGTGCAAGTGTCAAGTAATCACGTGTCAAGTATTAAGTATCAAGTATCAAGTATCAAGTATCACGTAGGATCTATGGATCTCCTTCCGAGTACATGATTCTGTATTTTCCACTATTAGATCTTTCCCTTTAACTCCGTCTTGGTTTCTTGTTATTATTATTCAAACAAGCATGGACGTACACAAACAAGTCAAGAAACTTGGCAAGACAACAAGGGATAAGTACAAGTTGAATGAAGGACACGAACAGATGACGAATGACTCAAAATAGACTAGGACAACGAAAATTCTCGTTCTGGACAGCAAGACAATACTGCACCAAATATGGGATTCCCGTTGCCACGGACATGCAAATCTGGATCCGTCGGAAAATCTAGAAAATAGACTCTCGGCCAAATCCAATACATATATACAAGTCACATAATAATCACAGAAGCAGGGCTCAAAACAGAATTATATACAAAAATTATGTTTTTCGGCTAGAAATCACAAGGTTGTATTCACAAGCATGAAAATGGCATAAAAACTTACTGATTAAATCTAAGAAAAATCTGGAGTATTCCATATATGTCTTGTATCAGCAAATATAATTTCTTAATATTTGAACATATATAGTATAGTCAAATAAAATCATAAAACAGCAAGATACATCAAGTTTGTAAATCTGAAACTTTGGACACTGCAGTACTAAAACCGCGATAAGTTACATAGTATAACTCGAAATCCAAATCCGTAAAAAGGGTGATAAATAGATACATCAGGCTACAATTTATATTTACAAAGTTTTTTTTATCAACGGTAACTAGAATCAGGTCGATAACATGGTTATTTACTGAACATCATGCAAAACTGGAGATATAGTACTTTGTTTACAAACATAGAATAGTTTATAAATGTCATCAAATAAATCAACAAAAATTTTGGGTTAATCTCAATCAGGTCTAGTCATAGCCAGCAAAATATTAGATCCAAATCTCATCTTTAACATCAGTATTAATATAAATAACTCTGCAGAATTCACATAAAACCAATTCGGGAATTTCTAACACATCTGTAGCAAAATAGCAATAACTCATAACTCACAACTCACAAATCAAAACTGAGATCTGTTAGAAATTCTGAAAAATAGATAACGAGATCTATGATTTATATTCACAAATTAATTTGATTTAGTGACCTCAACAGGGTCTAAAATACTGAACAAAAACGGAGCAGCAGCAAAAATAGAAATCTTTTCATGTATGAAATCAAATTGTTCATATGCAACAAATCCAAATTAAAACGAAACACAAAGGATGGTTTAATAGATGTCCAAACAACTTGGTATGGATGTTTTACGAGTCTACCACAAGACATTACAACTAACACATTAAGCATGAAAGTATCATACAACCTATCATGAATCACGAACAACGTGCATACAAGCATTAAGTCTAGATTATTTTCTAAAATGTTTTCATGTCGTTTGTGTAACAAAAACGACTGCAGATGGATCAACAAATAGAGACAAGGTCTAACAAGGAATTTTCATGAAAAAGAATCTAGAAACAAAAGCCACGCTACAGGCAATAATTAGTACTTGTACATTCAACAAAAAAGAATACAAGTTACTTGCCTTGTAATTGACGACAGAAACGATGAGAAGACGAGAATAACGGGAATGGATTCCCGGGAACGAACATAATACCAATGAACGGACAACCACGAACAACCGATCACGAACACAATCAAGGACACAACCCACCACTCGAGATCTACATGTGCGTACAACCCAATGCAAAGGCATTCCAGGGAAGAGATATGAGTGCACTGTGAGAGGACGACAGTGGCCAGGGAGTGGCACGATGGCGACAGAACAACGACGGCAAGGGCATCGGGAGTGGGACAGGCCGAAGGGGCTATTGACTGGCTGGCTCTAGCGCTGGATACTGTCTTCGAGAGGGAGATGCAGAGGTGATAGGGGCTGGTGTTGCATTGGGCGGCATTGGCGGCACTGGCTGCGGGCTGCACTAGCGTCGGGGTAAGGCAGCAGAGGGAGGCACTCGCGGTGGCTTGGGTCGAGGCTGAAGGGCGACAGGGGGTGCCGGAGGGTGGTCGGAAGAGGGAACGGGGCGCACACAGGGGGGGGGGGTACGAGGATCGGGAATAGGCAAGAGGTAGGGGAGAAGAGAGAGCGGCTAGGGTTTGAATAGCTATTAGGGTTACACAGGAGGATGAATATATATATGAGATATTAGGGTTTAGGGAAGAAACGGGTCATGGGTAATGTGTTTTTGGGTTTTAAAAGATCCACAAAGATATATGACTATAGGGTTTTTAGAGTGAGATTTAATTATCAAGTAATTAGGCCATGAAGCAAAATAATTAGAATCTAGCAATTTCAAACGGAGATTATAGTTTGACAGAATATTGAATCAAGAAAAATATTCTAGGCCGCAAAATAGAACCAAAGGCAAGACAGATAGATTTACTGAGAACGAAAAACAAATACATTGTTCAGAAGGAACGGAAGAGTAGAATATGAATAAAATACTTAGAAAAAGATATACATCCAAAATACAAGAAAAGAGAAAACAGGGGTTACATATAAATAGGAGTTGATTTCACCCCCCATCTTCCTCATCTACCATATTCACTTTCTCTCTCTAGAATATTTTGAGAGCTTCTCTCTCTAGAAGGTGTGGTGTTTTACCGGGCGATGCTGGTGATTCGTCTGGTGTTCGACGGTGGTGCCAGTTTCAGCTATTGATTCGCTGTTTTCATTAATTTGACTAGGTAAAATTCTTACGATCATTGTTCATTATGTCTAGCATTTTGTCGACCTGTGCTTCATCCACATCGGTTAGTCTAAATGTAGACGATGGTGTTAAGTTTAGCCAATTCACTGGAGGGGAGAAAGGGAGTGATGTAGCCGATCGTTCCAATGCTGTGGAGATGATCGTCGAGTCTAAGAGAGATAGGGGATGCGCACTTAGGACCCCGTTGTTCTAATTACCTAACTGGTTAGGGAGTACCTTTAGTTGATTGAGAGTTTCTTAGGGTTGGCATGGAGTATGACGAGCCACAGCTTGTCTATACTACTAAGGTTGATTATGCCATCACCATCCTTACACGGAAGGAGGTCACTTTGATTAGGTTGGGCTTCGGGATTTCTCACGATACATGTTACTCCTACTGGGTCCCGAAGTTAGGGTCTACTACACCATGTCAGAGGAATCATGTTTCTTTTCCTGCGATTCCTTCTTCACAGGGATTCGTTTGCCCCTTCACCTCTTTGTCAAAGAGGTACTTAACTGGTATCGGATGTGTCCGGTGCAGCTGATGCCAAACACATGGACGTATGTTGTCGGATTTGTCTTACAGTGTCGCAGCCTCGGGGCTGAGTAGAGTCTTGTTGGGTTTAGATGACATTTCAAACTTATCCAACTTAGTAAAATGGAGGAGCATTGGTACCTTAGCCTTCGTAAGAATTGGGGGTCAGTCATGCTCCCCATTCGGTTAGATGTTGGAAGGAGAAATTTTTTGTTGTTCGTAGTGTTTAATCATAGGGAATCCCCACAACATGGAGGAGAACGGTTCTCTTGGTGGTGAGGGCGGAGCCACTGGTGACCTTGGAAGAGAAGAGTATTAGCAATGCTCTTCTTGCATTGAAGGTGTTGGCGTGGCAACACATCCTCGATGAAGTACTCTTCAAAGGTGGTCTTGACCCGGCTATTTCCAGTATGGTTTTGCCGTTGTTGCTTTCTTGTCGTTTTATTCATGTCTTTGTTGTTTTTATTTGCTATCACGAGTTCTAACTCCTTTGTGTTTCACGTGCAGGAAAAACATGCTGTAGTACCCTATATTTTTAAAATACTATTTTTGAGATCCAAAAATGGATTAAAATGATTTTTGGGGATTTAATAAATATTTTTCTGAAAATCTATTTTTTTACACGTGCAGAACACGTGCAAATATTTTCTTGGAAAGTTCAAAAGCCAAAATTATTTTGTGGAAAATCATTATTTATTATTTGAGATTATTTTTGATTTTTCTAGATTTTTCGGATATCTATTTAACCAATTTGCAAATATTTCAAAAAGAAGGATCTTTTTGCAAAATTATCATTTTGAGGGGTGAAAGTACAAAACTGTTTTTCTGGACTTTTCAAACAGTTCCGGCTGACTTAGGATGGTTATTTTTGTGTTTTAAACCTCAATTAAATTGGTTTTATCAAGTTTCCAAGTATAGGGATCTATTTATGTAAAGATATATTTTGAAAGGATTATTTTGCAAATGTGTTCAAAACCCTAATTCTTCTAATTCCGGCTTATTTAAAGGGTGGAGTGCAGCCGTCTTTCGCTGTACAACACAAGGTTGATTATTTTAATTTTCTTGGAGATTTAAAAAGGGGATCTTGGATTCTTTACAAAGGAGGGATTCTTCATCTTGCTTTGTTACATTCGTTTGATCTCTTCAACAAGGTCAGTGACTTATTTTGTTTTATTTTGTTTTGTGCATGTTTTAAGTTGTTTTGTTTTGTTCTTGGAATGTTGTATGCGGTATTTTACCTACTAGAAAGCATGTTAGGATTTGAGTATGAATATGTACGTAATGGATTGGATGGATTGATGAATTAAAATTGGATCTTTGAGAAGAACCCTAGTTGTTGTGAGTAGAATTGCATGTGGATGATTTTAGATTGTTGGAAAACCTAATATAAATTGTGAGTAGGGTTATTCTTTTGGGTTATTACTGATTTGATTGAGTATGGTGAAAGTTATGCATTAATTGATTAAAGATGAGATTTTTGGACTATTGGTGAGTTGGATGAATGCAACTTGGCCATATTGATGATAAATTTGTTTTTGTTCATGAATTAACTATTGAGAATAGTTACTTTGAGTTTGAGTAATTTTGAGAATGAGTAATCGATTAAAAGACCATGTCTTGAGGATTTGAGTTGTGATGACTAAAATTGGGGATTGATACATTTTTTTGATTAAATTTGGGGATTTGTGATTTTGTGAAAGATTTCATTTGAATTTGGATTTACTCAAATGCTAAGTTTGATATTTGAATATTTTGTTATTTTAGTTTATGGATTGGTGAAGTATTCTTTGGTGCACGAACATACACGAACGTTTTCATGAATATAGTATTTTTGTTGTTTTAGAAGAAATAGAGTTTTATGTGTTTCGAAGGATTTGACTATATCTCAACTTATTTTGGTATTGATATGTTTGGAATATAAAACAAAGTTATTTTGATGTATGATTTATTCTTAAAAACTCTAATTTTGATTTATGCACACGTTCCTATTTTTATTTTGAAGAAGTTCATCAAAAAGTTATTTTATCAATTCAAGTGGTTTTTTATTGGTTTTATGAATCCTTGTATATTCTATAAGTTGTATTTGATCATATCAGAAATATACTTTTATAGATTTTGTTTTTGTAAGGTAAATCTTCGTATTGGTTGAATTATGCACAACCCAAATTGCAGTCTGTAGGTGAGGCAGTCGACTGGTATGTTTCGACAGTCGACCGTCGCTACCTGGATACTGTGTTTTCTCGTTTTTCTTAAAATCTCGTGCAGAACAGTCGACTGAACCATTTCTCCAGTCGACTGTCTCTGCTCTGTTTTGATATTTTTTCGAGGTGTTGGATTTTCGCTCTGGACAGTCGACTGGTGTCTTTTACAGTCGACCGTCAACACTTAGAATTATTTTCTTTAAAATGTTAGATCTTCGCTCTGGACAGTCGACCGACTCTTGTTTACAGTCGACTGTTACTGATGTTTCTTGAGTTTTCCAGGTGTTCTTTAAATGGTTGATTCTTTAAATGTTTTGGATCTATAACTTACTTCTAGATATTATTCTTTCTATAGAACATATGTTTTTAAGATATTTTATTATTGGATTTGGATTCGGAAATTTTATAAAAGATTTGGGTTTTGTTGATTGGAGAGGTTTTTCCCATTGATCATTTTGACGATGGATTAGTGAATTTTGGTCTTGTTGAGATCTCTAGGAGTTGAGTGGGAGTCCTGGTACCAGCAGTTGAGATTTGTTGAGTTAGACCTGGGGGGTCTTGGTTTAATTGTTGTTGAGTATTTAAGTCCGGCAGGATACACTAACTCTAGAGATGAGAATTTTTGGTAGTTTAATAATAATCAACTTAAGGACAGGCACTAGTGGGGATGTGATGGAACTTAGGAAACGTAAGTATAGGCTCATGGTTTTGTTAGTCCAACGGATGCGTTACAGGACTGTTTGTTGTTTTGTCTCGAGGGGACATTAGTGTGTTCACATGTCGAGGGTCTGCAGGCCTATTCACGGAGCATGCAGGGTGCATTCGCGTGTCGATGGTCGGCAGGCCTATTCATGAAATGTACCTAGTGTATCTACACGTCGAGGGCCTTACAAGCCTATTCGTGGGGTACACGAGTTTGGGTTATGATTCTCCGGTTGTTTTTTAGCTATCTTACATGATGCTTGCACGTCGAGGGCTGTGGTGCCTATTCGCGGAGTATTCTGGATCTTGTTTTCCATCACCGTTGTAGGATTAGTTGCATAACGAGGGGTTATCCCTATAAGTGGAGATCGTTAAGGGCTTGCACCGGACCTATGTACTATGGAATGCATAGAATCCGACAAGTATGCATTAGAGAGTCAGCATATAGAGCTTGTGTTTTCTTGACTTAGTTTTATGCTTGTATTTTCCTATTTTTTCTACACTTGACACTTAGTCTAGAATTACTGAACATTTTCATGAATTACTATTTACTATCTTATATTCCTTGATGTTTTCATACTTTACTTATTTGTTATTTCTCGTTTCATTTATTCTTGCTGTTAATACATGTTGTTGATGACTCAGAGTTTTATGATTAATTATGTTGCTTGTTTTATGTCACTCACACCTTTATGGCTGACCTTTTTAGTTTTGGGGGTTAGGGATTATCTCTAGCCTCATGTTTTAATGGTTGTTGTTGCTTAGAGATTGGAGTTTGGATGTTTGAGATAAATTGATGTAATAAAGATTTGGTGTAAATTTTGTAAAAGAAGTGTTGTAAAAAGAAAGTTTGTAATTCAAGGTATTTTGTATTCCGCTGTGTTTGTAAAGATTGTTGTAATAAAAGTTGAAATAAAAATTATCTGTATTTTTTTTGGCTATGTGTACTATTGCAATTGAAGTTGATGCTGGAAATTGTGCCATGTATTTCTAAAATATCATATTGGAAATTTGGGGCACTACACATGCATGGATTATGAAGACATATTGGCGGACTTGGATTTGCTTCGCAATAAAAGGGTTGACGAGCCGAAAAAGTGGAAAGTGTTGGAAATCCATCACCCTCATTCCCAGGACCCGTTGCCCCTGACCCATCCTATATGGGCTGAGCTAGCTTCAGAGGTGTCGTACCACTGCCAGCGGAGGTTCCTCCTTAGCTACGATCGTGGCATGTGCCATGCCAGCTCCACTGATGCTGAGGCTGCTGCGGTTCTCATTGACAGGGGGTTGGGTGGGGGGGAGGGGGGATGGCCTATACTCCTGACTGGAATGTGAAGTCTCAGGAAAGCTTCTTAGGGAACTCTTCCGCTTGCCTCGATGCTAGCCACCACATCCATACTTCCGCTAACAGAGAGAGGTTGAAGATGGAGCCCCCCGAGAGGTCGGTCTTGGAGATTGCGAGGGCACACATGAAGGTATGGGTCCAGTTCTATTTGTTTATTTGCTTTTGTTTTCCTCCCTTACAACATAATGTTTAACCATTTTCTTCTTGTCTCAGGTGATGTTTTACTTCAGGCATTTTGTTGACTTCTATGCGGCCGAGGAGAAGAACTTGAGGGCCCAGATCTCTCGTGCAGAGATGGACAAGAAAAGAGCCATCAAAGAGATAAAGGTTGAGTTGAAGAAGCTGAAAAAGAAGGAGGGGGAGGCGTGCCTTGAGTTGGAGGTGTTGGCAACGAGTAAAGAGAAGATGCACCTCGAGCTGGAGGCGTTGAAGGAGAGAGAGGAGGCACCGGCGAAGAGGAACGCCGATCTTTTACTAGAGTTGGAGAAGGCCCATGCTTATGCGGCCTTGGAGTTGGAGAAGGTCCGCACTGATGCGGCTTTGGAACTAAAGGCCAAGATGGCCAAGGTTCATGCAGAGTGTAAGTCTAAGCTGCAGGGGGTGGTACTCAAGTCTTACGCCATAGCAATTTCACACGTGGCGGAGCGCGTTCCTGGTTTCGATGGGAAGGGCTACCATGTGACTCGTCGACCCGGAGTGCCCCTTGATACGGGCAGGAAGGATGATGGTGAGTATGGTACTCCCACGGGGGGCACGAGGAGTAGTTCTGGGAAAAAGAACAAGGGGAGGGAGGCAGCTGGGGGCTCCTTGTCCGTGGTGGTGCCAAAACAGGTGGATGCTTGATTTACCTTGTAACGCCCCTTTTTTCTCTTAGGCTTTCTTTTGTTGCCTTTGTTTCAGATGTAGTTGCTTTTGTTTGGAATTTTAGTTGCTTTGTGTGATGCCTAATTGCGGACTAGACACCATGTTCTTGTATCTTCATTTCAGTAGATGAAAAACTATTTTCTAGCTTTTTCACTACCTATTGTATTGTATTGATGTGCTTTGAAGTGATGCTTGAACGTAAGGCCTAGTTGTTTGTCTATTTCCTGACAAAGTTCTTGGACTTGTTGACAGATGATCATGGAGACGGGTGAGAAACCCCGTAGTGATGAGGTTAGGCATCTTCGCAAGCGACTGCGCATAACGAAATTAGCTGTTGATCATTTGCGTGTTCAGTCAGAAGACAAGTGGCTGGAGTCTGTTCACCTTAAGTCGGTGCTTATCAATGGAGATTGTGAGTTAGCCCTCCTGCGCGTTGATCGTCTTGCAAGCTTGCCATTGCCTCCGAAGGTGACAAAAGAAAGTATCGGAGATAGTGTGCCACACTTAGGGCAGTAGTTGTTGAGAAAGACTTGGAGTTGAATCATCTACAAGCGAGAATTGGTGGGTTGCGAACAGGCTAGAACTTCGTCCGTTCCTTGTGCGAAAATAGGCACAATAGTTGATGTGAAGAAGGGCATCACAGCTAATGTGAAAGGGAGTGCAACGGTTGGAGTAGCTGGGTCAACCGTTGGGGGAGCAGTCATGACAGCGCAGGTGCCCCCTTATCATCCTGGCAATGCTTAGAGCGGTGTGTCTGCCTTGTCACGTTTAGCTTCGGTCCGCGAAGATTCGCGTGCATCGGGTGCCAGCCAGCAAATTCAATCCACGGGATCAACATTCTCTACGAAAGATGCTAGCGGTCAAGGAATAGTGGTGCCCATCAAGAAATCCACAGGGAGGCTTGTATCTCTTCGGAATAATGTTCCTCTCCCACTGAATAAAGGACGGTTTGTAGGTCGCATGTATGATTACGATGCCACTTAATGTTTTGGCATGCTGTTGTATTGATTTTTTCACTCACAGACTTAATGTTGTTTGATGTCTGTCGTATGGCTCATAATTTTGTATTTATAAATACTTGTAGTAGTACCAAATCTGAACATATGGATTTGCAATAGTTTTGTTATTTTTGATGAAAACTCTTCATGTGCCTTGATCCTTGTTGTGCACCTTGTCATTGAGATTGATGAGCTATCGACTGGGTTCTTTGTAGCTAAATAACAAGGCCTGAAGTCTGTTGTGTATAGCTGACGAACTTTCGACGATGTGCGACATAGTTTAGAATTTATTTGCCTTGTACTCAACTAGTTATAGGAGGAACTCAGAGGGAGAGTTATTTTTCGAACTCACTCTATGTGTCCTTCGACAAATTATGAGAATCATATCGAGTGGTGAGTTGAACTCTAAGTGTTGCTTTTGCAAGTGTTACTAGAGTAACTACAATCCACGATTTCGGACCTCAAATATGTCTTTAAGAAAATTTAACTAGGTTCAGGAACATATCAAATGGCAAAGCGAACTCTAAATTTGATTCAGTACAAATTTCTTGAGTAAATTCGAGCCATGGGTATGGATTCCGAACTTGTTAGTTTATATATTAACAGGTTGCAGGAGCAGATCGAACTGCGAAGCGAACTCTGAACTTGCTTTATTGCAAATGACTAGAGTAACTTCGAGCCATAGATTTGGAATCCGAATCTGCCGTCTAAGTGCTAACGGATTGCAGGAGCAGATCAAATGCTGAAGCGAACTCTGAACTTGCTTTATTACAAATTACTAGAGTAACTTCGGGCCATGGGTATGGACTCTGAATCCGTCTTGTAGAAAGCTTTTAACGACTTTTTAGTTCCATTTTAAGTGTAAGTTGGCCGTTTAACTCGTTGTTTGCTTTAATAGAATTGAACAAAATGTTTTAGAAATAAACTACCTACTTTTATTATGAAATAAAATAAGGGGCTGCTCTAATGGTTGGCCTTTATTACATGCATAACCGGTAGGGAAAGCAGTCTTTGTTGAAAGGAAAAATAAACTAAATGTTTGCTCTAGTGGATGACCTTTATTACAAGTTTTAAAAGTTCGGCTACTACTAAGAGAGGACATTTTAGATTCCTTCGTTATGTTTCAAGAGATGCTGCTCATTCCGAGTCCATGCTGTCATATCATTGCCCGTTGGGTCTTCAAGTTGGTGAGCCGATAGGTGAACAATTTGGTAGACCTTGCCTGGATTCACTTGTTTTGAAGTGAGCCTCCCCTTGATGTGTGGAGAGAAGGGGAGACCTTCTAGTGTGCGGATGAGCTTATGCAGGATTGTTTCTTCCTATTGACTTAGAGGAGTGATTGTGGGTTGGGGATTTAGGTTTATTATTGTGTTCTGATGAGGACACACTTGAAGCTGGGAGGAGATGACTTGACAAATTTGGAAGTTTTCGATACGATTTTCTAGTGTAGTAGCTTCGAACCCGTCTGCAGACTCGGTGTTACTGTGATTGCTTTTTGGCAGTAACTATGTGGTGCTAAGGGGGAAAACCGAGCCCTCCATTGTAGTGGTGTAGCATGCTCATGCTGGCTGTTGGTTTCCCAGTACCTGGCCTACGCCTGCTATTGTTGGAAACTTCATTTTCATGTGAAACGCAGAGGCAACCGCATGAAAAGCTACTTGGCCAGGGCGGCCAAATATGGCATTGTACGAGGCTTTGATGTCGACTATCAGGAAGTCTAATGCTTCCATCTGAGTTGCTTGGGCTTTTCCTACCTTCACATCAAGTGTGACGATTCCCTCGACTTGGACGGGTGCACCTGAGAAGCCATGAAGTGTATAACTGACTGGCTTGAGTCGATCTCGTGAGAGTTTTAGAACATCGAATGCGGCCATGAAGAGGATGTTTACAGCGCTGCTGTTATCAACGAGGATACCTCACACCTTATGATTTACCATGCACAAGGTTATGGCCAATGTGTTGCAGTGAGGTATTCGGATACCTTCTAAGTCCTTGTCGAATAAAGATATCGAGATACCAGTGCTTTTGGCTAGTGGAATATTATGTACAAGGTTTACTTCCTTTATAAAGGCTTTGAGGAAGGAGTTGGAATCTCCCCCCATCGGGCCATTGTGAATGGAGTGGAGAACGGCTATGTGTTCGGAGTCTCGGATTCAGAGGGTCTCACTTGAAGATTATTAGCCCCCCGTGGCGGAGGGGTTTCGGTTGTTGTTTCGTTGGACAAATTGGGAAAGATAGCCCCGACGAATTAGGTCTTCAAGTTCTTCTTTGAGGGTCCGAAAATTTTCATTAGTGTGTCCATGGCCTCTATGAAATGTGCACCACAGGTTCCTGTCTCTTCTCTTGTTGGTCGTTGTCATCTTGGGAGGAGGACAGACTATCCCATCCTTTTCAACTGCCATGAGGATGACAGACACACTCACATTCAGAGGAGTGAACTTGTCGAAGTGGGGTGCTTGAGGAGGATGACGTTGACCTGCGCCGTCTTTCTGGAACTTTTTGAGTGCTTCCTCGGTTTTGTTCTTCCGTTTGTTTCCGGAAGGTGACTCTTGTTTGGTTGTGTATTGAGAGCTTCCTCGACCCTGATGTACTTATCACTCCTTTCTAGGAGATTAGTGAAATCATTTGGATGTTTCCTCGTGAGGGAAGCTTTTAGTTCATTATGCATTACGTTGTGGCAAAAAGCTGCATCCACCACTGAAGAGTCCAAGGTGGAGATTGACCTTACTTCGGCCGTGAAGCGTTTAACGAATTCTTTTAGTAATTCCCCTTACTTTTGCTTCAGCTCCAACAGGGAGAAACTTGTTTTTTCAGTTTACGGCTGGTAACGAAGTGCCCTATGAAGAGCACTTCGAGCTGGTCGAAGGAGAATATTGACTCTGGAGTGAAGTGGGAATATCATTCCCTTGCTAATCCTTTCAGTGTTGCGGGGAATATTCAACACATGAGCGCATCGGTGGCATTGTAGACCATCAAGTGGGTCTTGAAACTCTAGATATTGTCATTCGGGTCTGATTCTCCATCGTATGATTCAAATTGAGGAGCTTTGAAGTCCTCTGGGATGGATGGGTGCATCGAGGATGGTTTTGCTGAATGGAAGTCGACTAGGGTGGTAGGCCCTGCTGGAGCGGTTTTCCTCATTCTTCATCTTGTTTAGACGGTCTTCTACTTCTCAAATACGGGGAAGGACTTGGTCGTCCTTCCCCTTTGGATCCAGATGAGTCGGCGGATCCTTCTTTAGGGGGATGGCCCAGATCTTGACTACCTTGGATAGCTCGAGGATGTCGAGCTTGAACTTTTTCAATTCGACCTAGTGATTGGGGCTCCTTTCTCTTTGTTCGGCTTAAGAAGCTTTCGAATCTCTTGAGTAGGGCTTCTTATTGCGGTGTGCCCACTGTGAGAGGAGGATTGCATTGATCTCTATCTAGGATTGTCACGCCCCGCTTCCCAAAAGAGAATACGGAATACGGATACGTGACAAAAGCCCAGCGAATGACTTTCATCATCCATAAGCTGTTCAAGAATCTTTACAACATATTACAATATAATCAGAGTCGGAAGCCAGAAAAGTTAACCACATGCACATATGAACCAAATACTAACAATAATACTTGAAATAAAATATATAAATCTCAAACAGTCATGATCTGAATAACACAAATAATCCTGGGTCACATTGCCCAAACACAAGAATAAATCCAAATATATGAATACAATTATTGTTCAAGCAAGTTACAGGAAATAATAATAGCAAATCCAGAACTAATATCTCATGTCACCGATACCATCTGGAACCTGTTCTCCAAAATCTGCAATTCAACGAATGCAGGGAAAAGGGAAAGAGAAAAAAACAAGTACCCATCAATTGCAAGTTACGGGCCACTTATAATGTAGGATACAAGTACATAGGGAAAACTAACTAGCAACATGGTATAGGCATGATGTCAAAACTAAACAACTAGCATGGCAAAGTGAACAAGTGTAAATAGCATGAATCAAGTGTCAAGTAATCATGTAATCATGTATCAAGTGTCAAAGTCTCAAGTCTCATGTATCTTGTAGTCAAGTATTAAGCAAGCATGTATCATGTTCAAGTATCATGTTCAAGGATCATGTTTCAAGTCTCATGTAAAAAAGTCTCATGTATCATGTAGTCAAGGGTCAAGTGTCGTGTAATCATGCATCAGGTAACAGGTATACAGGTAACAGGTAAACATGTAATCATATAACAGGATAATCAGGTATACAGGAAATCAGATTATGTCATGTCAAGTCTTGTTATTTTACTATCTAGGTAGCACTTCATGCATCCATCCTTTTACTACATGGTTGCTATAGTCAACGCAATTTCGTTTTAGATTTCATAGAGGACTATACAGGGCAGTGTACTCGGGAAATCACAGAATCACAGAACTTGGTCGGTAAACTTGATCGGTAACAGAATATTAACTTGATCGGTAACTTGATCGATAAACTTGATCCGTAACTTGATCGGTAAACTTGATGGGTAACTTGATCGGTAAACTTGATCGGTAACATGTCATACAGGAAACACAAGTCTTCTTCCGAGTACACGTTTCTGCACTATCCACTACTAGATCTTCCCTATTAAAGACCCGGCTTGATTATTTATTATTATTCTCAAACAGGCATGTATAAGCATGAAACAGTGTCAAACTAACATAGTATAATCAATATCAGATCTAGGGTAACAAATAAGCACGCATAGATGATAGACAATCACATAACCGAGCAAAACAGTGTATGTTCATATTCAGGACAGCATGATAGTACAGTACTAAAACAGTGATTCTTGTTACTACAGAAATGCAAATCTGGATCCGTCAAAGAATCTGGAAAATAGACTCCCAACCAAATCCAGTGAATATAAATAAGTCATATGGTATTTCACAAAATCATAATTCAAAACTGATTTGAATCCAGAAAAACACGTTCAGTCAGAAATCAGTAAAACGAATTTTCAGTAAGAAAAAAAACATTAAAACTCCTCAAGTAAATCCAGAAAAAATCTGGGGTATTCCCCTATATGTCTAAAATCAAAATATGAAGTTTCATAATATTCCAATAAAATTTGTTTAGTCATCAAAAATAAGAACACATCAGGAAACGGTACTTTGGCAATCTGAAATTCCCAACACTGCTGTACAAAAACTGAAGTATCTCGCAAGCCGTGAAACGAAATCCAAATCCGTCAAAGGGATATGAAAATAGACAAAATATATTAACTTTCATATTTCACGAATATTTTTCATACAGTAAAAAGAACCAGGGTGAAAACACAATTCTTTACAGAACAGCGAGTAAAATACAGCAAGTATAGTTTTCATAAACGAGCATGAAACGACATCTAAAACGCATCAGTCCGATCATTGTGCTTCCATTGAGATCGGATCCCTTTATGTCGTCACCAAAATTCTGGGTAATCCCTAACTAGATAAAAAAATACATACTAAAGTTTTGGATCAAAAATAATATATGTAGCTTCAGTATCAAAATCATTTAGTCATCGAAATCATCGAAAAACAAAATCTGGAAAAGGACGACACCTCTGTAGTAAAACAATCGTAACTCACTCATACGAAAACGAAATCGAGCTAGGTCAGAGGGGTTGGAATATAGACAAAATTCTCTAAAACTCATGTTTTATATAGAAATTATGTTACTGACTTCAAGACAGTCCAAAACAGCAAATAAAACAGATCAGCGACAAAATACAAATTTTCTCATTAACAACAACTCAACATATATCATACAAAACTTGTTCAAAGCACAACCAAACATGAATTCGAGTCTACCAAGTATCCAAACATCATGAATTAGGGTATCTAGCATGTCTACACCAAATATATCACATGGGTCTCAACTAAATCACGAATTCTCACAAAAAAATCTCACATACATGGTCAAATCAAGAACGGGTAAAACCTAAGTTAATTCATGTCCATATTGTGTCGTGAGTCATCTATGATCAACTTTTCACAATAGAGACAATACCGATCAAAGATAACACGCACACGAGTCGTCTCTAGACCCAACTACACTATATGTGGTATTTTTTGACTTGTATCAAACGAATGAATTGAAGTACAAGTTACTTGCCTTAACCGGGGATGAAGAATGACGAAAATCAAGAGTAACAAGAATGGATTCCCGACAATGAGCAAAATCCACGAACGAAAATCCATGAACGAATGAATCGAAGCAAACTTGAGCGAAAATCTCCACACGAACAATTCTACCAAAAGAGAGATGATCCAAGAGGGATGATGACAATAGTGGCTTGCGGCCACGAGAGAACACCAAGAGAGAGACTAGGGATTATATGGTGGTGTGGGAGATGGTCGGCCAAGGGAGAGAGAGATGGATTAGAGATATATATATGAGGGGATTAGGGTTAATGGGTAATTGGGTTGTGGGTAATTAGGAGTAGTAGTAGGAATGTTGAATAGGTATTGATATGGATTAATGGCATAAGATTTAAAATATGATTGGGTTTAATTTAGCTTTGGTAAATCTATTAGGGACCAACAATAGGATTGAGAATAGGATTAGGGTTTTAAATTAGGATTTAAATAAAAGATCAAATCGAATAGATAAAGTAATAAATAAACGTAGGATTATATATCAAAATATATATTGATCTAGAAGATAGAAATTATTTGAAATACTAAAAATACAAATAACAATAGAAATAGGTTTTTAAATCAACAATCAAGAGTAAAAGATAAAATAAGACGAATAACAAAAATAACAATAATAATAATAATAATAATAATAATAATAATAATTTATAAACATAAACATAATAATCCAAAGCATAATAAAAAATTTGTATTATAAAAAAAATATCATTGGGAACTAGTTATAAATAAACTATTGATTAAAATTAGGTTTTAACAGAAGATCTAACAACACATTTTAACAAAGAATTTGAAAGCAGAAAAATTAATTTACAAAAATTTTAAATATAGAAAAATACGCATAAAATACGGGTTTGGGGAAACAGGGGTTACGAATCTTATCCACCTTACAACAAAATTTCGTCCTCGAAATTTGCTTAGGCGGTACATAGGACAAGGCAAAAGCAAACTGGAGAAGGAGAACAAAACAGAGGGTTAAAGGGAAAGGAACAAAGCAGTGGCAAAACCAGAAATAGAAGGAAGGGGATAACATTAGGATCAAATGGAACGCAGAAACAGAATAAACAGTATCAAAAAGGAAAGAATCAACATCAGATAACAAAGCAATAAGGAAGTCGGTAGAACTGAAATCAAAGAGAGAAAAGACAGGGAAGAATTGAAGCAAACAATAAGTCAACGGATGAGAATAATTGCAAGAGATAGGGGAAAACCAAAACAGTGCAAGGAAGGAGAAGCAACAGTATGATCCTGGAACCTGTGGGTTATATGAGCCCACCACGCTTCCGCTGCGCCACTCTGATAGTGACGTTCCAAGCTGTAGACAAGTCGTTGTAGACCACGCGACAACAAGCAACGATCCGAGCAGGAAGAAAAGAATGAGACACCAGATTAAAATTGGGATTTAGAGGAGGGCTTTAATTTAAATAATTAAGTCAAAACTAATAGGCATTAACAAAAATAATATTAATAATACAAAAATCAAGACATAATATTAATAAAATAATAATGACAAAAATAATAAAAATAATAATAACAATAATAATCATCATAAACATACTGGTAAAAATAAAAATAATAATAGAATATTAACAATACTGGTAAGGATAATAATACAAGACAGAAAATAATTTGGGGTTCATCATTTTGGTGAAAGTAATTCAATATCAACATCAAAATTAAAATAGTAAGAAAAATACAATAATAATAATAGTAATAGTTACAACAATAATAATAATAATACTAATAATAATATGTAAAACAATAATAATAATAGTAAAAATTCTTTAATGTGGGTTCGCCTCATTTATATCCATCTGTAGACTTGCCTTCTCGACATCAAGTTGCAGGTTTGCCTCCACGACAACAGGTTGCAGGTTACCATCTTTATATTCAGTTGCACATTTTGCCTCCCCGATATCCAGTTGCAATTTGCCTCCATTAACCTCTAGTTGCATGTTTGCCATCTCGTCATCCAATTGCAACAAAACGATGAATGAGATGATGCAATCTTCCACGAGATCCAGTTGCAACAAAACGATGAATGAGATGATGCAATCTTCCACGAGTACTTAGATATTGATTGCTCAATTTAAGACGAAGTTACGTTTTGAAATTTGTAATATTAAAATACAAAATTATTCGAAATAACAAAATTTTCGTTTTAGAAAACAATTTTATAAAAGATCCAAAATATAACAAATAATAATCGAAATACACAAAATATTTAGAAAAAAAATATATATATATATATAAAGAAAATATAAGCAAGAAAAGAATGAATTTTATACTCAATAAAGAGTCAACAAAGAAGAACATCTACAAGGGACGAAAGAAAATAAGAAATCAAAGAATTGAATATGAAGGAAGAGGAACGAGGGGGCACAAGCAGAATTTCAAGAGAATATAGCAGGAAAAGAATAACTAGCATGATACTCAAAATGAGTCAACAAATAAAGATGAATGAAAGAATCAAAGAAATATGGGTACGGAAAGAACGAAACTATACCCAATAAAGAATCAACAAATGAGAACAACTAAAAGAGACGGAAGAAACAAGGAATCAAGGAATTGAATAAGAAGGGATAAAAAAGAAAGGAATAAGACTAGTATCCAGATCAATGTTGATAATAACTGATTCATTTATGCATGCATGGTTGGTGAAATGTTGATCAGATTGCAGATCGAGCCAAGCTTGTCTAATATATTAGTCAACTAATACATTATCCAAACCTGAGCTCTGATACCACTAAAAATCCTGTCACGCCCCGCTTCATAAAAGAGAATACGAAATACGGATACGTGACAAAAGCCCAGCGAATGACTTTCATCATTCATAAGCTGTTCAAGAATCTTTACACCATATCACAATATAATCAGAGCCGGAAGCCAGAATAGTCAACCACATGCACATATAAACCAAATACCAACAAGAATACTTGAAATAAAATATATAAATCTCAAATAGTCATGATCTGAATAACACAAATAAATCCTGGGTCATATTGCCAAAATACAAGAATAAATCCAAATACATGAGTACAATTATTGTTCAAGCAAGCTAAAAGAAATAATAATAGCAAATACAGCACTAATATTTCATGTCACCGACACTATTTGGAACCTGTTTTTCAAAATCTGCAATTCAACGAATGCAGAAAAGAGGGAAAAAGAAAAAAATACGTACCCGTCAATTGCAAGTTACGGGTCACTTATAATGTAGGATACAAATACATGGAGAAAACTAACTAGCAACATGGTATAAGCATGATGTCAAAATAAATAACTAGCATGGAAAAGTGAACAAGTGTAAATAGCATGAATCAAGTGTCAAGTAATCATGTAATCATGTATCAAGTGTCAAGTCTCAAGTCTCATGTATCATGTAGTCAAGTATCAAGCAAGCATGTATCATGTTCAAGTATCATATTCAAGGATCATGTATTAAGTCTCATGTAAACAAGTCTCTTGTATCATGTAGTCAAGTGTCAAGTGTCGTGTAATCATGCATCAGGTAACAGGTATACAGATAACAGGTAAACACGTAATCATGTAACATGATAATCAGGTATACAGGAAATCAGATTATGTCATGTCAAGTCTTGTTATTTTACTATCTAGGTAGCACTTCATGTATCCATCCTTTTACTACATGGTTGCTACAATCAATATAATTTCGTTTTAGATTTCATAGAGGACCATACAGGGCAGTGTACTCGGGAAATCACAGAATCACAGAACTTGGTCGGTAAACTTGATCGGTAACAGAATATTAACTTGATCGGTAAACTTGATCGGTAACTTGATCGATAAACTTGATCGGTAACTTGATCGGTAAACTTGATGGGTAACTTGATCGGTAAACTTGATCGGTAACATGTCATACAGGAAACACAAGTCTCCTTCCGAGTACACAGTTTCTGCACTATCCACTACTAGATCTTTCCCATTAAAGACCCGGCTTGATTATTTATTATTATTTTCAAACAGGGATATATAAGCATGAAACAGTGTCAAACTAACATAGTATAATCAATATCAGATCTAGGGTAACAAATAAGCATGCATAGATGATAGACAGTCACATAACTGAGCAAAACAGTGTATGTTCATATTCAGGACAGCATGACAGTACAGTACTAAAACAGTGATTTCCGTTACTACAGAAATGCAAATCTGGATCCGTCAAAGAATCTGGAAAATAGACTCCCAACCAAATCTAGAGAATATAAATAAGTCATATAGTATTTCATAAAATCATAACTCAAAAATGATTTGAATCCAAAAAATACTTTCAGTCAGAAATCAGTAAAACGAATTCTCAGTCAGAAAAACAGCATTAAAACTCCTCAAGTAAATCCAGGAAAAAATCTGAGGTATTCCCCTATATGTCCAAAATCAAAATATAAAGTTTCATAGTATTCCAGTAAAATTTATTTAGTCAACAAAAATAAGAGCACATCAAGAAACGGGACTTTGGCAATCTGGAATTTCAAACACTGCTGTACGAAAACTGAAGTATCTCGCAAGCTGTGAAACGAAATCCAAATCCACCAAAGGGATATGAAAATAGACAAAATATGTTAACTTTCATATTTTACAAATATTTTTCATACAGTAAAAAGAATCAGGGTGAAAACACAATTCTTTACAGAACAGTGAGTAAAATACAGCAAGTATAGTTTTCATAAACGAGCATAAAATGACATCTACATCGCATCAGTAAAATTCACCAAAATTTTGGGTAATCCATAACTAGATAAAGAAATATTGACCAAAATTTTGGATCAAAATAATATATGTAGCATCAGTATCAATCATTTAGTGATCGAAATCATCGAAAAATAAAATCTGGAAAAGGTCGACACCTCTGTAGTAAAACGGTCATAACTCACTCATACGAAAACGAAATCGAGCAAGGTCAGAGGGATTGGAAAATAGACGAAATTCTCTAAAACTCATATTTTATATCGAAATTAAGTTACTGACTTCAAGACAGTCCAAAATAGCAAACAAAACAGATCAGCGACAAAATACAGATTTTTCCCTTTAACAACAACTCAATATATATCATACAAACCTTGTTCAAAGCACAACCAAACATGAATTCGAGTCTACCAAGTGTCCAAATATCATGAATTAGGGTATCTAGTATATCCACACCAAATATATTACATGGATCTCAACCAAATCACGAATTCTCACAAAAAGTCTCACATACATGGTCAAATCAAGAACGGGTAAAATCGAAGTTAATTCATATCCGTATTGTGTCGTGAGTCATCTATGGTCAACTTTTCACAATAGAGACAAAACCCATCAAAGATAACACGCACACGAGTCGTCTCTAGACCCAACTAAACTATTGGTGGTATTTTTTGACTTGTATCAAACGAATGAATTGAAGTACAAGTTACGTGCCTTAACCGGGGATGAAGAACGAAGAAAATCAAGAGTGACAGGAATGGATTTCCGACAACGAGCAAAACCCACGAATGAAAATCTACGAACGAATGAATCCAAGCAAACTTGAGTGAAAATCTCCACACGAACAATTCCACCAAAAGAGAGATGATCCAAGAGGGATGATGACAATAGTGGCTTGCTGCCACAAGAGAACACCAAGAGAAGGAGAGTAGGGATTATATAGTGGTGTGGGAGATGGTCGGCCAAGGGAGAGAGTGAGGGATTAGAGATATATACATAAGGGGATTAGGGTTAATGGGTAATTGGGTTGTGGGTAATTAGGAGGAGTAGTAGGATTGTTTAATAGGTATTGATATGGATTAATGGCATAGGATTTAAAATAGGATTGTGTTTAATTTAGCTTTGATAAATCTATTAGGGATCAACAATAGGATTGGGAATAGGATTAGGGTTTTAAAATAGGATTTAAATAAAAGATCAAATTGAATAGATAAAGTAATAAATAAAAGTAGGGTTATATATCAGAATTTATTTTGATCTACAAGATAGAAACTATTTGAAATACTACAAATACAAATAACAATAGAAATAGATTTTTAAATCAATAATCAAGAGTAAAAGATAAAATAAGACGAATAACAAAAATAACAATAATCATAATAATAATAATAAAAATAATTTTAAAAAAATCATAAACATGAACATAATACTCCAAAGCATAATAAAAATATTTGTATTGTAAAAAAATATCATTGGGAACTAGTTATAAATAAACTATTGATTAAAAATAGGTTTTAACAGAAGATCTAATAACACATTTTAACTAAGAATTTGAAAGCAGAAAAATTAATTTACTAAAATTTTAAATATAGAATAATACACAAAATATGGGTTTGGGGAAACAGGGGTTACAAGGATAGCTGCTTCTCCAGTTTACTTGACATTCTGAGGGGAGGCCTTAGTCCAGGCGCGCCTCTCATCCAAGCGAATTCGTAGATCTATTCCTTTTTTCCTGACACTGACGATTTGGCGAAGATATCTGGATCCCTGGGGCATCGCGAGGCCATTGAATCAGTTGAAGCATTATGGACTGAGACACGGTCATACGAAGGATGTTGTTCATGATGGGTTTGTCGAGAGCCCCCCGGTGCCTTTCCGTTATAAGATGCTCGACTAGGCTGTCGAGGCGACTGTTGAGAAGTAATTAGTTCTTCCACCGGAGGAGCTAGTTAACGGAGAGAGTTGGTGCGACGACCTGAGGCCGCTGCTCTGCCTCTTAGTCTTGGTGGCATTGCAGTAAGTCTAATTCATGTATTTTTTCCCAGACGGTACCAATCTGTTATTACTTATTTTGATGTGGGAGCAAACAGTAGTGAGTTAATATTTGATGGAAACTACTAAAAATCTGACCATTGATCTTTTCCATGAACTGTGGTTAAAGCTCCCGAGATTGAATATGGATCATTAATTGAACATCGTGATCTGGATCCGACAGTTGCTGACGCGGCCGATGGCCCTGTAAAAAGCCTGAAACATTGGGGTTGGCCCCGGCGACAAACCCTCCGACGCTCAGGTCAGAATCAGAGAGAGAAAGATAGTTTGAGAGAGAAACTATTGATTACCTTCTGATTGAAGAGGGGGATGGTATTCAAAGGCTTGAGAAACAATACAGAAAATTGATATGAATCCATTAGATCGACTATGAATTCCTTATCTTCTAGTCGAATCTCCCCTTTAAGAGATAAGCTCTCTTGTTTGGGGATAAGAGGATTGACTAACATCCTTCATTGGCTAAGTCTCACTTAGTAGGGCGCAATCTATAACTTTTTATGGGCTTGAATATGGCCCATGTCTCGTAGAGGGGCCTGGAGAAGGCCCAAATATGTTAAAGAGACCCATTATGAATAATCTGCCTATACAAGCTTTGAGATCTATGCTGGAATTGTACTGTCCTGATTTGCTGCGATATTCACAATTATCAGTGTGGGATTTCAGATCGGAGAAAATACTTTTTTTTTTACAAAAATACTGCCGGGGGGAAGACATTGAGAGTAAAGGCTTCCTCTTATTCCGACCGTCTAATAGGCTTTCTATCATTGTCTTACATTCCAATAAATATTGTGCCTAATGTATAATATCCTACAGGAGTAAACACATCAAAATATTTGTGAGTGCATAGTCTTGAGCAGTAGCGATCCGCTCGTTCTCATAATTTATATGGCTTGATGTCTCTCACTCAGCACGACTTTGGGTCTCTAAAATCTTCATTTTCCTACTTTCATGCGATTCAATCCAAATGCAAAACGAAAAAGAATCAAAGTTTTAAAAGTTGAACAAACAAAACCTCATGGTCGCAGTCCACCATTTGTTGCTCGCTAAAGCTCTCAAGCTTTCCCGTTGTCAGAAAGTTTGCCCCTTCCGGTGCAGCCCTGATGTGCTAATTGTCCAGCAAGAACCACATTGTCCTTATAAAGAATAGAAAACTAACAAAATATCCTAAAATAGAGAAGTCTAACAACAACAATAGCAATTATTACATAATGATTGTACTATCTACCATAATATTTGTACAATTAATACTTCTTCTAACCTATTGTATTATGGAAGGTGCCTATTGTTGTCGTCGCTATCCAATCCATTAGCATTCAGTTAATTAAACCTTATTGAGCATTATATCAAAAATATTCATTAGATAATGAGCTGTTGGTGATGTAGAAGGATTGGTTTAGAATGAAATAAGCCCTTTTGACTATTCTTGATAAGACACATCTAAAACCTAACCAATATATTAAAAATAAATATATATTAATCAGGTAATGCTAGACAACATTAACCACACAATGCACATGCAACTAAACAATTGGCCATTGCCAAATCATTTAGGTCTGTTTGAAAACAAAGTTAAGCTTAGATAACTGAAGCTATCTCCCTTAAAAAATCACAGTTATCATAACTTTGACCCATTCAGCACCCAATTTCGAAATAAGATAACTGTAGTTATCTTCTCCCAAAAGTTGAGATAATTGCAGTTATCTATGTAACACCTGACTCAAACCCGCTTTAAAAACCGACCCGAACTCTACTCCCCTTCAGTTTTCTATGTAACACCTGACCCAAACCCGCTTTAAAAACTGACCCGAACTCCACTCCCCTTCACCTGCTCAGTTTCAAACTGCAGCTCTAATGACACTAGACAGCAACTATAAAGCCCCCCCCCCCCCCCCCAAAAAAAAAAAAAAAAAAGAAAAAAAAACTTTTTCCTTAATTTCAACCCAATTCTCCCTTGAGATTCACTAGTAGAAAATACCACAATTGCAACAAAAATTTTTCCTGTAAAAGAGTTAAATTCCATAGTTAAGGCACATTCGTAAAAGAATTTTTCTCATTTCCTTGTAGTTGTGCTATTGTGAAATCTCTTCTGGTTGATGCACAAATTTGTAACGGAATTTTAATTATCCCTTGCGAATATTAACTACAATAGACTATCTGCAATGGAAGTTGTTTCTTGCTGTCCCCATCTATAAGAAAATATCTACAACAAATATTTTCATTGCAAGTGTGTCTTAAAAGGGATTTTTCCCGTTGCTGATGAACTATTGCTACAGAGGTTCGCAAAGTAGTCATTCCATTGGAATTGTTACCTCACAAATGCAATTGTTACATCGCGAATGCAATTGGACGCATTTTTTCATTGTTGATTTCGTTCGGATGGCTTAATCAAAATTTTAAAAAGGATGTATTTCTTCGATGAAGAACATATAATTATTTCACCTGTTGATGTGCACAATTATATAAAGAAAACATAATAATGAAAAATATGCAATTTGAACAAACAATACATATTTAAAAAATAGTAAATTTAAGAACACCAAAATAAGCATTAATATTATAGAGTATAGTTCATTCTCATTACAAAAATATATATTTGTTTCGAAGTGCCAAAATACCAAAGTACATTGTAGAAGGAAATATGAGTTGTCAAACCCTAAGAAATACAACGAATGTTTTCAAAAGTACTTCTAACTTGGGGTTTCCTCTTGATCTGGAAGGATGCTTCACAATATTGTTAATCTTTGTTTTCAAATCTTCTCATGGTGCATCAGGGAGCAAAACTTGGGGTTTCCTCTTTCCATACACAGGTGCCAGAAGCAACAACTACCAGTACCAAACAATTTTTATTAGGCACAAAAGAAACAATTCCTGAAGAAATGGTATTGTGCATCCTGATCTGGGTACCTAAAATAGATGTGATTTACCAAGAATTAGCACATAAAGAACAAAAGTATTCGACAAAAAGGATTAATAAACTATCAAAAAATACATACAAGTTGTAGATTGCAGTCACATTCATAAGACACATATTCATTAAAGTGATTTGCGATGTCAAAGCCACTGTAACTGTATGACTCGAACTCAAAATCAAATGAAGTAGATCTTCTCTGAAAGTATAAAACCAAATTCTATAAACATATAAAATAATGCCAAATTCAATATATACCGAAAAGGTTAAAGCACAACATAAAACACATAATAGCACTGCCCATAAGATACGTGCTACAAGATGAGGTTACTGCAGACAAGTATTATATGAGTTACCTTCTTTTTTATTTAACATCAAATTCCCAAAAAGTAGCTAGTTTGTGTGAAAAGACCACAAGGGACTTGAGAAGGCCTATCAGATCCTGTAAAATAACCATTAGAACAAGATAGTGTTACTTCAGTCAATCCATTCTTAGCAATCACAAGTTCTACTTCCATATAACTTGCTTACAAAATCCATTCCCGTTGAAATGCAAAAGAGCAGTTTGCAACCAAATAGTAAACCATACAACATAAGTACACTAATATGTTGTCTAATAAAAAAAATAAGACTTAGGGTTGTTGTCTAGTAAATATTGCTGTGTTTATCCCAATCAAATTTCCTTTGAAGTATAATAAAGGACCACCACTGCCAAACGTTGAATCAAAGTAAGGGGAATCAGACAGGTGGAAAACAAGAAACAAGTTTTTTAATATAGTATGCTATACCGAAGATAAATGATACTTCTACATAAGCTTGGTAGTACATCAATTGAGATTCATAGAATTTACAGTCATGGTAGTACACTTGAAAATATCTTTTGCATTTTAATTAGTGTGTTTACACCAAATCGTTTATACTTAAGAGACATACCACATTGCTTGTTAGAGATTAACATATCCAAACACAGCCATTCAATACTAAGATTCAAGGCATGACATAACCAGGATATTAGTAATAGTAAATTTAGAATACATTTGATACGCACATAACACACTATTTATCCTTTTACTATAACTATAAAGTATAAAACTATAAACAATCTGATTCGAAATGCTTGCAAAATCTTATCTAACATTGGTATAAAATAATTGGTATAATAAAACTAAAGCACAACTACAAAGAATAAAAATAAAATTAAGGGACTGCATACTCATCTTCTTTGGAGTCACTCGAGTCGCTGTAAAAGTCCAGAAAACATGAAACAGATAAGAAAACAGTGAAGACCATTACAGTCTTGTGAAGTGTAACATGCAATATAAGATGATGGATTTTGTGACTACAACAACATCAGGCAATATAAGATGATGAATTTTTTTACTACAACAACATCAATGCAATTATCTGAAATCTTTTAAATCCGACACATCAATGGTTTTTCTCCATTTATCTTTGTTAAGGGTCATCTCCTTTCAAGTTGACACTAATCACATTCTTCTTAACCGACCCAATTTAACTCTAATAGATATCAAATACAAGAAGATCGACATCGAGATCAAGATCAAGATCAAGAACCGACATGCATATTGTTATACCTATTGAATGTCTTATCACAAACAGAGCAAGAGAACTGCAGTGGCCCAATCATGATCTGAGTTGGTGTAGGTATCTAATACTTACTCTCATTCTCTCCTTCTTCCTTCTCCTCTTTCCAGTAATAGACTTCTTCCTTCCTCTCATCGTCATCGAAACACTTTAATCAATTATTAACTCTCTAAACATTTAACACTAAAACAGTGAACACTTCAAAGTTCAAACTAACAATTGAACATTTAACATAACACTACAAACTAACACAAAATAACACAAAATAACACAAATGTTTAACATAACACTACAAACTAACTATTAACCATTTAACAATTAACACTAAAGGAAGTAAAGAACAGACTAGACTAACAGTGAAGAAGTGAAGAAAAAAATCTAATTTGTACTTCGATTTCATACTTCTCACTGAAATATAACCAAAGGTAAATGTTACTCTTTTCTGAGCCATTGCAAGTACATTTCAATTTTCATTATGTTGTATTACAGGAAAAGCTTTGCAAAGAACACCACAATGTTATTACTAGTAGAACATCATGGTGTCATTTACTTCCTTAATTACTAAGAGCACATTGCAGATAAACAAATAGACTAAAATATAACCCCAAAGGTGCACAACGATATTTATCACAAATTACTGGTAAATTACCAAAACTGCAAATGATGTGACAATTTCTCAGTGAAGAAGTGAAGAAAAAAAAATTAGGGACAATTATCAAAACTTCATACATCTCAAATTATCATCTAATTTGTATACATGAAGAGTGAAGAAAAAAAATCAAACCTTGGTAGTTGGTACTGTGGTAGAGAGAGAGTAGGAGACGAACGACGACGACGGTAGAGGGAGAGGCTCACGGCGACGGTAGAGGGAGAGACGAACGACGACGGCACACTGCAAACATAGTAGGGGAAAGGCACACGGCGATGACGGTAGAGGGAGAGGCACACAGCGACGATGATAGAGGGCGAGGTGAACGGCGACAGTCGATTGGGCTTGGGGGAGAGAGAGAGTCGTTTGCGACGGGCCGATTTGGCTTTGGGGAGAGAGAGTGGACGATTAAGGTATAGAGGGATCGATTTTGTCGTCGATTAGGGGAGAGAGAAAGAAAGAAGCACTGCGTTTGGGGAAAGAGCCAATTAGGGTTTGGGGAAAGAGGGGGAGCGGGGGCTTTTCAGTTTTTTTTTCTTCTTTTTAGAGAGAGAGAGTGAGGGATCGATCTGTTCTTTGTTAAGGGAGGAGATGAAAGGTTTTATTTTAGAAAAGTAATTTTACGTGTCTGATACGTGTTTAATATTAAACATTAAAAAACTATTTTAGTAACGGAATATATTATGTTACAATTGTTCTCTTGCAATTGTTGCAATTGCAACAGATTAACAGAATCTCTTGTGGATGTCAAAAAAATTCACAACGAAGGGGTTTGTTGTGATTAATCCGTTGTAGATAGTAGCACTAACAAGAGAATTTTGGTACTCGTAAATGATTCGTTATTATTGCAAGGTTTTCTACTAGTGATTAGCCCTAAAATTTCAGCTCTTCATCTCCCTACATTTAAACCCGCATCCCCTTTCTTTTCAGTCCATGATTACAGCCCTTCACCTCCCCACTTTTCCTAATTTTTAGCTCCACTTTAGCTCCTTTACATCCCCTCATTCAATCAGCCAACTCCCTTCTCCTCTAACTATAAAAAGCTCTCATGCTAGCCCCATTCCCATACATTAGCACTACTTTCTACCACAGAGTTTGAGAGAGAGAGAGAACTAGTTGGAGTTTGGAAAGCTGGAGATTTTGGAGTTGAGTTTCCTTAAGGTAAACATAGAAATTCTATTCTATTTTATGGGTTACAGATTATTAGCATATGGGATGATAGTGATAGTGTATGCTATGTTGTAATCAATGTTAAGTTTATCGGGCTTGGTGTTAGAGCTTTTCATTTGAGCCTATAAGCAATCGAACTGGAAAGCGAATAGAGGTGGGATGATAACCTCTTTAAATTTTATTACTTTGATGTGTTTGCTTTATATTATTAGATGTATACACCACATGAAAAACCCTCATATATTTATGAATCTGAGAATATATATATATGTAACCCCTGTTTTTGCAAATACGTATGTGTATTTTCGGTATTTCAATTTTTTTTAAAATTAGTTTCCGCTTTTAAATTCTTTTGTTAAAATGTATTTTTGAATCTTCCATTAAAGCCTATTTTTAATCAATAATTTTATTTGTAACTATTTTCTATGATTTTTATATTATAATACAAATCCTACTATTATTGTTATTATTTTTCTTATCGGTATTAATATTTTTTTATTATTATTCTTTTAACTCGATTAAAGCACGATCTATCTTGCAATTTATATATAGCCATTATTTTATAAGCCACTCTATTTTATTTTATTTTTTTATGTTGAGTGTTTAAGTAATGTAGTATTTTATTACTTAACTAGATTTTCCCGTGAGCATGTGCCTACGGCACGTCTTCAGAACGATACAAAATACGAAAAGCCTTGTAAAACAGTAAAACAACAATTATGTAACTCAAGTTTGAATAGTATGACAATAATTAGTTGTAAATAAAAGTCCATGTTTCCATTAGTATATGTTGAAAAATAATTATAAATGGGGGTGTAAAATCTAACTTCTTAGAACTTTAAGTGTGGAAAATGATGAAATTTAACAGTTGAAGAGATATATTTGCTATTTTCAATATAACATGTGCAATAAAAATACATAAAAATTCTGAAAATTTACAAACCTGAAATCTTAAAATCTAAATGTCTAAGTAAATAAAGAAAGAATGGGAGAGAGAGATAGGGAGAGAGAGAAAGAGAGAAATTGAAAAAGTGAAGACAGAAGAGAGAGAGAGTAATAAAGTAATGAGTTTTTTTTAGTTTTGGGGGAAAAATTTTGGTTTTGCGATTTGAAATTTTGAGAGGGAAAATGTGTTTTGTGAGGTTAGATCTGGGCCTTTGATTTTGGAGGGGATTGAAGGTGAGCCACTTGATAGCTTTCTTTGTGTTTTATTATATAGATTATTTTATTGGATTTCTTCTTAAACCCAATACCCTTCAGCCCTATTACCCAAACTCGTTTACCTCTTTAACCCGTTAACCTATTCACTTAAAACAATAACTGTTTACACCCTACTCAACCCGAAACCCTATACATCTAACCCTAACTACCCCCCTGTATACACCCTACCTATATATATACCCCTCCCCTGTTAAACCCTATTAACCTTCAGCCGCTTTACTCCGTCTTCATCCCCTACCTCTTCACCATCCGATCTCTCTTGTCCTGTCTCCCTCGTCTTCCTCCCGTCAGCCTCGCCCTGAGTGCGCCACCCTGGGCTCCCCCTCGACGTCAGCAACAGCCCCGGCAGTGCCGCCCCGCCCTTCTCCTCGCGACGCAGTCAGCAACCAGTTGCGCCTCCTGTCGCCACCGCAATGCAGACGCTAGCAGTCACCCCCCTCACAACCCCTGCGTTGTGCCGCCATCCAGTGCCGCCAGCAGCCCGTCGCCCTGCACCTTCTCTCCCTGCGTCGCGCTGCACCCTCTCCCCCGTGCCACCCATGTCCCGTCGTCGCGCTGCAACTCCTAGCACCTTCTTCGCTACCTCCTCGCCAGCCAGCTGTCCGTCCGCCGCTGCAACTGACAGCAACCGCAGTCCCCCTGTGCTCTGAACCCTGTGCTTCCCCGAACTCCGCCCTCTCCTCGACCTGCCGGCGATCCCCCTCCTGTCGAGTCCTTCCCCGTGCTCTCTTGCCGATGGCAGCCAGTTGCGCCCTCCGTTGCTGTCCTCCACCTTGCCGCAGCCAGCCACCACGAGCCAGTAGCGCCTCCTCCCCATGTGTGTCGTTCTTGTGCTGTCGACGGCTGACCGCAGCGCTAGCAGATCCCCTCGACACCACCCTGCCTCCTCCCGATGACGCACCGCAGGCAGACATCAACAATAGCCGTGCCTCTCCTCCTACCGCCGTGCTGGCTGCATCAGCCGTTGCTGCCCCGTCCGGTTGCCATCCGCAATCGAACCAGAGCCGAAGCCTATGGGTTGTTATTGATAAAAGAGGAGGTTAATCCCTGAATCTCAGCCCTCCGATCTCCTCTTGATCATCATCAAGCATTCCTAGCCATCCGTTGATCTAATTTTGATCATCATGATCATGATCTTCATCATCTTGATCTTGATCTCGATCTGATCCGTCCGATCTGATTTGATCATGATCATCATCGCTCTTGGATCTAGCCATTGGATCTCTTGATCTTCATCATCATGATCATCATCAAGATCTGTTCGTGCTATTGTGTTCGTGTGATCGCGTGTGTTCGTTGTGATTCGTGGTTCGTTGTTCATGTGTTCGTGATTTGTTCATGATTCGTTCGTTGTGTTCGTGCCCCGAGAATCCATTCCTATTATTCTTGTTCTTACTTCATTCTCGTCGTCTCTCAGGCAAGTAACTTGTATTCTTTTCTTTGTGTAATACAATTACTAAATACCACCTGTAGTGTAGTTGTGTTCTAGAGACAATTCTTGTGTGAAACCCCTCTTGTACCTTGTCTCTATTGTGTTGACCTGCTCGTAGTTTCCTCATTACACACATGATATGAAATAACTTAGGGATGACCATATTTTATTGTATACATGCATGTTGTTCATATGATATCGTGTGCTTGGTTGTGTTTGTTGTAGTATACTTGTTGTAGACGTGTTAAATACCCTATACCATGTTGTTTGGACATCTAGTACACCAATTTGTCGCGTTTGGTTATGTTTTGGATGAGTTTCATATGAACTAGTTGATTTTGTGCATGAAGGATATTTTCTGTTTTGTCGTTTCCCTGTTTCTGTTCAATAATTTAGACCCTATTAAGGTCAGTATATGAAAATATTTTGTGAATATGAATTATAGACAATTCTTTCTACTTTCCAGATTTTTTTGAAAGATCTTAGTTTCGATTTATGACTAGTTCACTACAGATGTGTTCAAAATTCCATATACAGTTTTATACGAATTTTGTATGGTAAATTTTTTTTTACTGATACTAAAGATAATATTTTGATTCAATATTTTGCTGGTTACAACTAGCCTTGATTGGGATTAACCCATAATTTTTGTGGATTTAATTAATGACTTTTATACACTATTCTATACTTGCAAACAACTACTTTGCTTGCAGAATTTTCATACTGTTCAGTAAAGATACATAATTTCGACCAGATTCTATTTGCTGTCTATAAAAACTTTGTGAATATTAATTATATCCTATTTTATCTATTTTATCACCCTTTCGATGGATTTGAATTTCGATTTATATTTTGTAAGATATTGATGTCTTAGTACTGATGTGTTTATGATTTCAGATTTACAAAACTGCTGTATCTTGCTGCTTTCTGATTTTACTTAACTATTCTATCTATATTGGAAAATTATGAAACTTTAATTTCTGACATTAAACATACTAGGGAATACTCCAGATTTTTCTTGGATTTAATCAGTGAGTTTTCATACTGTTTTCTTGTTTACGAATACAAACTTCTGATGCCTAGTTGAACATGTTTTCTGGATACAAATCTGTTTTGAGTCTTGTTTTTGTGAAATTCCATATAACTTATATATATTTACTGGATTCGGCTCGGAGTCTACTTTTCAGATTCTTTGAAGGATTCAGATTTGCATGTTTTTGGCAACGGAAATTCTAGATTTAGTACAGTACTGTCTTACTGTCCTGAACTAGAATTTTCGTTGTTCTATCATGTTATGAGTTGTCTTTCATCTGTGCATGTTTATCTTTCGATCTGAACATGTTAATTGTTTATGCCATGTTATTCTTGTTCTATTTGTGACACATACATGCCCTGTCTGGTAATAATAACAAATAACCAAATCGGGGTTAAGGAAAAGATCTAGTAGTGGACAATATAGAAAAGTATACTCGTAAAGGGGCCCGTGTTTCCCTCATTGGGTTACATGATATGATTTGGAATACATTTGGATAATCTGGAATTTGGTATATATGATTTTGTTAATATGATTTGGATTACTTGATACCTGAGTACACGACCCTATAGAATCCTCTACGAAATCTAAACAGAACTATTTGAATGTAGCAACCATGTGGTAAAAGTTTGGGACACATGAAGTGGACCTAGATAGTAATAATACAAGACTTAACTTGACATAACATGACACCTATCACATGCTTACCTGTACCTGTATACCTGATTACCTATTTACCTGTTACATGTTTACTTGCTTGCCTGTTACCTGTTACGTGTCACATGTTATATACACCTGTTATCTCATTACTTAATTATGTTCATAAATCATGCTAGTTATTCTATTTTGTTGTCCATGTCTATTCCATACTATATTTGTTTATCTTTTCCCATGTACTTATACCTGCACTACAAGCGTCCCGTAACTTGCATTGACAGGCGTTTGTTTTTTCTTTCTCTTCCTGCAATTTGCTAAATTGCAAATTTTTTAGATCAGCTGCCGATGGAGTAGGTGATATGAGATTCTAGATGCTGGAGTTTTTGCTATTATTTTTATTCCTGTTGCTTATCTTGAATAATTGTATCTGTTACTTGGATTACTTTGTATTGGGCAGTATGGCCCAGGATTTTTGACTTGTTCAGATCTGGTTTATTTGAGATTATTAAATTTTGTTTTAAGTAAATTCCTATTGGTATATTAATTCATATATGCATGCATGGTTGACTTCTCGTGCTTCCTACTATGATTATTCTTCTGAAACATTGTAAAGATCCTGACAGCTTATGGATGATGAAAATCATTCGCTAGGCTTAGTCACGTATCCGTATTCCATATTCTCTTTAGGGAAGCGGGGCATGACAATATAGCTAGAGATTGATATATGACTTCAATCTAGAAGAGTGGTCCAGGTAGTGAACTTGATTGTGATTTGGTGTTGATACAATTGGGTGATACTATAACCTAAATGATGTCAGAATCCAGAAAGATTTTAGTGACTCTAGCTGAAGAGTGAGGTAGTGTCAACTTTGTGACCAAGATTACCTAAAAATTAATGATAAAAGACCATAATGGGATCATTAAGTTAATAAAGCAGTTTTGTTCATTCTATACTTAAGGACTAGGCACTAGAAGGGAATGTGATAAAATAAGGTCGAATGTGAGATATAAGCTCCATAATGATCAGCGGGGTTAGATATGTAACGCCCCGAATTCGAAAATACGGTAGTTCGTAGCATAACAGGATCTTTACTTCATTTCGTATAATTTTACAAAAAATTTTAAAACTTTTCTTTGTACAACACTGTTCATTTTACATCAACGCAACAGAATAATAAAGATTACAATATAACACATGTACAATTTTGAACATCAACTTAAAACAGTCTATTGCTTCAAATTCATCTTTAAGTATTTGCCAATCCAAGCCCTGCATTGAACACTGTGGGCACGTCAGTTACATATAACCGACACAATACTATACACAGTGATCCTCGCTATGCCATAATTTAGCGACTCGCTTACTTTAGCAACCACAACTTGAATGCATCATAATGTGTAAAAAGTGACTATCCTAAACATGTCGGTGTATGCAAATATCTTAATGCCTAATGCATGTGTTTACGCTAAGATGACACCAATGCCTACTTGTTTGGATTCTATGCATCCCATACTACATAGGTCCGAGGGCAAGCACCTACGTACTCCACATTAAAGGTTTTAATCCTTCGCCATGACTACTCAGTAACAGAAGCAAGTTTTAGACATCCCACGAATACGGACCCCAGCCCTGGAATCCACCGTCAAGCTATATGGAAGTCCTCGTCGTGCGAACATCCTGTAAGTGCCGCTCAAGCCCCAGTATATATATAATGGTGAACTACCTCCCATCAGCCCGACGATTCATGGTCCTGGAATCCACCGTCGAACCAATCATAGTCCTGGGTTTAATTGAGGATCGTCTCACCCCGTAAGCAACCACAATCCAGGAATCCACAGTCTGACTGGGTCTATATTTCAGGAATCAACCATCAAACTATACAGAGACACCCCACTTATGTTTGCCCAAGTTCTATTATATCTTCTCCTAGTGCCTTTATCCTTAATTTGAAACATGAATGAAATAATACCACCTAGAGCTAGCTTATCTTTTTACCTAACATAGACAAAATACCGAGAACAATAGCCCATATAGCAATTTATCAACTCAATTGATCATTTTCATGGCTTGTCGGTATCTGAATCTCACTAAGCCTCTAGATCCCACAATCATCTCTATCTAAAGATTTATTAGGTTTTTCTAACCTCAACATAGACATCTTTATCATCATTTCTTTTTTATCACATTTTAATTCTCATTCATTAAACTTCTTTTGTTCAATCTTTTACCAAAACATTTCATCTCTTATATTCAAATTCTATATTAATTTCCAAACCAAATTTCTCATAAACCATGCTCTTTAATCGATCAATCAACTAATCACTTTTATGGTATTAGATCCACACACTAGACTTCAATCTTATTTAATTTCATCGATTAATATCATCACTTTTTAATAAACATTTTACTTAACAATTTATTACTAAATTTCCTTCATTCTCAACTTACATTTTGATTTTGATAATCAATTCATAAAATCTTTAATTCTATATCTCCTTTATTTTCAAATTCAACTCAACTCAATTAATAGAAAAAAAATTGACTTTAAAACTCCCAAATATAATATAAAATAGTGTGAAATTTTTTTAGATGTTCCCATAATATTTTAAAATATTTACATAACTTTTTCTGAATTTTGAAAACTCAAAACCCAAAAAAAAAAATACAAAAGGCACTTTATGTGCACAACAGTTTTCGAACCCGAAACCCCCAACCAAAACCCCAGCAGCACCACGTAGCAGCACGTGGTGTTTCAGTGCCCGCGCTAGCCACTAAGGCCAAGCGTATCTTTCGTCAATATAGGAGTTAAACTTTAGTTAACTCGGTTATCTGATTATTCATATATTTTACACTTTCTAGTTTTTTTGTGTTCTACTCTTTTCTTCAAATTAATACTACTATTTCATATCTATAAATATCTAGAATTGTTATTCTACTGACTTTAATTATATTGATGAAGAATTTACCTCACTTTTCCCAAATTAATCACTTCTTTCTCTTTCAAGAATTACAAATACAAAATTACAACTAGATAATTATTCTACCAACATTAATGCATTTTTTCTTTTATTCTACTTTAACCATTTCCTTCCCCAAAATGCTTTTCCTTTTTTTTTCCTGACGAATTATCCTCATTTCATACACATTTCTAACCAATTCGTAACAGACACAAAATTTCATGTAATCTAATCGAATTGAATGCTTGTGCCTAACAACTCTACACATACCTCTAATTAAATTTCTCATGCATAAACTATCAATTAAATGATGTAACTTCTCATTAATATACAATGAATTCTACAATTTTTTATGATTAGCAATATTTATCACTACAACATGCACCAAATTAACTTGTAGAGCTTCATTAAACTAGCAAAACAGTTCACAAAACGCCTATGCATGATTTCTACATTATCTAGAAAGTAAAAATAGACACCCACCTATTAGAAGAGTGTACTAGTACAAATTTCCTTCACAAATGCTCCAAAATGATCCACAAAATAACCCAAATTTCCCATCGAAATTCCCACTGCAAGCCATCCGAAACCAGCCTACTTCTCTGTTGGTCTCCTTGACTTTCATTAATTAATGTGTGTGTTGATTAGTTTACATGGGGCTAATTATAAGGATAATTAGGGTTGTTATATTGACTAATCTCCACTAATACCAACCACTAACCCACTACTCTCTCCCCACTTCACCTATGCACGGCCAACTCATCTTTTGAGGTGTGCACATTACATGTGTGCACGTTCCCGTGCTTTGTGTACACCTCACATATTTTAATTATTTGTTTTTATTGAATAAAAATGTGTGTGGGTATTACACATGACAAGTAGTGTAGGTTTTTATTTAAATAATTTTGTGGGCTATAAAAACAATTTTAGGCCCATGGGTTTTACAAAAAAAATAATGTAATGATACAAAGTGCACTAATTTAAAATGAGAAGAAAATGTACATTACTTCTTAGAAAATTTTAGAAATAAAATGCACATAAAATTTTACGTACGATGCATGTGCAAAATATTAAAATTAATTTCAGAGAACGAAAAACAGTCAAAACACAAAATACGTAGAACAATAATGTTACGGTTATTTCTCGTAACGAAAAAATATACATAATCGACACATGAATTGAAAGCACTTGCAATGTACGTAGAAACGTAAGGATTAAAATAAATGTTTGAGTTGGTTCAAAATAGGATTGAAATGAGTTTTGGGAAAACAGAGAACATATAATTAATCGAAACATAAGATGCGTATGACATTTATATAAAATATGGTACGAATATTACTCGTAACGGTACAATACACACGTACGTAACACACGAGGGCAAAATTGTCATTACTCATTTTTGCGGAGTGTTACACTCACACCCCCATAGAACAGTTCTGTCCTCAGAACTTACTAGGAAAAAAGTTGTATTTTGTACACACCAAAGAAAATATCATTTTTGTATATAGGAAAAAGAAAACATTAAGAAAATGAATGTAGTATAAAATATGTAAAATGGGAAAACAAGGTAAACTTATATAAGAAACTATGAATATAAAAAATTTATAAGAACGGAACAAGAAAACTAGAAAAATAGCAGAAAAGAAACGTGACCATAAAAGATTGTATAGAAAATTTCATTCAAAGATAGTTTTAGTTAAAGTATTATATGAAAGGAAAGTACAAATTATGTTGTTAATTGTGAAAGAGTTTGGAAACAGGGCAATTGGAAAGAATAAAGAGAAACATAGCCAACCGATACTTTAATAAATTATTAGTACGCTTAGTAATCAAAATTTATCAAAGTAACAAGCGGTAGAGTAATCGCAAACTGAACTAGTACTATATGTTACGAGATAAAAATTGAATTAGAAATTTAAGAGAAAACTATTGGATAAAAGTTTGAAAAAATATATGAGCATAAAATTTAGTTAAAGGTATAGAAAATATACAATAATTCTGTATAACAGGTTAATATCATAAAATAATTTGTAAAGTAACTACAATAACAATGCATACGATTTAAAAATTAAAGATATAGAAGACATATATCAAAATACTTTCAAATTGTCAAGTGGAGCAAGAAAAACCAACATACAAAATTTATATACGTACATAGGCGTAAAAATTATAGGGTGATATAAACAATATTATGATATTCAAAGTATAAATGGTTCGTAGGAATAAAACAAGACGACGTAGTAGAAAAAAAATAACATATTATTGAAAAAAAATTAAAAACTAATTATCTATATAATAAAACACAAAGAAAGCTATCAAGTGGCCCTCCTTCAATCCCCCAAAAATCAAAGGCCCAGATCTAACCTCACAAAACATATTTTCCCCCCAAAAGTTTTTCCCCCAAAACTCAAATTCAAATCCCCAACCAAAACAACTCCTATATTTATTTAATTATTTTTTTTTCTCTCTCTCTCCTTCCCTCCTCTATTAAAAAAATTAAGAAAATAAAACTTTTAAAAAAAATTTAAAAATTAAAAATTAAAAAACTAAAAAATTAAAAAACTTAAAAACTTTAAAAATAATTCAAAAAAACCATATAATATATTTTTTGATCTATGTTTGCTACTTCAATTAATTTGCTGGACTCCCAAGACTATTTTATATGATCAAACAAGGTGCACCATGCCGAAAACGTGCCGTAGGCACGTGTCAACGGGCAAACCTAGTATAGAAATAAATTATGAATCATAAACAAAGTATAAATAATAAGATTTTCTTGTTTAGGTAAGTAGCTACCAAATCTAAGATAAGTTAGTAGCAAAATAAAATACGAAGAAGTGGTATGAAATTCTAACTCATGTAAACATTCAAACATTCAAAATAATAAGAAAAAAGATAGCAAAACAGCTGATATTAAGTAGTAAATAAGCAAGTAGGATTGATATAGAAACCAAAATAAATAATAAGGTAATTAATTTATTGCTAAGTTTAATAATATTATAAAATGGTATTAGTACAAAAGTAGAATAGCGGTGAGTAATATATATAAAAGTAAATGTGGGGGTTGTTAAAGTAAAAAATCTCTTCTGTTGTGGGTTCGCCTCGTTGGTCTCCAACTACAGGCTAGCATCCTTGACATCAAGTTACAGAATCGCCTCTATGACATCCGATGACAGTTTGCCTTCTAGACATTCGGTTGCAGAATTTGCCTTCCGACATCCAGTTGCAGTTTGCCTCCATTGATGTCTAGTTGCGGATTTGCCCTCTCGACACCAGGTTGCACCAAAACGGGAGGTGAAAAAATGTAATCATCCACATGTACTTGGATATTGGATGTTTAAAAAAGTATGAGGTTACGTTTTGAAATTGGTGATATAAAAAGTAGTTGTGAAGGTAGGAAACGAAATAGAAAGTTACACGATGAAATATCAAAATAGATGTATAGAGTATATCAAACATAAATGGTAGTAATGAAAAATGTTTATAACATTAAGTCGAAAATAGTTTAAAGCATATACATGGGTTGAAAATACAAATGAGAACACTAATTAAGTAGTTTAGTAAATTAGTATAATAAACATAAATAGTTATATATAAAAATAGTAATGTCGTAATTGGACAAGGGTAAAATGATTTGTATAGCAAGTATATTTAAATATGATTTATATAGAAATCAGTGGAAGGTACACGTAGTAGCCAAGAATGTAAAGACAATTAAAATTTGAGAATAAAGATAAAGTATTAATAGTGAGTGTATATATTATATTAGAGAAGTGTAAAGCTATAAAATTATTAAGTAGCAAAAAATAGTGAAAAGTGAATATAACAAAACAACTTAGCAAATAATATGTAATAACAATAGTATCGAATATAGGCTATAAAACAAAATGGTATGTCATATTTATATGAGTAGAATATTTCAATCTTGGAAAAATTAGAGCATAAAAAAAAATCAAGTATTTGTGAAGTTAATTTTAAACATTCAAAAATTAGAATTTAAAAATCCAATAGAAATAATAACCAAGGAAAAGGGTAGTGTTAATAATTATTAAATACTTAGTAGTTCAAAACATAATAGAATACATGCGAATAATAACGAAAATAAATAGGTAACGTACCAGCGCATTAAAGAAACAACAAGAAAGAAAATGAATAAGTCAAACTTAAAAAATTAAGATTAAGTGTTGTAAATAGAATACTACATATCAAAATGAATTAATAGTATAAGAAAATATATATTTGAAAAATATTAAATGTTAAAAATGAAAAGTACTATGAGGAAAATACATGAAGAAAATAGAAGTGGAAAGCTTAGTCTATGTATAAGGTATCATGAATGTAGGTTCAACCAACCATACCACTCGCCATACCAAGGAAAAACATGCTCACATACAATACCACATCAATGTATATAAGGAGAGTATCATGAATGAAGTAGTTATTGCGCTTGCATTTATGACTCCAACCATCTAATAGGGAAAGGGAGGAGAAGACATCAGTATATAGATCAACACAAATGTATATCATATTAAATTTAAATCTCTGTTTATTGAACTCACACTTCTAATGTCCACCTAAATGTGTCGTTCTTGTAAATTTGTACTACTCATTGAAGTTGGGCTCTGATACTACTCTATAACACCCCGAATTCCAAAATACGGTAATTTGTAGCACAACAGGATCTTTTCTTCATTTCGTACAATTTGACAAGGAATTTTAAAACTTTTCTTTGTACAACACTGTTCATTTTACATCAACGCAGCAGAATAATAAAGATTGCAATATAACAGATGTACAATTTTGAACATCAACATTAAAACAGTCTATAGCTTCAATTTCATCTTTAAGTCTTTGTCAATCCAAGCCCTGCATTGAACACTGTGGGCACGCTAGTTGCATACAACTGACGCAATACAATACACGGCGATCCTCTCTATGCCGTAATATAGCGAATCACTTATTTTAGCAACCGCAAACTTGAATGCATCATAATGTGCAAAAAGTGACTATCCTAAACATGTCGGTGTATGCAAATATCTTAATACCTAATGCAGGTGTTTACGGTAAGATGATACTAATGCATACTTGTTCAGATTCTATGCATCCCATACTACATAGGTCCGAGGGCAAGTACCTACGTACTACAAATTAAAGGGTTTAATCCCTCACCATGATAACTACTCGGTAACATAAATAAGTTTTAGACATCCCACGAGTACGGACCCCAGCCCTGGAATCCACCATCAAGCTATACGGAAGTGCTCGTCGTGCGAATATCCCGTAAGTGTCGCTTCAGCCCCGGTATATACATATATAATGGTGCACTGCCACCCATCTGCCCGACTATTCATGGTCATGAAATCCACCGTCAAACCAATCATATTTCCAGATTTAATTGAGGATCGTCTCACCCCGCAACCACAGTCCAGGAATCTACCGTCTGATTGGATATATAGTCCAGGAATCCACCGTTAGTCTATACAGAGACACCCCACTTACGTTTTCCCAAGTTCTATTACATCTTCTCCTAATGCATTTATCCTTAATTTGAAACATGAATGAAATACCACCTAGAGCTAGCTTACCCTCTTACCGAACTTCAACAAAATATCGAGAACAATAACCTATATAGTCATTTCTCAACTTAATTAATCATTTTCCTCACTTGCCGGTATCTGGGTCTCACTAAGTCTCTAGATCACTTCTTTCTCTTTATGTGCACAACAGGTTTCGAACCCGAGACCCCCCACCAAACCCCAGCGGCGCCACATTGCAGCGCATGGTGTTTCAGCGCCCGTGCTAGCTACTAAGGCCAAGCGGATCTTTCGTCAATATAGGAGTTAAAATTTAGTTAACTCGTTTCTCTGATTATTCATATATTTTACACTTTCTACTATTTTTAAGTTCTACTCTTTTCTTCAAATTAATAGTGCTATTTTTTATCTATAAATCTCCAGAATTGTTATTCTTTTGACTTTAATTATATTAATGAAGAATTAACCTCACTTTTCCCAAATTAATCACTTCTTTCTCTTTCAAGATTTAATAACACAAAATTACAACTAGATAATTATTCTACCAACATTAATGCATCTTTTCTTTTGTTCTACTTTAACCATTTCCTTCACTAAATTGTTTTCCCTGATTTTTTGCTTAGTAATTATCCGCATTTTATACACATTTCTAACCAATTTGTAAGAGACACATAATTTCATGCAATCTAATCGAATTGATTCTTTGTGCCTAACAACTCTACACATGCCTCTAATTAAATTTCTCAAGCATAAACTACCAATTAAATGGTGTAACTTCTCATTAACATACAATGAATTCTACAATTTTCTACCATTAGCAATCTTTATCACTACAACATGCATCAAATTAACTTGTAGAACTTCATTATACTAGCAAAACAATTCACAAAACACCTACACTATCTAGAAAGTAAGAATAGACACCCACCTATTAGAAGAGTGTACTAGTAGCAATATCCTTCACAAAAGCTCCAAAATGATCCACAAAGTCACCCAAATTTCTTCCCGAAATTCCCACAGCAAGTCATGCAAAACCTGCCTACTACTCTGTTGGTATCCTTGACTTTGATTAATTAATGTGTGTGTTGATTAGTTTACATGAGGCTAATTATAAAGATTATTAGGGTAGTTATATTAACTAATCCCCACTAATACCAACCACTAACCTCCTACTCTCTCCCCACTTCACCCATGCACAGCCGGCTCATCTTTTGAGGAGTGCACATTGCACGTGTGCACGTGCACGTGCTTTGTGTACACCTTACATATTTTAATTATTTATTTTTATCAAATAAAATGTGTGTGTGGGTATTACACATGACAAGTAGTGTAGGTTTTTATTTAAATAATTTTGTGACCTTTAAAAACAATTTTTGGCCCATGGGTTTTATAAAAAAAATAATGTAATGATACAAAGGGCACTAATTTAAAATGAGAAGAAAATGTACATTACTTCTTTAAAAAATTTAGAAATAAAATGCATATTAAATTTTACATGCAATGCACGTACAAAATATTAAAATTAATTTGAGAGACTAAAAACAGTCAAAATACAGAATACGTAGAACAATAATGTTACGGATATTTCACGTAACGAAAAAATATACGTAATCAACACGTGTATTGAATGCACGTGTTGTGTTCGTAGAAACGTAATGATTAAAATAAATATTTAAGTTGGTTCAAAATAGGATTGAAATGAGTTTTGAGAAAACAAAGAACATATAATTAATCAAAATATTAGATGCGTATGACATTTATTTAAAAATATGTTATGAATATTACTCGTAACAGTACAAAACACACGTGTCATTACTCAATTTTGCGGGGTGTTACAAGATAAATCTCTAGTGTTTTCGGGACGAGAGCTAAAACTCACAGAATGGTCGTGATTGATGACGTACCCGAGGATGACCAGTTGACGTAGGTTGTTTCCCAGTATTTCAGGGAGATGATAAATACTCACAATGCCTGGAGCGGGATATATAGTCACGGAGTAGGGTTTAGGATCCAGTAGGAAAAGAATAATAAATAGGATTATAATAACATTAATTTGCAGATGAAAATATGCAAAAATTTGAATAAGATGAACAACAAAATTCTAGGCTCAATAGAAAGAAAAAAAAAAGATTGGGAGACCAAAATTGAGTTGAAATTCAATAATGAATTCCATTATAAAGTAACAAATTACAGGAGTTCAGAGATAGAATAATGAATAAATATACCAAGAAAATACAATAACTGAAAACAGGGGTTACAAATCCTACCCACCTTACAAGAAGAACTTCGTCCTCGAAATTTATACAAGTGGTACATAGGGTAACCAATATCGTCCCAACATACTGGCGATCTGTACTTCTGACTGTAAAGTGCCTCGTACGATGCAGTCTTAAGACTTGTCTAGTAACTGTTGTTGTACGAGAATTCCACCAAGTATAGATGGTCCTCCCAAGAACCTCCAAACTGAAGGACACAAGACCTCAACTTGTCCTCTAGAGTCCGAATTGTCCTCTCAGACTGTCCATCTGTCAGAGGATGGAAAGTTGTGTTATAGTTCAACTTGTTCCCAAGACTCCCCTGAAGAATCTCCCAGAACCGAGATCTGAATCTCGTATCCCTGTCGGATACAATGCTATCAGGAACTCCATGTAGATGCATAATCTCCTGCATGTACTTCTCGGCTAGACTTTCAGTAGACTGACCAACTCTAAATGGAATGAAATGGGCACTCTTCGTCAGCCTATCCACAATCACCCAAATAGCATTATGACCCTTGGGACTCCTGGGCAACGCAGTCACAAAGTCCATGGTGATGTTCTCCAATTTCCACTCCGGAATAAGAAGGGGTTGAAGGAGTCCAGCCGTCCTCTGGTGCTTTGCCTTCACTTGCTGACAGGTCAAACACTGGGAAATGAATCTTGCCACTACCCTCTTCATGCCGTGCCAAAAAAAAAATGTTTCTTCAAGTCCCTATCCATCTTCGTGCCTCCAGGATGAATAGAATAAGATGACTGGTAGGCTTCTTCAAGTAACTTCTGCCGGACTTCACCCTTTGGGACACACAATCTAGCCCTAAAGCGAAGTGATCCATCTGAGTGAACAACCATATCAGTCTGCTTGCACCTCATCTCGAAACTTCTGTAACTGCTCATCGCTCGATTGGGCCTTCTTGACTTGTTTCACTAATGAAGACTGTAGTTGAAGTATCATACACTGCCGCTCGGCACCGGGCAAAACCACATTCAAATCCAGTCTCCTCATATCTTCCTACAGTTCTCTTTTTCGAGTAAGAAACATGGCAGCAGGTCCCCTACTCAGTGCATCGGGTACCAAGTTCACCTTACCAGGGTGATACTGCATGTTGATATAAAAGTCGGCCATCAACTCTAACCATCACCTCTGCCTTATGTTTAGCTCTTTTTGCATGAACACGTACTTAAGGCTCTTGTGATCAGTGAAAATATCTACTCTATCCCCAAGCTAGTAATGCCTCCATAACTTTAGGGTAAAGATTACGGCGGCAACATCCAAATCATGCGTGGGATAGTTCTTCTTATGCGGCCTCAACTGCCTAGATTCGTAGGCAACAACTCAACCTTTCTGCATTAGTACTGCACACAAAGCTCTGCCAGATGCATAACAGTGAATCACAAACCCTCCTGGACCATCTGGAACAGTCGACACGGGCACTGATGTCAATCTGCTCTTCAGTTCTGCAAATGCTTCATCACAAGCTCCATCCCCAACAAACTTCTGCTCCTTTCCAGTCAGCTTAGTCAAAGGTCTTAGAAAATTCCTCGAAAAACTTTTGATAGTAGCCTGCTAGACCAAGGAAACTTCTCACTTCAAAAGCTAACTTAGACACTGGCCAATCCCTAACTACTTGAATCTTCGATGGATCCACAGAAATTCCATCACCTGATATGATGTTCCCCTGGAATGCAACACGTTCGAGCCAAAACTCATTCTTACTGAGCTTCCCATACAGCTAATTCTCCCTCAGCGTCTACACGACCACACTCAAATGCTCAGCATGATTCTCCCAGTTCTTCGAATATACCAGGATGTTGTCGATGAACACGACCACAAAGTTATCCAGAAAAGGAAAGAATACCCTGTTCATTAAGCTCATGAAAACTGCCGGTGCATTGGTGACTTCGAATGGCATCACCAAAAATTCATAATGCCCATACCTCGTCCGGAAAGCTGTCTTCTGGATATCCTCAGCATTCACCTTGACCTGATGGTACCCAGAATGAAGATCCAACTTCGAGAAGACTGAAGCACCCCTAGTTCATCAAACAAGTCATCAATCCTTGGCAGTGGGTACCGATTCTTCACTGTAACATTATTCAATTCTTGGTAATCGATGCAAAGCCTGCGGCTTCCGTCCTTCTTATTGACGAAAAAAACTAGAGATCCCCACGGCAAAACACTGGGCCTTATAAAACCCAAGTCCAATAACCCCTGAACTTGTACTTTCAGCTCTGCTAGTTCGATATGTGCCATTCTATAAGGACTCTTCGATATCGGCGATGTACCCGGCTGAACTTCCATACCAAACTCCACTTCTCGGTTTGGGGGTAACCCAGGCAATTCCTCAGGAAACACATCTAGGAATTCTCGCATAACTAGAGGCGTAGCCTCACTGACCGAGTGGAACTCCAATGCACAAGCTTCCTGATCAACCACGTTCTTGACACGCCCAAAGGGTGTCTCACCGGCATGAAACTCAAACTCCTAACGATCCAAAATCCTGAACATAACCTTCTTAGCTCCGTAATCAATAATAGCATGGTAATTGCCCAACCAATCCATGCCTAGGATTACATCGAATCCCGAATTCTCGATCACAATCAAATTGGCCTTGAATCAGCACCACCGATTAATATAGGGCTCTGCTTGCACTCCCTGGAACATACAACAACAACACCACCTGTAGTAATATCCTAAGCTGCCGGCATAACACTACACGCCAATTGATGCCGATCCACGAAGCTGGAATAGATGAAGGAATAAGTTTCACCAGAATCAAACAAAACATGGGCAGGGAGAGTGTGAACTAAGATGATACCTATAGTTGAGTCAAAAAAAATCTATGGAAATGAATAATGAATTGTAACACCCCGAATTCCAAATAAGACTGAATTCGAAGTTCCATAGGATCTTTACACTTCACTTCGTATAATTTTACAAGGAATTTAAAACTTTTATTACAACAATGATTACATCAATGTAGCGGAATTATAAATTACAACATGATACATGAATTGAATAACGACTTGAACATTTCTTTTAGCAGTAATCATTCTTTAGTCTTGTCATTCACTTTATCCTGCATAGAAATATAGGCACGTCAGTTGCATACAACTGACGCTAGGATATAATACATCAATTTCTCTTACTTAGAAAGCACACACTTGCCACAAACAAAACTAAGGGATACTATCTTATTGATTTCGTGTGTGAATGTGCACTTAGTCCTTAATGCAGTTATTTATATTATATGACACTAATTTGCACTTGTTCGGATTCTATGCATCCCATACTACATAGGTCTGAGGGCAAGTCCTTAATCGTTCTTCATCTTGTAGGGTTGGATCCCTTGCTATGACTTAAACTACTACGGTAACTACGGTAAGTATCCTAGATATTCTATGAGTTACAAGCCCATGTCCAGACAGCCTTGAGAAAAATCCCACGTCATGACATGACGCATCATGTAGAAAATCTATGGACAATTCAGCCTCCGTCATGGGACTATGGCACTACGTAGTCACCAAACATCCCACAAGCATCGCCACGGTCCCGATAATTTCGGAGATGTGTTCACGTCATGACATGACGCATCATGTAGATAGCCTGTGAACACTCTCACACCGTAGATCTGAGACCCTCATACATATGATTTTCTCTTACTTTCATCACATCTTCACAAGTGTATTGTCCTTAGTTATTTGAATCATGAACAAAATGAACACCCTAGAGTTAGCACTTCCTCTATACCGATCTTAACCACCAATCAACAATAATGACCCAAACTTGATCTTTCATTTCAACATTTTATCTCAAAAAAATTAATCCATGCCGGTATAAAGATTTAGCTACACTCTAGTCTTTAATCTCATTTCATGTTCATAAAAATTGAGTATTCGGGCTCACAAATTTTTCTCATAATTCATCATAATCTTTCGTTTCATTTCTTTGCATTACTCATGTATAACACAACAATTCATTTATTAACTTACCAACGTTCATAATCAAACTTCACATAATTTCTTTACATTCACAAGGTCATTCTTTCATTTATTAAGCGAAGAAATCACATTAATCTTACTTAAATTATCCATGTCACAAATCTCATTTTAAAAACTCTACTCAAAATTTCTTTCAAAAGAAAATATTTGTTTTCTTTAATTAATCAAGATTATATTCTAAGAAATTTGTATCGAGTTTGTTTTCTCAAATTGCTTCTAATTCTCAGTCAAAATATTGTAGATTAATTTTCCATGAAGTCTATGTATTTTTAGAATAATTCTAATAATTTTTTATACACTTAAAAAACCATTTAAAAATAATAAAATAGGAAAAAAATTAATTTTCCTAAAAAAATGGCCAAGCCCGGATTCGAACCCACACACAGAGCCCCCGCCGTGCTACAATAACGATTTTAAATTGCACCCGAAGACCAGTTAGGCCAAGGTGGCTAACTGTTTATATAGAACTCAGTTTATACTTAAGTTTTGGGTTTCAGTATTGAGTTAAAATCTAATTTCAGAAAAATAAAGTCTCTGGAGAGACTCGAATCTAAGACTTAACCTTCACCGAGCTACAGTAATGTTTTTATAATGTACCCACTGACCAGTAGGTCTGAGTGACTAACCTGATATGAACTAAGTTGAGTTATCGCTGTTTGTTGATAATTTTTCACAATTCAAAATCTCTTTAAATTTTCCTCTCATCTGTTTTTGTATCACAAAAATTTCCAGATTATCAGTCTTAGAAATTTGCAGCATAACAATAATCTAAAATCATTTTTTTGACATTTAAAAGTGAATTCTCTTTCTAATTTATATTTTGAATCTACATTTTCGACTTTGAAATGCAACAATAACTTCTTCACAATTTGGCTACACAATTACTACAAAAGATGTTTTTCTTACTTTCTTTTAAATCTATAAGAACTCTAGAACATGTTTTCTCTATTTTTTACATGAATATTGCACTACTTAGATAACACATATCACTAGTTTAGTTTGCAAACTAGTCTTTCACAATCAAATTTTCTTAATCTAGCATGGTTCATAAAATACATATTACGTAGCAACATGACAATTTCTAATTTAATAATCGCAATTATATCAACAATCAATCAATTCATCAAGCAATCATCTCATTTCTAATTAGTCTCTTTTTTAACAAACACATGGCCAATTTAACTAGCTCTTAGCATATTCATCAATTCAATCCCTAGCATGATATCTACATTTGAAGTAGAGAAATCACCCACCTTAATTGAAGAAATAAAGAACACTCCTAGGAAAACTCCTTGAACACACGATCCTCTCCTAGTTGTAAGCCTTCTCCTCCTTGCTTGTGCACACCAAAGCTCTCCTCCTCCTTGTACTAGATGAACCCGAGCTCTCCTTCTCTCCTTGAATGTTGGCCGGCCTCCAATGGGGAAAGGAACACACACACAAACTCTCAATATCTTTCCTCACACAATTCTTTTCTTACAACTCTATCTTTTCTTCTCACTTTTACAAATTCTAACTGTGCAAAGAAAATGAATGGCTAAGGGGGTATTTATACACTTCTTGAGGCTAAATGAAGGGTGGAGATTAGCTTAGATGAATTAAGATGAGAGACTAGGATGTACTAGGGAGTTAGAAGAACTGCCCATCCACTCACTCCATCTCTCCTACCTCCTCTCAAGTGTGGCCGGCCTACCCTTCAAGCACACTTGCACGTGCATGTGCAATGCACGTGCCCTCCATGCACCCCTAGTTACTAAATGTTCATGTATTTTTAATTAATTAATTTGTTATAAAAACAAGTCTACCCTACAAGTTGTCTTATTATTAAAAATAACTAATGTGCCAAATAGGTGGGCTAGAACGCATGGGCTCTCTATTTAAAATAATTAAATTAATTAACTGGGCTAGAATTAAACAATTAGGCCTAGAGATTAAAATAGGCTTTAAATTAAAAAGAGAAGAAACAAAATACTTGTTCATGACATAAGAATAAATAATTTGTAAGGGTAAATATACATAAATTTGCACGTGCAAGACATGTGAAAAAAAAACTTATATTTAATTATAATTGAAAATTCAGGAAGTTACATGAATAATGGTGCAAGTAAGAAGACATGAACGAATAAGAAAAGACAATAAAGCAAAGAAATAATAGAACAATAAAAACATAATATACCTGCAACAACATCCTCAGCAGTCTCAGCCTCCTCCACAGTCAAATTATAGGCCTCGCCTCTTCTCGGAACTGCGGTCCTCTGACCAACAATCTGCTGCTGAGGAAGGAAGTGGTGGCTTGATCTGACGACGAGCTGGTGCGCCTGCGGGCTGGCCATTCATCTTTTGAGAGCAATCCCGAATTGAGTGGTCACTAGCACCACATGAGAAGCATTGGCAGTTGGCTTTCCTGCAGTCCTTACGCACATGCAGCTACCCGACAGTAGTCACAGGTCACCTCTCTCCATGTTTCAGTAGGTGGGTAGGGAGCTGCCTTGATGGCAGGGGCTAGGGCTGGCCTCCGGATCGGTCCTCCAGTGGGCCTAGCAGTTGCAGCAACAGGGTGATGTGCAAACCGCTGAGAAGGAGCCCTCCTGTTCCAAATCTTCTCCTGAGCTCGAGCTGCCACCAGGGCATCAGCATACGTGCGAAGGTGGAGTGCAGCCAAGTTCTGCTGGATATCATGGTCAATTCCCAATAGAAATCTACGGGCTCGATCTTCCTCATTCGCCACCAAAGTGTTTGCAAAACGGCTGAGCCTGGTAAACTTCGCAGCAAACTCATCCACAGATTTAGCACCCCGTGTTAAGACAATTTTCATGTTATGATACTACATATATAATACGTAAAAAAATTCAAAATACCAGCACTAACTGACCAACCTGTTTTAAAGAGAGAAACTGTTGTTCCATTTCCACCTTGGTGATGCTGGGGAAAAACTTCTCCAAGAAAATTCGGGTGAAGGTAGCCCAAGCAGTAGGCCGCTCAAGCCTCTCAAACTCGGCCCTCCACCAAATGTGGGCAAGATCCATCAGCTAGATGCTCACGACGTCTACTCGGTCAACATCGGCAATCCTTGCCGTCAGCAGTAATTGTTCCATCCAAATTAACCACTACTTCACTTCCAGTGGCATCTCTGTGCTTGAGAACTTGTAGGGGTGCAACCTCATAAAATATGCAGCAGTACTAGGGAGAGGGGAAGGAATCCTTGAGCAAGCATAGCAGGGTTCCGGTTGGCAGCTTCCAATGCGGCTCTCATTAACTCACTATGCTCCTGCTGCATATGAACCAACTGTTGTAGCACCTGAGTGACTGCCGCAACTTCTGGCTGCTCATCTTAGGGTTGGGAAGTAGAGGCACTCCTGCTAGCCATGGTATGCACAAAACTAAGTCAATTATTATCCAGTTCGAATAGATTATCAATTGTTTATGTGATTTGCATGGCCTGCTTATTGTTGAGTTAAACCTGGCTAGAGCCAAACTCAGCTAAAGCCCAAACCTGACTAACATATTAGCCAAACATGACAAACACAGTAGCCAAACCTGACACTGATACCACTAAAAACTAGTCATGTTGCGCTTCTCAAAAGAATACGGAATACGAGAACGTAACAAGCCCACCGAATGATTTTCACCATTCGTAAGCTGTAAGGATCAACTCAACAGTAAATAGAAAGACCAACCACGCATGCATGAAACAAATCTTATAATCACAAGAATTAATTGAAATCAAGTACAAAGTTTTCAAATAAAGAAAAGATATGGAAAACAATAAAACGCCAGGTCAAACATGCCCAATTACAAAGTATCAAGTCGCAACAAAAGAACAGATAAACTCGATGCCAAAATAAACTAAAGCATAAAAGTTCCCATTCAAAAGCTTAGAACACTTGATTGCTTACTCCTGTAGGTACTTGGTCTCCAAAACCTGTATATTTATCATTTTGAAAGAAACAGAGAAGTAGGAAAACAATATGCCCGTTAGGGTAAGCTACAGGCCGCAAGTAGTACAAGCAAAAGGGTATAGGAACAAGGTAAATAAGAATACAGAGCGGGAAAGAAGAAACAAGAGTACCGAACGTCGAATGGCAAGAATGTAACAGATAAATAGAGTGAAATAAACTAATAAGCAAGTAAACAAGATCAAATAACAGAATCAGGTAACAGATAACAGGTAAACTTGTAACAAATATCAGGTAATATGTGAAATAGATGACAGGAATATACAAGTGAAACATATTATTCTAAAATCTTTTGTTTAATACTATCTAATGCATCACTCATGTGTCCCATTCCACATGGTTGCTGCATACAAACAAGTTACGTTTAGATATAGTGGTGGTTCTATAGGGCTGTGTACTCAGGCATCATATAAACAAATAAACAGATAAACTGAAACACATAAACAGACCTATGAATCATATATTCATGTATTCATGCAAACAGATGGGACCCACGGGCCGCCTTCCGAGTATAGCTTCCCATAGGAAAGAATGCATTCAGGTAAACATATAAACAGATAAACATATTACAGATTGGAAACACGAGTCCCTTCTGAGTAAAGTTGCCTATATTGTCCACTACCAAATCTTTCCCTTAAATCCCGGCTTGTTACTTATTTTTTTTACCAAAATAGAAATGAATGTGCAAAATCAGGGACATGTAAACATGATCGGGACAGAAACTAGGTTCAGACTGGGCAAAAAATATGTTCGGGTGCCATAAACAAAATTATAAATATTGAAACAACAAGAACTCCAATTCTGGACAGTAGGACGTTGGTGTACCAAAACTGAATTCCCGCTGCTACATAAAAGCAAATCTGGATCCATCAGAAGTTCTAGAAACTAGACACTCTGCAGGTTCTAACGCATATATACATGGTATATAAAAGTCAGAGAAACTATGTTCAAATTCTTATTCTTTACAGATTACATGTTCAGGCAGAAACTTAGGGTACAATTCTTATACTCATAAATCAGTAAGGAGCTCATCTAAAAATTCTATAAAATTTATAATCAGGTTCTTAATCATGTTATGTAACATACTAGATTTATCATGGCATTATTTTAAGTTAATAACCAAATCCACACACCATAAATCAAAAAACTGGAAATCTAAAGTAAGTAGCATTAAAAATAGAATAACTCGCACATCACAGATCTGATTTCAATCCGTCAGATGTTCTGGAAATTAAAAACAAGGGCCTACATTTCATGTTCACAAACATAGTCATTATTCTGAAAATAACAGTGTTTAATTTTTCGTTCCAAATCTGGACAACAGTTAATAAGATTTCTTTTGCATGAATTATAACATTAATAGTAACTACGATGGATCCAAGTTGATGTATAATACAAATCATAATTTAACGGGTATTCAAATAAGCACGCCATGTCTATTCTCAAACTCATTCAGAGGGAAGCATCATTAACATGTTTAACATACAGACATAACATCTATAACTCATAGTGGTTCATGGACATGCATTCACACAGATAAATATCTATATCTTATTCATTTTTGTGTAATGGATGTGTCACGCCCCGCTTCCCAAAAAGAATACAGAATACTTGTACGTGACAAAGCCCAACGAATGATTTTCATCATTCATAAGCTGTAGGATCGACTCAGCATCATAACAAGAAATATAGCAAAATATATTCAACCACGCATGCATGAATAATTTATTAATCAACAGGAAGCATTTGAAACAAATATAAATATTCCAAATAAATTCAAGATCTGGATCAAAAGTAAAAACTTCGGAACTACAAGCCCGCTACAAGTTTTAAGTAGCAACAAGAATTAAATTAACTCAAATACAAATAACTAAAGCAAGCATTCCCAAGCGAAGCCTAGAAGGTTTGCTCACCAACTTCTGAAGGCAATTGATCTCCAAAACCTGTATTTATCATGAAGAAGAAAAAATAGAGAAATAAAGACAAACGTCCTTAGTGCAAGTTATGGGCCTCAAGTAGTAAAGCAAGGGGTATGAAAATAAGTGTAATACCCTGATTTTTCAATTAATGAGAAATTATTTATTTTTGCACGTGTTGTGCACGTGCAATATTTTTGTTTGGATTATTTTATCATGACGTGTATATTTAAATATAATTTTCTCAAATTATTTTAGTACAAAAAGCCTTCTTTAAAAGCCTTATTTGATTTAATTAAAAAGCCTTTTCTTAAAAAGCCCAAAAGCATTTTATTTTATTTATTTTTATAAAATATTTTGGCCCAAAAAGAAAGCCCATGAATTAATTTATTTTAATTAAACTTGTCATGCTTTTTTTTAACTAAATTATTTTTGTACAAATTTAAGAGTGTACAAATTTGGCCTAGTTGCATGCACGTGCACTACACGTACACGTGCAATGCACACTCACTATTTGGAGGCCGGGTATCATTCTTTTTGGAGGGATTTTTGATTTTGGGTGTGGAGAACATGGTGGTAGTTTCAAGGAAGTGGGTAGTTCTTCTAACTTCTACTTTGATCTAAACCCTTCATCCAACAACCACCAAGACAATCTTGGCCCTCCATTTCACTCATCTTTGAGTATAAATACCCCCCCTTCTCATGGCTAATTTTTCATATGCAAAGTGTATTTCTAAGTTATAGTATTATCATTGTGTGAGTTATAAAAGATAGAGAGTTGAGTGGGCTTTTGTTGCTTGGAGTGGCCGGCATCACCAAGGAGGGAAGCTTTCGGTTGGAGCTAGAAGAAGCATTCGGCATTGGCTTGGAGCTTGAGCGCTTTTGGCTAGGAGGAGGTGCTTTCGTCTACAAGGACTTGGTTGCGTTTGTTTGGGTTTTTCTCTCCATTTAAGGTGGGTAAAACATTTTATATTTCTAAAGTAGGTCCAAGCTTAGTTTCAACCATCAAAGATGCATGAAAATATTAATAAGAGCCCACTTGAATTGAGTAGTTAGTATGTGAATGGTTTGAAATGTGATGATTAACTTATATGACTCTAGTGTTAAAATTAAGTTGTATGTAGATTGCTCCATGTTCATTAATATGAAGTTATGATGGTAACAAAATTTAATTGAGGATGTTGCTATTGTCATTAGAGACATAATGCATGCTTGTTAATTGTGAAATTGAGATGAATAGACTTATATGTTGACATGGATATGGACTATCGAACTCACATGTATATGGGTTGAGTTAAGAACTAATTTCAGTAAATTATCACCATGAAATTATTGAATAAAAAGACTAGTAGATTAATTATATGGCAATGTCGAAAATACAATTTATTGTAGTTAGTAAATAAATCTTGGATTTTTGTGGGTGAAAAATACATTTCATTAGCACCAAAAAAAAAATTTATACTACTGGTATGAATTTATATGACTGAGGATTTAATCTGGAAGTTTTTAGAAAATTTTACCAAAGTAATAAGAGACTATGGCTTATTGAATATCGAATTATTTTTAAAACAGTACGAAAATAATACAAATGGATTTTTAATTGGATTAGTGACAACCCGAGCCAGTGGCTCAGGTGGTCTTGGACCCCGGTTGGCTTCTCTGGGTTGCACAGTTCGAATCCCGAGCGGAACACTTCTTTTTGTTAAATTGCCTAAAAACAGTAAACAGCGAACTCAGGGTTTATATAATCCCCAGTCGCTTTTATGATGTGTTCAGCGACCGGCCTAGTGGTCGGGGCTCTGTGCTGTCTTGGTGCGGCGCCTGGTTCGAATCTTGGGTTCGGCATATAAGGAAAAAAATATTTTTTGGGTGTTTTTGAAGTCCAAAAATTATGAAATAAATATGGTAATTCTCATAAAAATACAAGGAATTTTTATAAGAGTGATTTGGGTATTAATTGAATAAAATACAATATGGTTTGTGAATAAAAGGCATAATTAGAGCTTTGGTTACAAGATACACACTTATGGAATTTATAACTTATAAAGATAGGCTATTATAAAGTAATTGACAAAAGTTCTTGTGGTGTGACATGATTTTATTTATTCTCATTGTGAGTATTGTGCAAGATATGAAGTATGAAGGTTGAAATGTGATATTATGAAGTTGTATAAATTCATGTATGATTATGAAATTAAAACCATGACTTATGAAAGGGAAAAAGAAGTTGTTGTTTATAAATATGAACTTTGTGAGTTAAAAGTATTCATTGTGGACTTGTGAATAAAGTGCAATCATGAATTGTAAAAGAAAGAATGAGTATGAAAACTCGACATGGAAATTGTCATGAGTTAAAGATTGTGAAATAAAATTTGAAATAGAGTAGCTAAGTCTCCCCGGCATTGAGAAAAATGAATTGAGATGAAATTAGACCAAGGTTGGTCATGATGAAACAAATGAATAAGTCCGGTTGATGGAGAGGCTAACTCTAGTGATTATTTTGTTCATATTTTTTAAATAAAACTAAGGACTAGTACATAGTGGAGATGTGATGAAAGTAGAAGAAAAACATGAGTATGAGGGCCAACGGATAGCGGTGTGAGAGCGATTCACAGGTTGCCTGCTTGATGCGTCAAGACATGGCGTGGGCGCTACTCCGGAATTATCATCCCGGTGGCGACGCTCGTGGGATGTTCGAGTGGCTATGGGTGGTGCCATTGTTCCATGGCGGAGGCTGAATTGTCCATAGGTTGCCTGCTCGATGCGTCGTGTCAGTGCGTGGGATTCCCCTCCAGGCTGCCTGGACATGGGCTCATAGATCATAGGACATCTAAGACACTACCGTAGTTACAGTAGTAGTTTAAGGCATAACGGGGGATTGAACCCTATAAAGATGAAGAACGAATAAGGGCTTGCCCTCGGACCTATGTAGTATGGGATGCATAGAATCCGAACAAGTGCGCATTAGTGTCATGTAACATAATAAACTGCATTAAGGACTAAGTGCACAATCACAACACGACATCAATAGGATAGTCCCTTTAGTTTGAAATGTGACAAGTTTGTGTTTGCTAAATATGAAATGTTAAGTTATACTATTTCCGGCATAGCGAGGACGGCCGTGTATAATGTTCGTCGGTTGAATAAACTGACGTACCCACAATCTTATATGCAGGTAAATATCATGTTAAAGATTAAAGAGGATGGATGCTTAAAGATTACATTATGCTGTTGTATTTGTATCAAATTGTTGTATTTTACTTCCGCTGTGCAAAAGAAAGATGTAATTATGATGTAAACTCTGATGTATGATGAAAAGTTTTAATTTCCCTGTAAAATTGTACTAAAGAAAGTGAAAAGATCCTGTAGAACATCTCGAATTCAGTGTATTTGGGATTCGGGGGGTTACAGAGTGGTATCAGAGCCACGCTTTCTACACTTTCACACTTGTACAAATTTATAGGGAACGACACCCTAGATGTGGACATTAGAGTGTGTGTTTGAGTCTAGAGATTTAAATGTAAGTGACTTACATTTGTGTTGCTCTATGATTTATGCTTCTTCCTCTCTATTTCTAAGATGGTTGATCACTTCGACCCTGCTGGAGGCGACGACTGGCATATCATTGAGGAAGAGTACCATCCTGGACAGGCAGATTCTGAGGACGAGTACTACCCTGGACAAGCTGATTCTGATGATGAGGAGTACCCTGAATCCCGAGAGATCACCCCACCTCCGGATTCATCTGATGATTCTTCTTCCGACGAAGAAGAAGTACCAGTTCCAAGTGGTCTTGTAACTTCTCTTCAGAGGCAAGTGGAAACCCTGAAGGAGAGAGTTGGATTGTTGGAGGCTCAGCTGGAGAAGCGGAAGGCCGACTATTCTGTTCTCAGCCATCGGATTTGGGAACTTGAGAAGAAAAAGAACCTAACTGATGTGCTGAAGGATGAGGTTGATGAACTGCGGGATGAACTTCGAGCAGCGAAGAGGACCCGTAGGAGTTAGAGTGTTGTAGCTTCTGTCTTTCATTCTGATGTCAAAAATGTTTCAAATTCGAATGTATAAAGTTTGGAATTCAATGAAATGGAAATATTGACTTGAAAGTTCATGTCTTATACTTCGAATTCAATGGACCTTTTACATCGGAATATGGAATTAAAGCTGTCGTATTGTTTGATACTGGATCCTCTCATACATTTGTGTCTCCAAAGTTTGCTAAAGTGTTGGGAGTGGAACCGAAGATTTTCCCAGACAAGATCTTATCAGTAGCTACTCCGTCAGGGGAAACTTTAACCACTGACCGGTATTATGCTGATTGCGAGATTGTGATTGGGGACAGAATCTTTGGCATTGATCTGATCGAGCTGACTATCTTGGGAGTCGATGTTATCATTGGCATTGATTGGATGTCGGTGTACAGTGCAAGCATCGAGTGTAAGACCAAGACGGTGACAGTGAAGGCTCCAGGTGGACCTGAAGTCACGTTCCAAGGGAAGAAGAAATGTTCTAAGCTGGTGGCTACTATCCGCAAGGAAGAGACTCCTGTGGAAGTGCAAGGGATTCCTGTGGTTCGGGACTATCCGACTGTGTTCTTGGAAGATTTTCCTGGGTTACCCCCGCATCGTGATGTAGAGTTCAGCATCACTGATCAACCGGGAAGTGCACCCATTTCTAAGGCACCTTATAGGATGGCTCCAGTGGAACAGGATGAGGTGAAACGGCAGATTGAGGAACTATTAGGAAAAGGCTTTATTCAACCTAGTGCGTCACCTTGGGGAGCACCAGTGCTTTTGGTAAAGAAGAAGGATGGATCGATGAGAATGTGCATCGATTACCGGGGGCTGAATAAGGTCACTGTTTAGAATAAGTATTCGATTCCTCGAATTGATGACTTGTTCGATCGTCTACAAGGAGCAGCTGTATTCTCCAAAATTGATCTTCGAACAGGTTACCACCAAGTTCGAGTGAAAGCTGAAGATGTGCACAAGACTGCATTTAGAACTCGGCATGGGCATTACGAATTCTTAGTTATGCCATTCGGGGTGACGAATGCACCCGCAATCTTCATGGACTTGATGAACAGGGTTCTGAGGCCGTTTATTGATTCTTTCGTCGTGGTGTTTATCGACGATATTCTCGTGTACTCCAAGTCTGAGGAGGAGCACACTGAGCATCTGGCAGCAGTTTTGCAGAAGTTGGAAGAGCAGCAGTTGTATGCCAAGTTATCCAAGTGTGATTTCTGGAGATCTGAAGTGGCATTCCTAGGTCACATCCTTTCTAAGGAGGGAGTGGCAACTGATCCTCAGAAGATAGAGGCAGTGAGAGATTGGGCAAGGCCTACTACAGTGAAGGAAGTCAGAAGTTTCCTTGGGATGACTGGATACTACAGGAGATTCATTCAAGGTTATGCTCAGATAGCTGTACCGCTTACAGGGCTGACCAAGAAGAATGTGAGCTTCGAGTGGACCGAGCAATGTGAGGCGAGTTTTCAGGAGTTGAAAGATAGGCTGACTACTGCACCTATCTTGGCTTTGCCTAGAGCTGGTGTTGAGTATGATGTTTATAGCGATGCTTCACATCTGGGGCTTGGTTGTGTCTTAATGCAAGAAGGAAGAGTAATCGCTTATGGGTCTAGGCAACTACGACCGCATGAGAAAAATTACCCGACTCATGATCTGGAGTTGGCTGCGATTATTTTTGCTTTGAAGCAATGGAGGCACTACGTGTACGGTGAGAAGTTGAATATGTACACGGATCATAAGAGCTTGAAGTATATATATCAGCAGAGGGATCTCAATTTGAGACAGCGGAGATGGTTGGAAGTGCTCGAGGATATGCGACCTGAGATCAAGTATCATCCTGGAAAGGCTAATGTTGTTGCTGATGCACTTAGTCGCAAGAGCAGTTTGGCCTGTTTGATTACAACTCAGAGGCATCTGATTGAGGAGTTGGACCGAGCTGGGATTGAGGTTGTCTTGCAAGGATTGGGAGCATCTTTGGCTCAGTTGAGGCTTCAGCCTACTCTGAATACAAAGATCATTGCAAGTCAGGAAGTTGATGCTGATATCTTGGAAATGAAGGAGCAGGTTGGTGCTGGCAGGTTGCCCGGATTTCAAATCAGGAATGGAGTGCTGTGGTTCGGAGATAGGCTGTGCGTTCCAAATCAGGCGGACCTGAAAGAAAGCATTCTTCAGGAGGCGCATGCTACTCTTTTGTCGGTACATCCTGGGAGTACTAAGATGTACAAGGACATCAAGCAGCATTTCTGGTGGTCAGGTTTGAAGCGGGATGTGGCTGAATTTGTCGCGAAGTGTGAGGTTTGTCAGCAAGTCAAAGCCGAAAATCAGAGACCCGGAGGTCTATTACAGCCGTTACCTATTCCGGAATGGAAGTGGGATAACATCAGTATGGATTTCATCACGGGATTGCCTAAGAGTTCTAAAGGCAATGATGCAATTTGGGTTATAGTCGATCGACTTACCAAGTCCGCTCACTTTTTGGCGATGAAACTCACTGCTTCGATGGACAAGTTGGCTGAGATGTATGTTGGTGAGATTGTCCGACTTCATGGCGTTCCTTCGACTATTGTGTCTGATCGAGATGCGCGGTTTACTTCGCATTTCTGGAGGAGTCTTCAGACAGCTTTGGGTACCAAGACAGATTTCAGCACTGCTTTTCATCCGCAAACCGATGGGCAGACCGAGAGAGTCAACCGTATTCTTGAGGATATGCTTCGGTGTTGTATACTAGACTTTGAAGGCAGTTGGGAAAGGCATTTACCTTTGGTGGAGTTTGCCTACAACAACAGTTTTCAGGCTAGCATTGGGATGGCGCCGTACGAAGCTTTGTATGGCAGGAAGTGCAGAACTCCTGTTTGTTGGTATGAAGTAGGGGAGCGTCAGTTGTTTGGTCCTGAGCTTGTGCAACTAACTTCTGAGAAGATTGATCTGATCAGAAAAAGGTTGGTGGAAGCTCAGAGCAGGCAGAAAAGCTATGCAGACAACCGGAGAAGGGACCTTGAGTTTGAGGTTGGTGACTTCGTCTTTCTGAAGGTATCACCCAACAAAGGTGTGGTTCGATTTGGCAAAGGTGGGAAGTTAGCCCCGAGGTTTATAGGCCCGTATAAGATATTGAAAAGGATCGGGAAAACTGCTTACCGGCTTGAATTACCGGAAGACTTGTCTCAGGTGCACAATGTCTTTCATGTGTCTATGCTGAGAGGTTATATTCCAGACCCGAGTCATCATTTGCCTGAGGTGCCGGAAGGTTTGCAGTTAGACCTGAATTACATCGAGTCTCCTGTTGAGATTGTTGATCGTCGAGAGAAAGTCTTGAGGAATAAGACGATACCGATGGTCAAGGTAGTCTGGAGAAACCACTTGGTTGAAGAGGCTACTTGGGAGTCTGAGGAGAGGATGTTGAAGGACTATCCTGAGCTTTTTGCTTGAGTGTATTTTTGTATCTTCTGTTTTTGTTGTGTGTGTTGTATTTTTTCTCGCTCTTGATTGTAGTTCCGGGGACGGAACTATTCTAAGGAGGGAGTGCTGTAATACCCTGATTTTTCAATTAATGAGAAATTATTTATTTTTGCACGTGTTGTGCACGTGCAATATTTTTGTTTGGATTATTTTATCATGATGTGTATATTTAAATATAATTTTCTCAAATTATTTTAGTACAAAAAGCCTTCTTTAAAAGCCTTATTTGATTTAATTAAAAAGCCTTTTCTTAAAAAGCCCAAAAGCATTTTATTTTATTTATTTTTATAAAATATTTTGGCCCAAAAAGAAAGCCCATGAATTAATTTATTTTAATTAAACTTGTCATGTAGAAGACTTTTTTTTAACTAAATTATTTTTGTACAAATTTAAGAGTGTACAAATTTGGCCTAGTTGCATGCACGTGCACTACACGTACACGTGCAATGCACACTCACTATTTGGAGGCCGGGTATCATTCTTTTTGGAGGGATTTTTGATTTTGGGTGTGGAGAACATGGTGGTAGTTTCAAGGAAGTGGGTAGTTCTTCTAACTTCTACTTTGATCTAAACCCTTCATCCAACAACCACCAAGACAATCTTGGCCCTCCATTTCACTCATCTTTGAGTATAAATACCCCCCCTTCTCATGGCTAATTTTTCATATGCAAAGTGTATTTCTAAGTTATAGTATTATCATTGTGTGAGTTATAAAAGATAGAGAGTTGAGTGGGCTTTTGTTGCTTGGAGTGACCGGCATCACCAAGGAGGGAAGCTTTCGGTTGGAGCTAGAAGAAGCATTCGGCATTGGCTTGGAGCTTGAGCGCTTTTGGCTAGGAGGAGGTGCTTTCGTCTACAAGGACTTGGTTGCGTTTGTTTGGGTTTTTCTCTCCATTTAAGGTGGGTAAAACATTTTATATTTCTAAAGTAGGTCCATGCTTAGTTTCAACCATCAAAGATGCATGAAAATATTAATAAGAGCCCACTTGAATTGAGTAGTTAGTATGTGAATGGTTTGAAATGTGATGATTAACTTATATGACTCTAGTGTTAAAATTAAGTTGTATGTAGATTGCTCCATGTTCATTAATATGAAGTTATGATGGTAACAAAATTTAATTGAGGATGTTGCTATTGTCATTAGAGACATAATGCATGCTTGTTAATTGTGAAATTGAGATGAATAGACTTATATGTTGATATGGATATGGACTATCGAACTCACATGTATATGGGTTGAGTTAAGAACTAATTTCAGTAAATTATCACCATGAAATTATTGAATAAAAAGACTAGTAGATTAATTATATGGCAATGTCGAAAATACAATTTATTGTAGTTAGTAAATAAATCTTGGATTTTTGTGGGTGAAAAATACATTTCATTAGCACCAAAAAAAAAATTTATACTACTGGTATGAATTTATATGACTGAGGATTTAATCTGGAAGTTTTTAGAAAATTTTACCAAAGTAATAAGAGACTATGGCTTATTGAATATCGAGTTATTTTTAAAACAGTACGAAAATAATACAAATGGATTTTTAATTGGATTAGTGACAACCCGAGCCAGTGGCTCAGGTGGTCTTGGACCCCGGTTGGCTTCTCTAGGTTGCACAGTTCGAATCCCGAGCGGAACACTTCTTTTTGTTAAATTCCCTAAAAACATTAAACAGCGAACTCAGGGTTTATATAGTCCCCAGTCGCTTTTATGACGTGTTCAGCGACCGGCCTAGTGGTCGAGGCTCTGTGCTGTCTTGGTGCGGCGCCTGGTTCGAATCTTGGGTTCGGCATATAAGGAAAAAAATATTTTTTGGGTGTTTTTGAAGTCCAAAAATTATGAAATAAATATGGTAATTCTCATAAAAATACAAGGAATTTTTATAAGAGTGATTTGGGTATTAATTGAATAAAATACAATATGGTTTGTGAATAAAAGGCATAATTAGAGCTTTGGTTACAAGATACACACTTATGGAATTTATAACTTATAAAGATAGGCTATTATAAAGTAATTGACAAAAGTTCTTGTGGTGTGACATGATTTTATTTATTCTCATTGTGAGTATTGTGCAAGATATGAAGTATGAAGGTTGAAATGTGATATTATGAAGTTGTATAAATTCATGTATGATTATGAAATTAAAACCATGACTTATGAAAGGGAAAAAGAAGTTGTTGTTTATAAATATGAACTTTGTGAGTTAAAAGTATTCATTGTGGACTTGTGAATAAAGTGCAATCATGAATTGTAAAAGAAAGAATGAGTATGAAAACTCGACATGGAAATTGTCATGAGTTAAAGATTGTGAAATAAAATTTGAAATAGAGTAGCTAAGTCTCCCCGGCATTGAGAAAAATGAATTGAGATGAAATTAGACCAAGGTTGGTCATGATGAAACAAATGAATAAGTCCGGTTGATGGAGAGGCTAACTCTAGTGATTATTTTGTTCATGATTTTTTAAATAAAACTAAGGACTAGTACATAGTGGAGATGTGATGAAAGTAGAAGAAAAACATGAGTATGAGGGCCAACGGATAGCGGTGTGAGAGCGATTCACAGGTTGCCTGCTTGATGCGTCAAGACATGGCGTGGGCGCTACTCCGGAATTATCGTCCCGGTGGCGACGCTCGTGGGATGTTCGAGTGGCTATGGGTGGTGCCATTGTTCCATGGCGGAGGCTGAATTGTCCATAGGTTGCCTGCTCGATGCGTCGTGTCAGTGCGTGGGATTTCCCTCCAGGCTGCCTGGACATGGGCTCATAGATCATAGGACATCTAAGACACTACCGTAGTTACAGTAGTAGTTTAAGGCATAACGGGGGATTGAACCCTATAAAGATGAAGAACGAATAAGGGATTGCCCTCGGACCTATGTAGTATGGGATGCATAGAATCCGAACAAGTGCGCATTAGTGTCATGTAACATAATAAACTGCATTAAGGACTAAGTGCACAATCACAACACGACATCAATAGGATAGTCCCTTTAGTTTGAAATGTGACAAGTTTGTGTTTGCTAAATATGAAATGTTAAGTTATACTATTTCCGGCATAGCGAGGACGGCCGTGTATAATGTTCGTCGGTTGAATAAACTGACGTACCCACAGTCTTATATGCAGGTAAATATCATGTTAAAGATTAAAGAGGATGGATGCTTAAAGATTACATTATGCTGTTGTATTTGTATCAAATTGTTGTATTTTACTTCCGCTGTGCAAAAGAAAGATGTAATTATGATGTAAACTTTGATGTATGATGAAAAGTTTTAATTTCCCTGTAAAATTGTACTAAAGAAAGTGAAAAGATCCTGTAGAACATCTCGAATTCAGTGTATTTGGGATTCGGGGCGTTACAATAAGTGCCAGAAAGTATGAAACAAGATTTGGAATCAAGAGTATACAACATGATTTGAAAAGGATGCAACAAGTAGTGAAGTTCAAGAGGCTAGTTAGCAAGTAAGGCAAATCAAATAACAGGATCAGGTAACAAATACAAGTAGCAGGAACAAGTAACAAGTGAGCATGTAGTTGTATCAAGCGTCAAGTAACAAGTATCACGTAACAAGTGTCAAGTAACACGTATCGAGTAAGGTGTCAAGTATGTACAAGTGACAAGTTATTCTTAGGTCTATACTTTAATTCTATCTAGGTAGCACTTCATGCATCCCATTTATTTACCACATGGTTGCTACATACAAACAGTTATATTTAGGCCTAGTGGTGGATTTTATAGGGCGGTGTACTAAGGCATCAGGTATCAAGCAAGCATGTTCATGAATCGGGTAATCATATAACTAGTTCATAAGTCAAGTAATATCATGACAAGTTCATGAATCAAATAATAATATACTAGTTCATGAATCAAATAATAAGTCCATGAATCGAATAGTAACATACTATTTCATGAATCAATAGTAACTAGTTGATGAATCGAATAATAATATAAGTAGTTCATAAAACAAGTATCAAGTGGGAAACACGGGCTCCCTTCTGAGCACACTTACCTATATTGTCCACTACTATGGTCTTTCTCTTAACTCCGGCTTGTTATTTATTATTATTATCAAGATAAGCATGAAAGCATGCAAAACATGGCAAGAAAACATGATCAAGAACAGGGAACAATTTTAAGCTAGAAAGAAAGTACATTCGAGGGTCAAAATAAATTAGAATTATCAAGAACAACAAGAATTCTAGTTCTGGACAGCATGATGTTGCTACACCAAAAGTGAGATTCCCGTTGCTACAGAAATGCAAATCTAGATTCGTCAGAAAATCTAGAAACTAGACTCTCTGCAGAATCCAGTGCATATACACAAGATACATGTGGAAGTGGTAGCAACTGGAGTCAAAATAGCAAACTATATAGAATTCGTGTTTAGCTAGAATTTATAAAATTGTGTTTAGAAGCATGAAACAAGTCTGAAACTTCATTAATTAATTGCAGGAAAATTAGGGAAGGGCCTCTAGTGTGTCTATTACCAGCATGCAAAATTTCAAGTCATTATCTTACAGGTAGCATAGTCAATTTAATTTGTGAAACAAAGTGACGCAGCAAATTTAAGAATATGGAATTTCTGACACAGCAACACTAAAACAGTGATAATTCATAAAATATAACATGGAATTTAGTTCCATCAAAAGGATAGTAAACTAGACATCTGGGGCGATATTTCATGTTTAGAACTCAAGTCTAGATTCTGATGTTATTACGGTTGAAACAGCAAGTGAAAACAGGAACAACAACAAAAGTGGTTTCTTGTATATAAAAAGTGGCATGATTAATGACTATTATGAGTCTAAATTAGTGTGAGATACAAATCAGGATGTAATATATATCAAATCAGCAAGTCACATTTATTTCTCAACTCAAAAGAAGTAAAATCAACACGTACATCTACAACATATATCTACAAGTCAAGGTGATTCTTAATTTCATGTGCTGAAATAATTAGATGATAAAATAGATCTAACTAGTTGTGAAATGAATATATATCAACGAAAGATTGTGACTCTTGTGATCATGAAATTGATAAGGACGGCAACAAGTAAAATAAGATCATCAAATAATAAGCTAAAGAGGAGTCACAACTACAAGCTACTTGCGGTATTTTCATATAAAAGCTTCTACTAGAACAACGAATTGTACAAGAAGATACTTGCCTTGATTGAATGGGGAAGTTGATCGACGATCGAGATCGAATGGATCGGATCGGTGCGGATCTTGATGGCTATCAAGATCAAGATGATCAGATGGCTGAGATTCAACGATCAAGATCAAGATCAAGATCGAGGGAATCAACGGCTCAGATCTGATCTGGGGTTGATGCTGACGATAATGATGATGATGATGAGATCGGACGACCCAAAAATGCTCTGATGGTGATGATGAAGATGATCAAGATGTAGATCAGACGGTTTAGATTTAATGATGTAGATGTTGATGATGATCAAATCATGATCGGATTAGACAACTGAGATTTGATGATCAAGAATCTTGATCAAACAGAAATGGCAATGGCTTGGCTCTGGCGATGATCGACGACAGCGGACTGTGGGCGGTGTGCTGACGGCGTGGAGCGCCGGGGCTGCGGTGATTGGTGGCAGCATCGAGGGGTGGCGAACGGAGCTCGAGTGGGTGCTCTGTTTTTTGGAAGAAACAGAGGAGGGGACGATATGGGGTGCAGTCGAGGGTGGCTTCAGGATGGTGGCATGGCAATGGAGGATGACGGGGATGATGGGTCAGCGACAAGGAGATGGGGGGGAGGGGGCGATCGGAGGTGTAAGGGTGGTGCAGGGGTTGACTGAGGGAATGCTGGCAACGTCCACGGAGGTGGGCTACGATGAGGAGGTGGATTCGACAGGTTGAAGGTGAGATGGAGGAGAATGGCGGTGCAGGGTAGTCGAGGTGGTAGGAGGATCGGGGCAATGGCGATGATGATGAGGAGCAACGGTGGAGTGGCGGTGGGTGTGAGGAAGATGATGAGGGTTGAAGCTCGACTGGGGGAGATGAGGGCTCGACGGAAATGGAGGCTGACGAGGATAAGGTTGGTGGTAATGGCAGCTCAAAGGGTTCGGGATATTATGGAGATGCAGGAGGTAGGGGACGAAGGGGGTCGACTGTGTGGGGGCGGCGATGGCACAGGGGAAATAAGACAGTGGTGATGGCTGCGATGAGTTCAAAGGGTGTGCAGTGGATGGGGAGTTGACGATGAGGATGGGAGTTTATAGGGGTGATGGCGAGGTGGATGAGGGCGACGGGAGAGAATCAAAGGTGGAAGACGATGGGTGGAGTGGGGACATGACAAGGGGGTTGGGAGTCGAGCACAGGAAGGAAGAAGTTGCATGGTGGGTTTGGCGGCTGTAGGTTAAAATAGTAGGGGGAAGGGTTTAGCTAAGGTTAGGGTTATAGGGTATTTATATGTGGGGTTATTGGCTAATAGGGTTATTGGGTAATTTGGTTATTGGGTAATATGGTAGGATCCAATAAGCAAAAGGGTTTGGGTTTCGGGTTATAAATCAATAGATAAGTTTAAATCCAATAGGGGAAAATAATAAGCATTATAGGGGCTTATAAAATATACATATATACATTACATTAAATCATGAACAACCATACTAATAATAGTAATAATAATAATATTAGTAATAGCAATAATAGTAATAATAAAAACAATAATAATAATATAAATATCAAAATATGGTTTAAGTCTAAAAAATTCGTTAAAATCCAAACAGTAATAACATATTAGATGATGGTCTAAAATATAAATAGTCGATCAATTAGGAATATAAAATAAAATTAAAATACATCGTTATTCGAAATAAATATGATTTTTGAATAATCAAATAAAATAGGAAATTTCTTAGAAACCAGAATAATATTTTTTTAAAATTTGATCAATTGAAAATGTAATTGTTGAAAAAAGAATTTAAAAGCGAGAAGAAAGTTATAGAAATTTTAAATATAGAAAATACACAGAAAAATACATATATACTGAAACAGGGGTTACAGGATGTAATAACGAAAAGTTTGTGATCCTTTACGATTACGGAATTGACTAAAACAAATCAAACGAGTAGGGTCAAGATCATCAATGGGTAAAATATGAAGAATGAGTCACAACGATGAATCTACTTGCGATATTTCAAAAAATGCTTGTACAGGGAAACAAAAAAGATTCGTATAAGATACTTTCCTGATAGATGATGAACGACAATTCCGATAGCAATAGAATAACAGGACGAGAGTCCCGATGGCAACACATGCGAAGTACGTGCACAACGTCCAGCTCAAATGCACGTGCACACATGTGCACAGTGAACACAACAGTAACAGCAAGATTGACGGTAGCGGCAATGGGGCACCGGGGCATTGGAACAGCAAGAGTCAAATGAGAACTACAATGACAACAAGGGATAGCGGCTCGGGACAACAATGGCTAGGTGGAAGGGCTCTGGTGATCGATGGAGGGTTAGGAGATGATGGGTTTCAAAAAGGTGGAGGTGCTGTGAGGGGGGAAACGGAGGCAGGGAGATGGCGATCGGGGTACTGGAGTTCGGAGGTGGGTGCAAGATGCTGTGGCGAGAACAGGAGGGCGAGGATGAACGGGACGACGAGGTGGTGCAGGGGTTCGAGGAGGATGACAGGGAGTGGAATCGATGATGGAGAAGGTGGCGACGAGGTTGAGGAGGAGGAAGAGGAAGGGTGCGGGAGTAGGGGTGACGGCTGTAGGGTTAGGAGAGATTAGGGTTGGTTAATGATGATTAGGGTTAGGGGTTAAGGTGGGTTATATATAGGATTAGAATTAGGGTAATGGGCTATTAAGTTAATGGGTATAGGGTTTAGGATCCAATAGGAAAAGAATAATAAATAGGATTATAATAAGATTAATTTGGGGATGGCAATATGTAAAAAATTGAATAAGATGAACAAAAAAATTCTAAGCTCAACAGAAAATAAAAAAATTTAAATAAATTGGGAGACAAAAATTGAGTTGAAGGAAATAATGAATTTCATTATAAAATAACAAATTACAGGGGTTCAGAGATATAACAATGAATAAAAATACCAAGAAAAATACAATAACTGAAAATAGGGGTTACAGTTTGAACATTTCCACACTCACTAATATAACATTGTATAATTGAATATTTTCACTTACATTTGACATACATACTAATTCAAGTTTAGTTTTTATTATACTGTGTTTTGGGAGTCGGGTGAAATTGTCGTGATTTTCTATCTGTCTCACAAGCCAACGATCCCATAGATTATGGCTTTGTAGATGATTTTTCCATGTACCAGTGATGCTCAAGTGTAGCATCCAAAGGCACGTCTATTTGAAAATTCTTGTATTTTGGTCATGTGGTAATAAAATTTAAATTTCTATGTAATATATTATATTTATGTACTCAAATTAAAGTATCGATCTTGTGAATAATGCACGGTTCCAAATTTCAGGTTTCAGTGTGTTACAAAGTGGTATCTGACTTCAATTAGTAGTACTAAACATAGTATGAGAAATGGGCCTAGAATAACATTAGATGCATTTTGGGCTTAGTTTGGGGTAGGAGGACAATCATAAATGCAATAGTTGCTTTTCAACTTCACATTTGTGTTACCCTATACATAGACTAATCCCCTCCTTTTCTCTTCCTGTGGGATGGCAGATGGTCATAATGTTATGGAAGGCTTTGAAGAGGACTAACATTTTGTTGATGTTGTAGGAGTGGATCCATCGGGGGAGGAACTAACGAGGAGTATCTCGAAGAGAAAGACTTCAAGGGAGAAGAACCCCAAGAACCTTCGGACGGTGAATCAAGTCCACTCACTCCACCCCCATTGAGTTCTCAGATGATACCACTATTCTTTCTTTGACCCTAAGCAGCAACCAACACAAGATGGCCACATTTTGAAGTCCGTGGTTAGGTACCAATGGAGAATGAGCCAGCTTGCAGAACAATGGTAAGAAGACTGGCATCGTATAACATATCTAGAGGCCGAGGTCAGAAGCCTCAAGAGATTCCAAGTCCCAAAAGACCGTCATTTCACTAAAGTGAGGAATATGCTTCAAGAGAAAAAAGGAAATCCAAGCGGTGTGATGAACATCTCCAAGAAGAGGTAGTTGAACTGCGAGGAGAATTTGTAAGAGCTTTAAATGTTCATCATTTTGGCTAATACAATAATATTTTATGGTATACATAATGGTTGTAATAAGATCTAGAACATAGATATAAGTCAGACTTGAATAACTAAAATAAATTTTTATTGAATTTTATGGATGCTATGAAATTTGTGCTTATAATAATGTGATGCCTTAGTGTAAAAAAATTATATTCTTGTGGAGAATCCTTCAACTGAGTAAGAAATTTTTGTTCGATCAGAGATGTCAGGACGCAGAGCTAGGAACAATCGCACTAAAAGAGAGACTAGAAGAGCTAACGGGACTTGTTGGGGTCTATCAGACCATGAACGCTTTCATGAGGTCAGGCGTGGCTCAAAACACTAGAACTAGACCAGTAGCAAGCCCGATGATTCCAGCTCAAGACCTGATCAGGCAGGTTGAGTCTTTCAAGCGGATGAAGCCGCCAGTATTCGAAGGATATGCTGACCCCACTATAGCAGATGAATGGATCAGACATATAGAGACAGTCTTCGAGGCTTTGGAAACACCAGAGGCCAACAAGCTAAAGTTGGCTATCATCCAACTGGAGAAGGGTGCAGGCGTATGGTGGTAATTTGTGAAGAGGACTTTCAGCCACGAACTGGTGACTTGAAAAGGATTTTTGGAAGTGTACAAGGATCATTATTTTTCCTTTGGCATCCAGGAGAAGAGACCAATGGATTTTATGAACTTTCAACTGGGAAGCATGATAGTCAAGGAGTATGAGACCAAGTTTACTAAGCTCTCGAGATATGAACCAAAATTGATTATGGATGAAACAAACAAAGCTAGAAAGTGAACAAGGTTTGAGGCAGAGCATGAGGTCTCGTATGATACCCCTAGGGATTTGAATGTTGGACAAGTTGATCAACATATCAGCTGTGACCGAGTCTGACATGGAGCAATTTCAGCAGGTCATGAGAATGAATGAAAGATGGAATAAGGGAAAAAGGCCCGCAACAACAAGAAGCATGAAGAGGCAGCCCTCAACAAAGAAGAGTAAGACTGTTGGACAAGATAATAGAATGACCTTAAGTAAGGGAGTGACTTGTTACAACTGCCGTGAAACAGGTCACTACAAGTCCCATAGAATGTCAAGACTTGCGACCACTATGGTAAAAAGGGACATGTTAAGCCAAAGTGTCTGCAATTGAAGCAAGAAGGGACTACTAGTAATCGAATGGCAAAGGGGAGAAGCCATACTGGCAAGAATGTGTTTTTGGACTAACAGAGGAAGACACGGGACTCATATGATGTTATCACTAATATTGTAATGCCACGGATCCTACTACCAGAAATCCGTGACACAACCAGAACCTTTTTCCTCCAAATGCATCTCAACACAGTAACAATATGGGAAATTAAAAACTTTTATTGTCACCAGAGTTATTACATCATCATCTTGTTCTTATAACAAGGAATACAAGTTACATCAACTTATACAGATACTGATATTATTTTGTAACGGCTACCGCCAGCCACCCAGAACGGTTGTCAAATGATCCTACTGGAAACTCCACCGAGTAGTTAAGCTGTTTCCTCGATATGCGCCACGTAGCTCGAGTCTTCCGCTGCGCTACTCTGATATTTCTGCAACTACTTATGGTGGGGATGTACACTGGATACTCCACTTGGATGCTCTGCTGGCCTTGAGTCTTTCCCCACTCGCGATTCGGCATCCAGCACCTAAATGAGTCGGCACGTCAGTAAGTATACTGACGCAATGCTGATAAGAAACAATGAATACTAAACTTGTACGATCACAATCAATCTTGATGAAAACGGAAATGTGCATCCTAATTTTCTAGTGTCTGTGTATGCCATGACCTAAAGTCTATTGCACAGTACACAATGTACAAAGAAACAGATGCACTTAATCTAATTTCAGCAAGACTTTGGAAACACATGCATCCCATACTACGTATGCTCCAAATCAAGCTGTCTTCTCCAGATTCAGGGTTTCGAACCCTCGCCATGCATTGCATTGTACTTTTGTACTCATCCTGTTCTTGACAGATACAACATGGCTAGTGAGGCTACAGTTCAGTCTAGTCCCATTACTGCAGACACATTGTGGTGTCCCCGTTTACCAGTAGTGCTCGGTCCCTATAGCACCCCCGCACCGGATCTCATCCAAAAGCTATGACGAACTACCAGGTAGCCCACAGTATACCCAGTGGCGCCGAAGGCACATAGAGTCCGCAACCCTATGGCCCATCCATCACCGACATAGAACCTCTAGAAAACCTTCCCGTTCTTACCATGACACTTCAGGAATTAACAGACCGAGATACGGAACGCGTACTCCCAACTCGTGAGAAGGCACCGCACGTATCCCTACGACAGGAGGATACAACCCTGGTAATCACTGCCTAGTGCTGGCCTTTAGAACAAGTCGAATTATAGAGTATCACCCCTAACACCAATTCGGTCCTCAAGCAAAAATGAAGAAAAACAAGTTAATAACATCAATTACCAAATCATGCTATTCATCCAATCACGCATAACGTCCAAATGATTGAGCCCAAACGAGCCTGTCAACAATAACCAACACAGTGAATCGACATTCCTCGATTACCAACACCTCTGTAGGTCCTCGACCCATATCCCCAGCCTGTGACCCTCAGCGAGCAGTACATCGGTGCCCCATGGAGTGTCCTATACCTAGCAAATGAGGTGAAACAAACACAAACTACTAATATCCAGTCATTGAAAGACCTAGGGCATCAACACGTTCTAGATGAGTTAAATAATTTGACCAGAACATTTAGTGGCTATCATTCATGCAGGTTAATCATCCAGTTAATTCCCATATCATAAAGATTAGACCTATCCTATCAACCCAAGACACCGGCGACGCGATCTCCATCGTTTCGCCACCACCTCTAACTTGGATATTATCCATTATCCCGACCCGCAATGAACCATCTCTTGGTAACCGATCTGAGGGCGCCGAATGGAAAACCACAATTTTCGAGGTAGAAAAGTCGTTTTAATACTTGTCTACTGGGTTGATGGCCCTAAGGTATCAACAAACCTTAGACAAACTATAAGCTATACATACGATAAATCAATCGTATAATTTATTCTCCCAACACACCCATATGTCCACCATGAGTTATAAGCACAATAATCACATCCAAGTCCAGTTTGGAGTGCTTATATAGGAAAAATACTCAAATATCTCAATTCAATCCGCAGCCATCATGCTGTAGTACTGTTGAAAATTCCATAACAAATCATCTACTAACTCAATTTCGATGATTCCAGATCCTATAGCAAGGTATAATCCTGTTCTTCACATCTCTAGTTGACGACTATCTCTAATCATGCCAACTAGGGCTAGAAAAACCCTCAGCAATCATCTTATAATAATCCGATCATACAGCTACTGCACCATGCCAAATTCATAACAAATCAGCCTCTTACTGGAATCACATGATCCTGGGTGTTATAGAAAGTTATGAGTGTCTACTACAACTCTCCAGTTGACTACTTCCTTGATCCTGGGTATTATAGAAAGTTATGAGTGTCTACTACAACTCTCCAGTTGACCACTTCCTCAAATTCAGCTATTAAAGTGCTATAAAACCCATATTTCCATTAGGTGTGCACTTCTCAACCTGTAGATCTCACCATTAACAATCAAGCTATAATGAACAATTGTTTGGTCCCTCAAACTTTGTCCAATAATACACATCTTTTGGGGAATCATAGTAGACATACCAAACTACGATATCCCAAAATTTCTTCTCCTAACTCATAACAATCTAGGAGATATGAATTTTTGAACATCGAAAAAAAATCAGCCAATATAACCAGACTGCAGCTCCAACTTCTTCGAAGTCCTATTTTGCATTAATCAAATGAGGTACCAAATATTCTCTAAAAATTCTCAAAATTTGCAGAGTATAAATAGACATTTAGGAGAACAACATTCTAAAATTTTAGCTACTAAGTTTAAATATTCGACAAGTTATGAATTTTTGAACATCGGTCAAAAATCAGCCAACACTGTCACAAAGATAGAAGCTCCCCTACTTGCTGCATCTTTTAGGGTATGATCTACTATGAGTCTAGAGCATACTTAATTTCTTTCATAATATTTGTGGTTCATTTAGTAGCTCAAACAATTATTTACTTTCTGAGCAATGAACAGTAGCAAACTGCTGTGTTTATGAAAACTGGTGTGCTCTTCCAAAAATCATATCTGGGAACTACTAGGGTATTTTAATCCCAAATTTTTAGCAGGAGATCTTGAATTTGTTAAAAACCAAAGTTCCAAATTTCACCTTTTTTTGAGTTCATTTGATACTTGAAAAAAATATAAGCTGGCAACTGGTCCAGAACCAAAAGCTGATTCTGCTCTGTTTTTGAATTGAAGATCAATAATTCATAACTACTTATTGGTGCATAATCTTGCAATGAAAATTTTACTATAGAATGTTATGTGAGTCTAGATCATGTTTCTAAAAGTTTAGAATTGATAGATAACATTTGATGGTGTTTTTAAAATAGTTTGTGATATGGCTAAAAATGGGGTTAAATCGGAATCCAGATTGGGAACGAATCTTGAAGCTCAGGGGTAAAACGGTAATTTTGCATATAGATGGACCCTAAGCGGGCACTGGATCTCCCCTTCACAGATCCAATAATCCGCAAAACGGATCCACTCCAGCTGGGTACGGGTCCCGACCCAAGACAAACCCAGACCAGCAAGAGGAGATCAGGGTCACTGATTTGACTAAATCAACGGGCCTGATTTGCAGTTATCCTCTCACCAGGAATCTGGGATCAGTTTCCTAAACTAATTATGAGGATTTTATTCCTAACGGTTTCACAGAAAATCAGGTCCCTAATCAGACTCCCATGGTGACTATAAATACCTCCTACCTACCACTCTGACCAGGTAATCACTCTTTTTCCAACTTAAGCTCTTTCTTAATCATCATTGGTTACTGACAAGAGCGTCGGAGGGTGCATCGCCGGAATCAACCCCGGTGTATCGCACTTCCTTGCAGGTGAGCGGCAGGAATCAGCAGGCTTGGATCCATTATTCAGGCTTTTCCACGAACTCACAAATCTCATCTGTTTTCCCCCACACCAGAATCAGCGGTAACAGATTGGCGCCGTCTGTGGAAAACCATACGAATAGCAGCCTCTCCTCTTAACGTCGACTAGCTCTTCTCCAGCCATGCCTCCCAGAAAGGTCAGGTCCAGGGGGTCCAACCGTGGACCCAACCCCACCGATCAACAGGAGGAAGTCCCCGTACATCCTGCTCTGCAGCCCGAACGACTTCCTCCCCCGGTCCAAGACCATTTCCAACAGGGCCAGCACCTTCTTTCGAATCAACAACCCCCTGATGGTCCCACTGGTCAGAACCAGCGGAAGCAGAAGCAACCTCTCCACCCTGACCATGTCTCAGTGCACAATGCCTCCTCGGATTCTATGGCCTCCCATAATCCCCGAGCTTCCGACCTCCGCAACACCATTTTAAATCGGCAGAAGGATGAGGACCTTCGCAACCGCCTAGATGAGAAGCGGGCCCGAGAGGGAGTCTCCCACCAATATCAAGGTGAGCGATCTCCTCATCGCCGAGATGGCAGGAGGTCTTCGGACCGAAGAGGACGGGGGGAATCTCCCGAGCGTCGTAGGAGGAGGCCACATTCCCCTACTGGTCGGCATCATCCGAGGAACGATGAGGCACCCATCACTCGTGCCGAGTCCAACAATTCCAGGCAACGGTGTTGCAAGCCCTCAACCTTCGCCACAACAACAATAATGCCCAAAGGGTTCCAACATCCCCACGGGTCCCAAGTCCTCGCCACCGATCCATAACTCCTCCCCCGGCTCCTAGTCACCAGCAACACCCTCATAGTCCTTGCCGATCCCAGGACTATCGACGCCGTAGTCCCCGCTCCCCTTCCTACGAAGACGAGTCCAGGGGGTCATTTGACTACCACCGGAGGGACGATACCCTCTACCGTCGTCTCCACGAGATGGAGAGGCGCATCGGTCGAATGGACAAGGAGGAGTCGAGAGGAAGGACCGTCCGCCCCATGGAGGCGCAAACCCCCTTTCTCTCGGACTATCATGGAGGCTCCCATCCCGAGGGGTTTCAAGCCTCCGCAGTTTGAAACGTACTCAGGGGAGTCGGACCCTGTTGATCATGTCGAGAGCTTCAAGACCTTGATGCTAATCCACCAAGCTTCCGACGCCATGCTTTGCAAAACCTTCCCCGCCACTCTCAAGGGTTCGGCGCGGGAATGGTACTCCCGGCTCGCTCCCTCTTCCATCTTCTCTTTTGAGCAGTTCGAAACGCTTTTCATAACTCACTTTGTGAGCAGCAGACGAACGGAGAAGACCAGCCTCTCCCTACTCCACCTCCGACAGGAGAGGGGAGAGAAGTTGAGGGACTATGTGAGGAGATTTACTGCGGAGGTCAGGTCCATCGCCTCCCTCGACCAGTCTGTGGCGACCGTCGCATTCCAGTCCAACGTCCTCAACTCTAACCTTCGGTCGTCCCTCGCCAAAAAGCCCCCGCACAACTTCGCCGACCTTCTCCTTAGATGCGAGAAATATATTCGGGCGGAGGAAGCCGAGTGTTTTCCGGGCTTCGGAGGATCCGCTTCCGGGTCGAAGAGAAAGACAACGGAAGAGGAAGGGGCCAAGAAGCTACAGAAGGATAATAGTGGTCAGCGCCATCCTCCTCCCAGGTTTGAGAAATTTACCCCTCTCAGTACAAACGTCTCCACCATCCTGATGGAAGTCGAGAAGGAGGGAGTTATACCTCCCGCTCCGAGGATGAACACCCCGGCCAAGAGGAGGAATAAGGAGAAGTGGTGCCGTTACCACCGGGATCATGGCCACGACACCAACGATTGCCGGGCACTGAAGAACAAAATAGAGGCCCTCACTCAGAGGGGGCAGTTGGCTAAGTTTGTGAAGGCAAATGATCGGGGAGATTGCACCACTCCTCCGCCTCGGGAGGCTAACAAGCGCTCCGAGCGACGAGATGAAATCCTCGAGTTCGAGGAGGAACGTGTTCTGCACCTTATCCACGGGGGTCCAATGGGGGGCTCTTCCAACTCCTCTCGGAAGGCCTTCGTCCGAGAGGTCAACTCAGTTCACGGCGCCCCTCCCCCCAAAGGCCTCGGCATCCCAGTAACTTTCTCTGATGAAGACCTCGAGGGGGTCCGGACTCCCCACTGCGACGCACTTGTTATCGACCTCCGTATGGTGAACTTCAAAGTGCAGAGGATCCTGGTAGACAACGGGAGCTCCGTGAACATCCTCTTCCTCTCAGCCTTCTGAGGGCTGCAACTATCCCGGGATCGCCTCAAACTGGCCGGCTACACGCTCCACGGGTTCACGGAGGTACCAGTAACTGTCGAAGGGGTTATCACCCTGGACGTAACTGCTGGGAAAACCCCTACCACCCGGACAGAGCCGATGGACTTTATGGTCGTCGATGTCCCGGCTGCATACAATGTCATCTTGGGCCGACCTGGCCTAGCTGCCCTGGAAGCCGTTCCTTCGGTGTACCACCTCAAGATGAAGTTCCCCACCCGGGCGGGAGTGGGAGAAGTCAGGGGCAGCCAAGAGACGGCTCGGAAGTGCTATATGACTTCCACTGGGGGTCCAGTGCTCTCCCTCGAGACTTTAGAGATCCCCGAGCCGAACGTCCGACCCACGTCCGAGCCGACGGATGAATTGGAAGAAGTGCTCTTCTCGGACGAGGACCTAAGTCGAAAGTTCCTTATCAGCAAGTCCTTGCCGACTGCCCTATGTTCCGACTTGGTGCAGTGCATCCAGGAGAACCGCGACCTATTTGCTTGGTCTGCCGCGAATATGCCCGGGATTTCCGAGGAGCTTCTAGTGCACCGCCTCAGCGTCGAACCGGGGTGCAGACCGGTTCAGCAGAAGAGGCGTAAATTCGCTCCAGAGCGACAACAAGCCATCAAGGAGGAGGTGGACAAGCTCCTAAAAGCTCGGTTCATACAGGAGGTGAACTACCCCGAGTGGCTCTCCAATGTCGTCATGGTTAAGAAGTCCAATGGTTCCTGGAGGATATGCATCGACTTCACAGACTTGAATAAGGCGTGTCCAAAGAATCCGTTCCCTCTCCCGAATATCGACACCCTCATTGATGCCACCTCGGGCCATGAGCTCCTCAGCTTCATGGATGCCTTCTCCGGCTATAACCAGATCCGAATGTTCCCCCCGGACATCCCGAAGACTTCCTTCATGACCGACCAGGGCCTCTACTGTTATAGAGTTATGCTGTTCGGATTGAAGAATGCTGGAGCCACCTACCAGCATCTCGTCAATAAAGTCTTCCAAAGCCAGATAGGCCGCAACATGGAAGTATACGTCGACGACATGCTCGTGAAGAGCGTCCGAGGTACCGACCACGTGGCCGACCTACAGGAGGCATTCGGCGTACTGAGAAGGCACAACATGAGGCTTAATCCGAACAAGTGTGCATTCGGGGTCTCGTCAGGAAAGTTCCTTGGCTTCATGGTCAGCCAGCGAGGGATCGAAGCAAATTCTGAAAAAATTAAGGCCATACTGGACATGGCCCCGAACGTCAAGGAAGTGCAGAGGCTTACGGGTCGCCTCGCCGCTATTGGGCGATTCCTTTCGAAGTCTGGGGAAAAGTCCCCTTCTTCAAGGCTCTCAGGGGGGCCAAGGGTTTCGAGTGGGGCGAACTGCAACAGGAGTCGTTCAAACAGCTGAAAGCCTACTTGGTCAATCCTCCCCTGCTTAGCAAGCCCGTTCCAGGGGAAACCCTCTTCATCTACTTAGCTGCTTCCGAGCAGACCCTAAGTGCCGTTTTGGTGAGCGAAGAAGACCGGGCTCAGAGGCCCATTTACTATGTGAGCAAGGTACTTCGGGACACCGAGCTCCACTACCCGAAGGTAGAAAAGATGGCCTACGCCCTGGTTATGGCGGCAAGGAAGCTCTGCCCATACTTTCAGTCCCACTCGGTTGTGGTCCTCACCGACCAACCACTGAAGCAGGTCCTCCACAAGCTAGAAACCTCAGGCCGGCTTATGAAATGGTCCATCGAGCTGAGCCAACACGACATCTCCTACCAGCCCCGGACCGCGATCAAAGCCCAAGCCCTTGCGGACTTCATCGTCGAGACCACCATTCCCGAGGTCAGCCATGTCCCGAACGGACCCCCTATTTGGACGGTCTTTGTGGATGGTTCCTCCTGCAACGAGGAAAGCGGTGCTAGTATCATCCTGACGGGTCCAGATGACTTCGTCCTCCAGTATGCCCTCCGCATGAATTTCAAGGCCTCAAACAACGAAGCAGAGTATGAGGCACTAATCGCGGGCCTCGAACTTGCCCGAAGTGCTGGGGCGCAGCGCCTCCGAATCCATAGTGACTTTCAGCTGGTTGTGAACCAAGTCTTGGGCGATTACGAGGCACGAGACGAACGGATGGCGAAGTACCTCGCCAAAGTCCGAACCCTCATGGCCCGGTTCGAAGAGGCACTCATCCAACGAGTCCCTCGAGAAGAGAATTCACAAGCCGATGCCCTCTCCAAGTTGGCCTCATCCTCCCTCCAAGGTCTCGAGCAGACCATCTTGTTCGGGGTCCTCTTGAAACCGAGCATAGAAGACGAGACCCTCGACTCAGTGGAGTCATTGCCGGTCCTACTGCAAGATAATTGGATGAAGCCGTTAGTAGAATTCTTAAGGGACAGACTCCTCCCCGATGACCCCAAGGAAGCACGCCGGGTAAGAACCAGGGCCGAGCGGTACGTCCTGATCGAGGGGATCTTGTACAAGCGCTCCTTCTCGCATATTGACGGCCGACCGTACCTGAGGTGCCTTTCCCCGGAACAGGCCGACTACGCCTTACAGGAGCTCCATGAAGGCATCGGTGGAGCACATTCAGGGTCTAGGTCTTTGGCTCGGAAAGCTCTGAATTACAGATACTTCTGGCCGACTCTCCTCCAAGATGCCGAGCGACACGTTCGGCAATGTGGCTCTTGTCAGAGACATTCCAACATTCGTCGCCTCCCCCAAGCCAACCTCGCCTCCTTATCAAGTCTTATCCCCTTCACAATGTGGGGAATGGATTTACTAGGGCCATTCCCTCCAGCTCCGGGCCAGTTCAAGTTCTTGGTCGTAGCCATCGACTACTTCTCGCAGTGGATTGAGGCCGAGCCCCTTGCCACTATCACTGAGAACAAGGTGCTTCAATTCTTCTGGAAGAGCGTCATCTGCCGATTCAGCGTCACCCACCGGCAGATCCTCTCTGGTATCAAGAAGAGATTGGACAAATGTTCCAAAGGCTTATGGGTCGACTAACTCCCCAACGTGCTGTGGAACTACCGCACCAACCAACAGACCCCCACAGGAGAGTCCCCGTTCAACATCACCTATGGGTCCGAGGCAGTGATACCTCTCGAAGTCGGGATACCTTCTCCTCGCCTCGCAGCCTACAACGAGGAACAGAATGCCAGAGACCTCCGGGCGAACCTAGACCTGGTGGACGAACTGAAAGAAAGGGCGTCGATCCGCCAACAGAACTACCGGAGGAGGATCGAATTGGCATACAACAAGAGAGTCCGACCCACTGATCTCAAGGAGGAGGACTTAGTCCTCAGAAAGCTAGCCATCTCCTTCCCCAGTCAGAAGAGCAAACTAGCCCCGAATTGGGAAGGACCTTACAAGATCACAAGGGTAGTTCGGCCCGGAGCTTATCGTCTAGAAGACCTCGAGGGCAGGGAGATTCCGAGGACCTAGAATGCCGACCACGTTTTAAAATACCAAGAAAGCGCCCCGGCGCCTCTCTGAGTATCACAGGGTGTCGAACCATTCCTCTCCTCTAACTTATAATTCCTCTCTTAAGTTGTCATGTGTAAAAACGGCTCGCCGTCAATTATCAATAAAGAATGCTTTTTCGTATTTATAAAGTTGCTTGTGTCTCTCCGCCTTTATTCTTTAATTCAATCAATGGTTCGGAGTCCAATACCCGGCTCGACTCTACTTCGCAAGCTCGCTCTTAAGCGAGCCAGAAGTAGTTCGCCGCTCGGAATTGCTCCCACAATCGTTGAACTCTAACGATGGTTCCGAAGTCCAACACTTGGTTCAATTCTACTCCGCAAGCTCGCTTCTCAGCGGGCTAGGGGTGGGTGGTTCGATTCTACTCCGCAAGCTCGCTTCTCAGCGGGCTAGGAGTGGGTCGCCATTCGGAATTGCTCCCACGATCGTTGAACTCTAACGATGGTTCTGGAGTCCAACACTTGGTTCGATTCTACTCCGCAAGCTCGCTTCTCAGCGGGCTAGGAGTGGGTCGCCATTCGGAATTGCTCCCACGACCGTTGAACTCTAACGATGGTTCCGGAGTCCAACACTTGGTTCGATTCTACTCTGCAAGCTCGCTTCTCAGCGGGTTAGGGGTGGGTCACCATTCGGAATTGCTCCCACGACTGTTGAACTCTAACGATGGTTCCGGAGTCCAACACTTGGTTCGATTCCACTCTGCAAGCTCGCTTCTCAGCAGGCTAGGAGTGGGTCGCCATTCGGAATTGCTCCCACGACCGTTGAACTCTAACGATGGTTCCGGAGTCCAACACTTGGTTCGATTGTACTCCGCAAGCTCGCTTCTCAGCGGGCTAGGAGTGGGTCGCCATTCGGAATTGCTCCCACGACCGTTGAACTCTAACGATGGTTCCGGAGTACAACACTTGGTTCGATTCCACTTCGCAAGCTCGCTTCTCAGTGGGCTAGGAGTGGGTCGCCATTCAGAATTGCTCCCACGACCGTTGAACTCTCACAATGATCGGCGAGCCCACCATGGGGTAAGGCTCGACTCATCTTTCAACTTCACAAGAAGGGGGAGACCGAAGCGCTGCTCGACACCACTGGCCGAACGCTCTTGTCGCCGAACTGCGAACGAACAAGAGGCAGGCTCGGAGCGCGCCACGTCGCTCGAACAGCCGAGCAAGTGCCCATCCGAGCCCAATAATGGAGAAAAGTCGCTTTCCCCTCAACATTCGTGTAAGATCTCGATCAGACGGCCCAGATCTTGCCAGCGTCGCTAAACGACAAGATAGCGTTTTCTTGGGAACTGAGCCGTCTAGAGATTCGTGCCAAAATCCAATGGCCCAGATCTTGTCAGCATCGCTAAATGACAAGATAGCGTTTCCTTGGGAACTGAGTTGCCTTGAGATTCGTGCCAAATTCCAACGGCTCAGATCGTGCTACGGCGCCGAACCGCGAACGAGAGAGGGGCCGGCTCGGAGACCTCGGCACGATGAACACAGTCACAAACGAAACAACTACGCAGAGCTACAAAGGACGTGCTAGTTCGAGAAAGAAATGTTATTAATAATTGGGACACAGTACAAAGTGACTCTTCCATACAACAAGGTTACAAGGCCTTAAAGAACAAAAGTTACAATGCCGACCCACTACACTTGGTTTTTAAAAGAAGAATCATCAACATCCCGTTCGGTCGTCAGTTTGGCAACCTCGGCCGACAGTTCCCCTTCCTCCGTCTGAAGCTCTGCCTCTACAGTCTGCAAGTGACGGATCTCAGAGAGCAGATCGTCCCTTTCGGCTATTATTTTTGACAAATTGTGCCGAACGCACTGGGTCCGAAGGGCGTTGCTAAAGGCGGTCGGTGAATCTTCGTCCTCTCCTGTAGGGGTCATCTCGGTGATCCTGCTCTCCAGACGCCGGATCTCGACATCTCGCTGACCTAGGATGAGCTGAAGGTGGCCCCGCTCGCTTTCGGCTCGGCGCAATCCCAGCTCGACTTCATAAAGCCGCTCTCGGCACCTCGCCAAGCGCAATCTCGTCACCCCCGAGCCAGCCTCGGTTCGAGCATGGCCATCCGAGCGATTGGGGTCGGCGTCTTGAGCTACCACCACGAGCTGAAAAGAGGAAGAGACGAACAACAAAATTTCAAACATTGCCGAAGTCCAACACTTCAAGAATTTTCAAAACAAACTTTCAGACTTTTATTCAAATAAAGTAACTTTACATACAACTAGACCGACGCTACAACAGAATTTTACAATAGCTTAAAGGAACATAAGACAACTTTGTTTAGTGCCTTTTCGGAAGGGGTACGCTTCGGTTCAAGGAAACGCGGGGGCGGCGACGCCTAACCTCCGAGCTCGATTCCAAACTAGCGAAGCGAGATCCCCCTTCGCCACTAACTCCAACTGTAGCGCCGACCGAGGCACCGCTAAATGAGACAGCTACACTACTCTGAGCGTCAGTAGGACTCCGCCTCGCCGCAGGCAAACGAGTTGCAAGTTCGTAGAAGGTAATCCCTCTCTTGCTCTCTTTGCGAGTACACGACGTACTACGAACGTTGGCCCTCTCAGGCAGAGGCTTGAGCGACGCGACCTCTTCCTCCAACTCGATAATCCTATCTCTCAGAGCATCATCCTTTGGCGACATCTTCAAACGAGGAGGTCTTGATGAGCCCGAGACATTGGCGCTATCAGTCGCGAGTCCTCGATAATGGGTGACCTCGATCCCCCTGTCTATCGTAATCCTCCTAAGCTTGTCGACCTCGGCCAACAGCTTTTGGCGCTCGGATGACACCTTCTCCAACTCGGAAGCTAGCTTCTCTTCTTCCGCCGAGTGTTCTTTCTCCGTTAACTCCAAGTGACGGATCTCGGCCAAGAGCTCGTTATTCTTTTACTCGACGACGGAAAGCTCCCTATGAAGCCGCTCAGTCTCACCTTCGAGACAAGGAGCTTGGGGTTGCTTCCGTAGTTGCTTCAACTCGCGACAATACCCCCTCGCAGCTACCTTTATCTCCTCCAGCTTCAAGAACATATAAAACCGCCTCTCTCGGCTATGGGAAAGTTCTCGCTTCATTTTGGTCAGCTCCTTACGAAGGTACGAAACCTCCGTGATCGGACCAAACTTCACCTGAAAAGCAGAGATAAATCCGACGCCCAACGCTTGGAGAAATTAAACGACCAATCAAACACAAAATCCGGGGACAAACACTTGGAGAATTTTTGGCCAAACAAAAAACGTTTTCATTCAAAACTCAAAAAGCGTTACAAAAGCGGTGGCCAGTCCGCGGTCAGGCCTTACAAAAAAAAAAGACCAAAGACGCAACCAAATCAGGGGTCGACCTTTTTGTCGCTCGGGTCTGTCGACCCCTCGGCCTTGTCTTTGCCCTTGACCTCGTCCTCGTCCTCGTCCTCGCCCTCGCTCTCCTCCTCGGAGTCGTCCTCCCCCTCACCCTCGGCCTCCGTCACGGCCGTGCCTTCGACACCGTCGGCCTGTCCCTCGGGGCTGAGCATTGCCGGGGGAAGCTCCTCCTTCCCCTCCTCGGGGTCGTAGAAGTGGTAGGAAGATGTGTCGAACCCCGGGTTCCGAGCGGCAATATGAAGCAGGGCTCGGCCATATGCGTCCTCCATGTTCTTAAACATGTGCTGCTCGGCCTCGTCCTGGACAGCCTTCTTCGCCTTCGCCACCTTCGACCGGTGCTTGTCCATGATCTTCTCGGTCTTCTTCCGAGCTTTCTCCGCCTCCAATCGAGCCTTGGCCAGCTCCTCCTTAAGCTCGGCATTCTCCTTCTCCGAGGCCTCGAGCTTGGCTGCCTCTTCCTTCGACCGCTGAAGGGCTTCGGCCAGCTGCGCCTCCAACCCGGCCACTGCGGCACCGCATTTTGCCGAGAGGAGTTGCTCAGCATCGAGCAGCTTCACAGCTTTTGCACGCTCCGACCTCTCCCGGTCGTACTACGCCGTCAGCTCTTGTTCTTTGCTCGCGAACTCTTCGAGCAAGAAGTTGAAGTGGCAGAGGGTCTGAAAAGAGAACAAACCGTTAGGGTCAGAACCTAAAAACTTAGAAAATTTCGGAAAAAATGCTTCAAGAAGAAAGTGTTCGGTCCACTTACCGACATCGTGTTCCAAGCAATCTGCATTGTGGCGTCCCCGACCTCCCCGGACTTAAGGGCCGCTCGGTCCTTTGGGGTTGGCATGTGCTTCACCGCCTGCATACAAATGTTGTCGTCGCCCAAAAAACTGTCGACTTTCATTACTTGCCAATCGGGGACGAAGATCTATTTGTGCCCCTCGGTCAGAATCTTCTCCGCTTCGGCAGTGAGGGGCGGAACTTGGAGGGACAACACCTTGCTCACGTTGAACGCTCCGCTCGACGAGCCGGGAGCATCTGCCTTCACCGTTGGAGTCGGCACATCCGAGACAGGAGGATCGGAGGCAGCGACCTTCTCCTGCTCGGGATCGGCATCCTGAACAACGACCCCCTGCAGGTCGGCGGTCTTCGGGACCGAAGGTATCTTCGCCGCTCGGCCGCCCTGAGGCCCTGTCGAGGGTCTCTTCTTTCTCGTCTCCTGCTCCCTAGCCACCTTAGCCTTCGCCATCAACACCCTATAGTCCATCTTAGAAGACTCTGCACAAACCGAATGAAAAAACTTTGAAAAATTTTCATGAACTTCAAGCAAAAAGTAAAAATACCAGAAGCGTACTAGGGTCGATCGGACTGAGACCCCCTCGGAACAAAGCCTCCTCGGTAATGTCTTTCCAACTTAGCATCGGCAGGCCGAGGAGTTTCTTGAGGACTTCCGTCTCCTCGTCACTCATCACCGGCTCCTTCTTCGCTCGCTTGGGTAGGCCTTCCCTCAACCAAGCTATCGGATTTGCCCAGGGTGTGGGAGCTTGGACAATGAAATACTTCTCCTTCCAATGCTTGATCGAGTCCGGGTTCTCGATCAACTTCACGCCTGTCCGCGGCGAAAGGTAGAACCTCTGCTCGTTCCTGTTCGGCTGGCAAGGGCGGTAGAGGCTCCGAAGGAGAAACATGCTTGTCTCGGCGCCGATCTCTTGACACTGAAGAACAAACGCCAAGACATGCCTCCAAGTGTTCGGCATCAGCTGGGCAGGGCACAAACCGTACCAATTAAGAACCTCGACGATGAATGGATGAAGCGGAAAACAAAGCCCGGCGGCCAAGGAATCGAGGGGAAAAATGCACGCGTCAGCCGAAGACGACGTGCAGGTTCGGAATCCCGATCCAGGGAGAAGTAGCCCGTACTCGGCAGGGATCTGGAATCCGGTCCGGATCCGATGCAGATCAGCCTCCGAAAGAGACGAAATGATCTGGTCCACCTCGGACAACTCTCTCGGCTCGTCCTCCTCTACCGACTTGGGAGTGCCCTGGGTCACCTTCTCCAGCATCTCTTCGGAGTAGCTCCGAACACCCCCCACGCTCGACAGAACGATAAGCTGCCGACCGAACTCCCCTGCCGTCTTCGGCTGCTCAATGATCGTGACCACTCCTTTACCCTTCTGGGACTTCGCCACAAACTCCTGGGGTGGCTCGGCAACCTCACCACTCTTGCTCAGCCGAACAACGGTCTGCTCGGTCGGCTCTACCACCTCCTTTCCTTTACCCGCTCGGCTAACGACTTGGTCCGAGGCGGGGGTCTCATCCGAAGAAGTAATCTTAACCATTTTTTTTCCTAAAGAGAAAGGAGAGAGACTGACCTTGAAGTGACTGTTACGGTCGGAAAAGATTGCCGGAGCAAAGAAACGCCTTGCCGCAACAGCTAGCAGCACCACCCAGGAGCTAAAAACTTCGATGGTGAAAAGTAAAAACTTGAAAGAGAAAGTAAAAGTGAATAATGAGGTTTGGGGTGGGGGAGTGAAGATTTATAGTAAAAGAAAAAGCCTCTTGGGCTTCCTAACGTAAGGGCGCGACTCTTGGCCTGCTATTAAAACGTTACGAAAGCCCAAAACGACTTTGTGACCGAGCAGCAACTGTTGGCGAAAAGACAAAACGTTTCGATACAAGTCAAGTAGCTCGGCACACACGGGATCAAAATCCAAGCGACGTGCGATCCGACCCCAACGTCAAAGGGCCTGGTCGGCTAACCAAGCAAGTGCCCATCCGAGCCCCAAAACGAAGAAAATTCACTTTCTCCTCAACGTTCGTGTAAGATCTCGATCAGACGGCCCAGATCTTGCCAGCATCGCTAAACGACAAGATAGCATTTTCTTGGGAACTGGTCCCATCTCGAGATTCGTGCCACCATCCAACGGCTCAGATCACGCCACGTCACTTGGATGAAGCACTTCGGACCCGGACCCCCCGCATCTGTCCCAGGAAGCGAGAGAAAATTTGGATTAAAAGTTTTAAGGCACCGCCCTCGGCGAGCCCCCCGGGCCCCAGGACTCGATCGATTCCCCTCTCACCCGTGAGCAACTCGAGGCTTACAACCTCGGAAGCCGAAACCACGAATCGTTCAAGGGTTGGAGAAAAACCACCATCGCGTGGGGCCCAGTCAGAAAGCAGATCGGCACACCTCCCATCTCTAGCTCCTTCGGGCTGACAACCATCAGAAGCCGTCAGCCCGGAAGGAAGACAGAGATCGGAGGAGACCCATCCTTCCGAAGCAACTTGTCCCCCGGGTCCGGACTTCGGTCGTCACCTCTTCTGCCCTGATCTCCCCTGACCCTGACACCCACATCGGGGCCGTCAGAATCAGGAGAAGATCATGGCGGAAGAATGACCACCCATCCTTCCGAAGCACCTTGTCCCCTGGGTCCGGACTCCGGTCGTCAACACTTCTGCCCTGATCCCCCCTGACCCTGACATCCGCACTGGGACTGTCAGAATCAGGAGAAGATCACGGCGGAAGAGTGACCACCCCTCCAACGCTCTCAGGGTTAAAATTTTTCAAAAAATAGGCATCCGCCCAAGGCAGACACCTCCGATGGCTAAAAATCAACATTGCTGTGACTGAAACTACAAGGGGAGTGGGGTATTTATAACCTCCTCCCAAGGACCAGCCATTATGACCCTCGGGAGGCCAAACGAAGGAAGTCCAGCAGTCACGCCTAGGAAGCTGAAATGCCTCGCATTAAATAGAAGACACCATTCTTAATGACCCCGGAAGGTGGGGACGCCGCACAAATCCTGGGGCGCCATTAATGCTCTTGGGAACTGAACCGTCTCGAGAGTCGTTCCGCCATTCAACGGCCCAGATCGTGCCACCACGCTCGGACTGCCGAACCCTTAGATCTCCGATCGGCTAACCAAGCAAGTGCCCATCCGAGCCCCAAAACGGAGAAAATTCACTTTCTCCTCAACATTCGTGTACGATCTCGATCAGACGGCCTAGATCTCGCCAGCATCGCTAAACGACAAGATAGTGTTTTCTTGGGAACTGAGTTGTCTCGAGATTCGTGCCACCATCCAACGGCTCAGATCTTGCCAGCATCACTAAATGACAAGATAGTGTTTTCTTGGGAACTGGGCCCGTCTCGAGATTCGTGCCATCATCCAACGGCTCAGATCGCGCCACATCGCTCGAACAGCCGAACCCTTAGACCTCCGGTCGGCTAACCGAGCAAGTGCCCATCCGAGCCCCAAAACGGAGAAAATTCACTTTCTCCTCAACGTTCGTGTAAGATCTCGATCAGACGGCCCAGATCTTGCCAGCGCCGCTAAACGACAAGATAGCGTTCTCTTGGGAACTGGTCCCGTCTCGAGATTCGTACCATCATCCAACGGCCCAGATTTCGCCACGGCGTTCGGATAGCCGAACCCTTACACCACCGGTCGGCCAACCGAGCAAGTGCCCATCCGAGCTCCAAAACTGAGAAAAAAGCCGCCGAGCGAGCACGACTGTTGGATCTTCCAGAAATTCGCGCTTCTGATGATGGATGGTCCAGATCGTGCCACGTGCGATAGACGACAAGAAAGCATTTTCTTGGGAACGGAGCCCGTCTCAAGATTCGCGCCACCATCCAACGGCTCATATTGCGCAACGTCGCTCGGACAGCCGAACCCTTACACCTCCGGTCGGCCAACCGAGCAAGTGCCCATCCGAGCTCCAAAACAGAGAAAAAAGCTGCCGAGCGACCACGACCGTTGGATCTTCCAGAAATTCGCACTTCTGATGATGGACGGTCCAGATCGTGCCACGTGCGCTAGACGATAGCATTTTCTTGGGAACAGAGCCCGTCTCAAGATTCGCGCCACCATCCAACGGCTCAGATTGCGCCACGTCGCTCGGACAGCCGAATCCTTATACCCCCGGTCGGCTAACCGAGCAAGTGCCCATCCGAGCTCCAAAAGTGAGAAAATGACTGCCGAGCGACTACAACCGCCAGATCTTTCAGATATTCGCGCTCGTGCGAGATCAAGGGCCCAGATCAAGCCACGCCATAAATAGGTATTAAAAATTAGTTTTTATTTATTTAATCATTTTATTTATTTAAAAATTGCAAAAAAATTGCTAAAAATTCGGGAAAATTAACTAAAAATTCTAGAAAATAATTATAAATTCAGGAGAATATTTTTGAGCCCCTGAACGAACAATTATTGCCTAGAATGTATTGTTAAGGCCCCCGAACGACTGGTTAACACATCGCAAAATTAAATAAATAATCCGAAAAAATAGATAAAAACCGTCGAATATTCAACAAGGCTTCGGAACAGCTTACAGTTTCAAAAATCACCTCACTACCCCCTTCAAGATTCAAAACCCTCCATTCGGACTCCGATACAACTCCACTAGCCACTGAAACAGTTAAACTACTCCTCAAAGGCTGATCACACTCAGTCTTTGGGAGTGGGGGGCTCGTGATATGGCTAAAAATGGGGTTAAATCGGAACCATCCAGGTTGGGAACGAATCTTGAAGCTCAGGGGTAAAACGGTAATTTTGCATATAGATGGATCCTAAGCTGGCACTAGATCTCCCCTTCACAGATCCAATAACCCACAAAACGGATCCACTCCAGCTGGGTACGGGTCCCGACCCAAGACAAACCCAGACTAGCAAGAGGAGATCAGGGTCACTGATTTGACTAAATCAACGGACCTGATTTGCAGTTATCCTCTCACCGGGAATCTGGGATCAGTTTCCTAAACTAATTATGAGAATTTTACTCCTAACGGTTTCACAGGAAATCAGGTCCCTAATCAGACTCCCATGGCGACTATAAATACCTCCTACCTACCACTGTGACCAGGTAATCACTCTTTTTCCAACTTAAGCTCTTTCTTAATCATCACTGGTTACTGACAAGAGCGTCGGAGGGTGCATCGCCGGAATCAACCCCGGTGTATCGCACTTCCTTGCAGGTGAGCGGCAGGAATCAGCAGGCTTGGATCCGCTATTCAGGCTTTTCCACGAACTCACAAATCTCATCTGTTTACCCCCACACCAGAATCAGCGGTAACAGTTTGTAAAAAGAGGTAGGCAACTTGTCTAAAAGCATAAGGAATTTTTATGCTACGTTTAAAAAGCTATAACTTTCTGCGTGTTATGAATCCGAGTGCAATTTTTGAATATGTTAGACTTGTATATGTCTAGTGATTGAATATAAAATTTCATTAAAAATAGACTTATGGTTGAATTGATATTAAATTTTGATTGGACTATGTTCAGTTTTAGCTCAGATTAGCTAGTATGTGGACTTTGTTTTCTCTGGATTGATGTGTTTAGAATCTGCGAAAATGATTAACTAGAGAACTAGAGTAGAGACCCTTAGCTTTCCAAAACATCTTGAATCATGTGATTCCAGTTTGTATAGCAAAAGATATGATTACTAAGTTTGGGGCAGAACCAGTCCTAATAAAAAGACATTGTTTTGTGGAGAAACTTATTTCTTGTGTACACCTGATTAGAAATAAGGGTTTTCCAGTATTTTAATAAATGAATTTGAGGATGTGATCAACTGAAAAGTTGTAGTAGACACTCTCAGCTTTCTATAGAATCTAATATCGTGTAATTCTGATAACTGAGCAAGTTTTTATGTTATTGGCAAGATGCAGCAAATGTATTGAGGAAGTGTATAGCTGAGAACATATAGAGATTTTATAGAATCTAGATGGCTTAATCTGAAGGAATGGTTAACTAGAGACTTGTAGCATAGAGTCTCATCTTTCCATAATGGGTAAGATCATGCAATTGCAAGTTGTATTTTGAAAGTTATGAATTTTACAAGGTGCAACAACTGCATTTCTTTGAACTTCTTATTATTAGTAGATTGCTAAGAGGTTTTCTCACTCTACTTGGCATAATCTGGGATAGTTGTCAACAAGAGAAGTGAAGTAGAGGATTATACCTTGATATAGGATCCAGAATCATCAAATTTGGGTTAGTAGATAAATTGATTTGGAATTTTCTACATGCTACAGGATTATGACTATGAGTTTATTTGAGTTTTTAAGGTGTTGAATAATTATCCCAATTAAGAACTCATTTGGAACTTAGATAAGATTCTTGTTCTTAGTACTCATGGTGGACACATGAGTAAGTTTTGGAGAATAGCTATATGGGAGATTGATGTATTATGGTGCACTTAGCAAGTATAGCTTGGAGCTAGTCTAGGATTGTCAATACCCTAGGACTATCAACCGAGTCGGCAAGTATTGTAATTGAATTCTTCTGCCTCTAGAACTGGATAGTCATCCCTCATGCGCCGACGAACTCTTACCCAATGGGTAATTGATCGCAGGCTGGGATACTAGATGCAATCCGAATCAGAGATGGTGGCGAATGATGGAAATCGGGTCGCCAGTGTTTGAGTTATTTGACCAGGTTAGATCCATTTCTTTCCTAGGGATTACTGAAACTATTTTATGATCGTTGTATTAGTACCCTAGGTTTGTCAATAAGTCAGGTGTTGATGTTTATTTATGTTTACCCCTATTGCCGGGTGTAAGGCTCCCTTAGGATCACGGGTCGGGGATTTGGTCGAAGACCAACAGAGGTATGGCAGCCGATGAGTATCGACTGGCCGGGTTATTAATTTGACAGACCAGTTAGGGATCAATTGTTTGATAAAACATCATGCATGATTTTGGGTGACAAAAGTATTTTAAGTAAATTGTTATTTAATTAAGTTCTTTACTTTTCGCTTAAAGACCGAGTCGATCTTAGGGGTGATTCCCTATAATTCGACTTATTCTAAGGGCCAGAACTAGGTGGTGATAATCAGGGTTTTCTCTTCCTGTCGTAGGGATACGGGCTGTGTCTTCTCATTAGCTGCGAACACGAAAGTTGTATCTCGCTCTATTAATTCCTGAGGTACCTTGATAAGAACGGGATGTTCTCTTATTCTATGTTGGTGGACACGAACGGACCATGGGGACTGCGGTCTAGTGGATCTTCGTTGTCATGGGTATGCTGCGGTGTATATGTAAGTTCATCACGGCTTTCGAGAGTGGTCCGGTGCGCTTGTTATTAGTGTTAAACAGGGGACACCCCAAATTGTTTGTAACCTCCTCAATCAAGTTGTACTTATTGGGAACAGGAAGTGTACAATAATAGAATGCATTGCATGGCAAGGGTTCGAAATTCTGGACTGGAGAAGACGGCTTGATTTGGAGCTTATGTACTATGAGATGCATATGTGTCCAAAGTCTTACTGGCATTAGACTAAGTGCATCTGTTTTCTGTGCATTGGGTACTATGCATTAGACTTCAAGTCATTGCATACACTGACACTAGAAAATTAGGATGCACGTTTCTATTTCCATCAAAGGCTGGTTGTGATTGCTAGTTGGAGATCGCTGTTTTCTTATTAGTATTGCGTCACTATATGTGTTGACGTGCCCACTCAATTTGGTGCTGGATAACGGGTCGCGAATGTGGGAAGACTCAGAACCAGCAGAGCAACCAAAGGGATTATCAAGAATACCTTCCACTCGTAGAGCAAGTGCAGAGAGATCAGAGTAGCGGAGCAGAATATTCGAGCTACAAGGCGCATCTCAGGGAAGCAGATTAATCACTCAGTGGAGTTCCAGTGGACGATCAGTTGACTACCATTGTAACACCCCGGATTGAATTATGCTTGTATATGTATGTATGTATATTGACAGTATGCGTGCAATTGATTGTAGTATTATGGGTCGATTTTGCCATCGTGGTGGATGGTTAGGGCTACAGAACGGTTCTTAGGAGAGTTGCATTCCAAAGATGCACGAGAACGAGACGGACCGATACTAGTATAACCGCTAGTTTTCGACACGACGCACATGCAAATATAACATGATATGGTACTACAGTGAATATAGGTTGCGTGCGCTCGTTAAAACACGCGTCTCACACTCGTCGGAGCTCGTTAAGGGTTATGTTGGGCAGCCAACCTAACACACACAAAACCAATGGGCTAAGCCATGGTTTTGGTCTACAAAACCACCTATAGCCTAAACCTACCCCCCCTGTCAAATCCGGCCTCCACCTCCCATCACCCACATTTCCCACTTCATTTCTCCCTTTTTCTATGGAAATTTCATGAAGAGAACACCACAAGAGAAGGAGGAGAGAAAGAAGAGGAAGTGAAGAAGAAGGATCAAAAGGAGATTTCCAAGAGAAGAAGCTTGAAGAAATTCCTTCTACTACTACAACCAAAGGTGGAAAGTTTCTCTAAACTTGAAATTAGTGTCTTTTAATTAAATTTGGCTGCATGCATGTGTGCTAGAATGCATAGGATTGCTTTTCTAAAGGTTAGAAGTAGAAGTCAGAATTGAACTAGGAAAATCTGGTTTGGAGTACCATTTTGTGGATTTTTCCGAGAGCACAATATGTTGAATTAGACCACAAGATTAAAATTGTTTGTTCATTTATGTGTTAGGATCATCTATGATTGATTTCAGATTTTTCTATGATCATTTGATATGCTAATAAAATTGAGAGATGGATATGTGTCGTAAGGCAGACTTAGGAAAGGAAAAACAGGATGGTTGATAATGTAGGAATTTTCGTGATATATTGAGGCGTGATTTTGATCTAAAATTTTTATTGAATGTTCATGAATACATTTTGATTATGTAAAAATATCAGTAAATTATTTGGATGACTATAAAGGCATGAGAAAAATCTATCTATAACCAGTATCTGATGTTGAATTAGAAAACATGATGGTTTCTTTTCCAACTTACAAAAGCTATTACTCACTGTATAATTAAAATTTTGACATGAGGTCTTTTGCATGATGTTGGTTATGATGTCTAGTGTCACCACCATAAATTTTGTGTCAATTGGACAAGTGTGAAATTTACTGTGATTTTGTGATTGAGCACTGTGCTGTTTTCAGCCAGTTTTGATACTCTGTAAAGATTGGGAAATTGAGACCTGTTAGAGGCATATTTTGAGGATCATGACTCAGGAGAGAGTTGTAGGGGACACCGAGACCTTTCCAACAAAACTAATTTGAGGCAATTCCAGTGAACGGTTGAATTATTATGATTTTTGTAAGACTGGACAGAGGACTAGAGTAGAGCTGTGTGCTCTGAATTGGAGACCAATTGTGTGAGTTGGTGTATCAATGATAGATGAGTGTGTTAGGGTGACTTAATGGTATAATTTGGACTCATGACCAACTAGAGAGTTGTTGAGGAAACTCACACCCTTCTACAGAATTTGAGTTTGTGTCGTTCTGATGAACGAGTAGGATTTAGTGTTAATGGTAAGGTGCAGCCCGTGCACAGGAAGCACGCAGGTTGGAGCTCGAGAAGCTATTTCGAGGACTTAGGTGGTTGAATCTAAGCTCGTGATCAACTAGGTAGTTGTAGCCTAGGATCGAACCTTTCCAGGTTGGGGCCATACACTCCAATCGGAGTTGTATCGATAGAGGGATGACCATTTTGAGATTCGGGCAGGAACCCGTAGGTCGCTTAGTCTGGGTTAGGACTAAGGATTGTGAAAGCATTTTTCCCTTGTGTGTGAGCCGAGTCGGTGACTCGTGTCTAGGGATGGTTGATCTCTGTTATTGAGGTTGTTGACTCCCCGAGTGGGATGTGTGACTCGAGTTAGTCACTAGGGTAAAGGATACCCTGCACCTATCAAGCCTATATTATTAGACTTCTGCCGTAAGTAGGACGTCCGAGCATGCCAGTGAGTGGAGCTCACGGGGCAATTATATATTTACTGCCGGAGTAGCAGCAGGCATAGGCCATTATGCTGGAGGAGTCCAAGTCGGGAAAGTGGCGAACCGGACCGGTATCGCCAGGGGCCAGAGGTTGATAGGCAAGTGTGGAAGCAGTAATTCTTACCCGAAAGAATTAGAGTAAGGTATGGGTTAGAATGGTTTATTAAGGGGTTGGGAAATTGCATTAGTCCTAGTAAACCATAGTCAGTGTTGTATCTTCCAGTCGTAGGGATAGGTTCTCGGTCGCTAATGGATTGTGTCCCCAGCTCGTATCTTGATCTGTTGATTCCCAAAGTTTTGCCGAAGTAAGGTGCGGGAGGCCCAGAGTAATTGACCTCCCGTGGTGCTCACGTCCCTAAAGCGCGGGTTGTGTTTTGTGTTTTGGTATATATATGTTCATAACCCGGGCCAGGGGTGAACACGCATGCAAGAGTCCATGAATGGACATGTGGAACCAAGGGTCGTAAGGATCAGGTTCAACGTGGTTTCTAAGGAGGTCCATACGCGGGTACCAACTGGCGGTGACCACTTGGGCACTGCAGGGCGGAATTAGACCGACCGCTGCAATCTCCTTGGGCGATGGACAATCTATTGGGAACTGGAGTGTGTACAAGAGTAGGGTGCATGGCGAGGGTTCGAATTCCTATATTGTGGAGAAAGACGGCTAGATTTGGGGTTGTATGTAGTATGGGATGCATTCGTGCTCCAAAGTCTTGCTTGCATTAGAAGTTAGGCATGTGAGTTTGCTGCATCTAGACTTAAGGTCATGTCATAACACTGCACTAGAACCCGAATCCACTAAACCCTTGTTTTGGCACATCACCTTTCTATTTTGCATAAATTATTGGTTGTGATTGAATTTTAGAGGATCGCTGTTATCATCAGCTTTGCGTCATTCGAAGTACTGACGTTTCCCACCTTTTAGGTATCGGTTATACCTTCCGAATAGGTGCAGAGATATCAGAGTCGCGCAGCAGAAGCCTGAAGCTGAGGAGCAAGTCTCGGGGGAGCCGATGGGCCGCTCAGCGAAGTTTCGCAAGTAATCAGTCGATTACCATTCCAGAAGGCAGCTGATAGCTTTACAAGAGGAGCCTGTAAATACTTGTAATAAGTTGTAATGAATTGATGTAATTTGTACTCCTTGTCCAAGAACAAGTTATCATTTGTAATCAATGATGTAATGACTTATTTGGCGAATAAAAAAGTTTTTAAATTTCCATGTTATTACTGTGTTGAGATGCATTTGAAGATAAAGATTCTGGAAGGTGTCACGGATGTCCGGTAACGGGGATCCGGGGCGCTACAGAGTTGGTATCAGAGCTGACTTCAAATTGCAGTCTAACACGGTAGGGAATTAGACTTGAAGGCCAGATAAAATGATTCTAGTTGACAAATAGGATGATTATAAATCATATGGTAGCGCTACAACTTATGATTATGATCTCTCCTATATGTGAACCAGTCTCAGATTACTTCATTTTTACTAACATGCTTGGAGCAGTCAAGTCCAAATTGTGGCTAGTCTGTTACCAGACATTAGTGGAGGCAAACAGAACAAGATGTGTCTGTGATTCCGAAACTAAACCCTGTTTATGTTTTGCAGATGGTGTTCGAAGATATCTTCATCCAGGATGGGTCAGTGGGTAAGCCAATGCCTACAAGGAAAATGATAACGATGGAGGAAGAAATGAAGAAAGTGCTACAGGAGACCGAAGGTGAGGAGAACTCTCCTCCACCATCGCTAGACCCAACGGCAGAGCAGCAGAGGATAGCCATCGGGTATCTGGAAATGAAAAGGGCAAGGGAACGCAGGGACAAGGCGATCCACCGGGACCAGCAGCAGATCAAATTTCATCAGGCACAGATGACACACCTGAAGAAAGAACGAAAGCAGCTTCAAGACGGTATGACACACCTTCAGAACCGCTGGTGGGGACTTCAGAAGGGTCCCAAGCCAAAAACTACTGGGAAAATCACTAAACCTTCTAAAGGAGGATACCCAAAGAGAACAATTGCGACTCAGAGTTGCTACAAATGCGGGGAAGTCGGACACTACAGGTCGCGTTGCCCAGCAGCGATCAAGGGTTGTTTCAACTGTAAGGAACTTGGGCATATCAAGTCAAATTGCCCAGAATTACAAAGGGGATGCTCATCGAGTAAGTAACCGGATAAATGACAAGGTGAAGATAATATGTGGACCTACTATATTTTGAAATCTTTTGGAAGCTGAAGAAGTAATGTAATCAAGTTTAAGTTATATTTTGGGTTTATGGAAGTTGGTGGACGATGTACTGTTGTAACAAGACATCTATATATATAAATGGAATTTTGGCAACAGTCTTGTTGATAATGGATGGACTCATTCTTTTGTGTCAAAATATTTTTTGAGAAAATTAAGATGCACACAAAGGGCAATTCCAGAGTTAGCTTTGACGGTAGCTACGCCGTCAGGGGCAACCCTTTCTACAGATCTATGCTATAGGAATGTAAGCTACAGATTAGCGGAGAAACCCTAAGTACCGATTTGTTGGAGTTGGGTTTTGCCGGGACAGATGTCATTATTGGTATGAATTGGATGTCGAGACAAGGCAAGTATTGACTACAAGGAGAATGAGGTAATCATTTCAGCTGAAGGAGTGGAACTTGTATTCCACGGGGAGCAGTGATCGGAGGCAATGACTTTCGCAACTGCTAGTGAAGTACGGGTACCAGAAGAGGTGAGTAAGATACCAGTGGTGAGAAATTTTACTTGTATTATTAGAGGATTTACCTGGAATTCCCCCACACCGTGATGTCGAGTTTAGCATCACAGTTCAACCAGGAAGCGCTCCAGTATCCAAAGCACCCTATCGAATGGCATCAGTAGAGCAGAATGAGATCAAGAAGCAGATTGAAGAGTACTTGCAGAAATGATTTATCAGGCCAAGTGCATCGCCTTGGGGAGCACCAGTATTGCTTGTTAAGAAGAAGGACGGGTCGTCCAGGATGTGTATCGATTATCGGGAATTGAATAAAGTCACTATTCGAAACAAGTACCAAATTCCCAGGATCGACGATTTGTTCGATCAGCTTCAGGGAGCAGCAGTATTTTCCAAGATTGATCTACGATCTGGATATCATCAGGTACGAGTCAAGGAAGAGGATGTACCTAAAACAGCTTTTCGAACTCGACATAGACACTACGAGTTCTTGGTAATGCCGTTTGGAGTGACTAACGCTCCAGCTATTTTCATGGACTTAATGAATAGAATTCTACGGCCGTTTATCGACTCATTTGTCGTGGTCTTCATCGACGAAATTTTAGTATATTCAAGGACGGAAGAGGATCATGCTGAACATCTAACAGCAGTCTTGAGCAAGTTACAAGAGCATCAGATGTATGCCAAATTATCTAAGTGTGAGTTCTGGAAATCGGAAGTTGCATTCCTAGGCCATATCCTTTCTAAGGAGGGAGTGGCAACGGATCCTCAGAAGATAGAGGCGGTCAAGGAATGGCCACAACCGAAGACGGTGAAGGAAGTAAGAAGTTTTCTGGGTATGACTGGGTATTACCGGAAGTTTATCCAGAATTATACAAGGATAGCTGTACTCCTTACAGCTTTGACCAGAAAGAACCAAAGTTTCGACTGGACGTAGAAGTGTGAAGAAAGTTTTCAGGAACTGATGAACCGTTTGATCTCCGCACCTATATTGGTTTTACCTCAGGAAGATAAGGACTACGTCATCTACAGTGATGCGTCATATTTGGGGTTTGCATGTGTGCTGATGCAGGAAGGCAAGGTTATAGCTTATGGTTCGAGACAACTACGACCACACGAGAAGAACTATCCGACCCATGATTTGGAACTTACAGCAATAACTTTTTGCTTTGAAATCATGGAGACATTATATCTACGGAGCAAAGGTGGAAATCTACACTGACCACAAGAGCTTAAAGTACATCTACCAACAGAAGGATCTCAACTTAAGGCAGAGGAGATGGTTGGTTTCGAGGTAGGAAAGCGGCAGATGTATGGACCAGAAATTGAGCAACAAATGTTGGGGCAGATCGAGCTTATTCGGAAGAAGCTTCAAGAAGCACGAAGCAGGCAGAAGAGCTATGCGGACAACCACCGAAGAGAGTTGGAATTTGAGGAAGGCGACTCCGTAGTTCTCAAGGTATCGCCGATCGAAGGAGTTATCAGGTTTGGGAAAGGCGGGAAGTTAGCTCCGAGATATATTGGACCATACAAGATTCTGAAGAGGATTGGCAGGATGGCTTATAGGTTGGAGCTGTCGGGCGAGCTATCTCAAATGCATGACGTGTTCCACGTCTCTATGCTACGGAAGTATGTGCCGGATTCGGGCCATCGGTTGCCAAAGGTTTCGAAGGATTTACAGATAGATCTTTCCTGTAGAGAGAAACCAGTCAGGATTCTTGATCATCAGGACAACGTACTGAGAAACAAGGTTATCTCGATGGTCAAAGTTCTCCGGAGGAACCAGTTCGTGGAAGAAGCCACGTGGGAGCCGGAGGGCCGCATGAAGGCCTTATATCGGATTTATTTTGAATGTTTTCTATTTTGTTTGCTGTTTCTCTTTCTCCCACTAAGGACGTTCTGGGGACAGAACGACTCTAAGGAGGGAGTGATGTAACAACCCGGATTGTATTATGCTTGTATATGTATGTATGTATATTGATAGTATGCGTGCAATTGATTGTAGTATTATGGGTTGATTTTGCCATCGTGGTGGATGGTTAGGGCTACGGGACGGTTCTTGGGAGAGTTGCGTTCCAAAGATGCACGAGAACGAGACGGACTGATACTAGTATAACCGCTAGTTTTCGGCACGACGCACATGCAAATATAACACGGTATGGTACTACAGTGAATATAGGTTGCGTGTGCTCGTTAAAACACACGTCTCACACTCGTTGGAGCTCATTAAGGGTTATGTTGGGCAGCCAACCTAACACACAAAACCAATGGGCTAAGCCATGGTTTTGGTCTACAAAACCACCTATAGCCTAAACCTACCCCCATCCCCCCCCCCCCCTTGTCAAATCCGGCCTCCACCTCCCATCACCCTCATTTCTCACTTCATTTCTCCCTTTTCCTATGGAAATTTCAGGAAGAGAACACCACAAGAGAAGGAGGAGAGAAAGAAGAAGGAAGTGAAGAAGAAGGATCAAAAGGAGATTTCCAAGAGAAGAAGCTTGAAGAAATTCCTTCTACTACTACAACCAAAGGTGGGAAGTTTCTCTAAACTTGAAATTCTTGTCTTTTAGTTAAATTTGGTTGCATGAATGTGTGCTAGAATGCATAGGATTGCTTTTCTAAAGGTTAGAAGTAGAAGTCAGAATTGAACTAGGAAAAGCTGGTTCGGAGTACCTTTTTGTGGATTTTCACGAGAGCACAATATGTTGAATTAGACTACAAGATTAAACTTATTTGTTCATTTATGTGTTAGGATCATCCAAGATTTATTTCAGATTTTTCTATGATCATTTGATATGCTAATAAAATTGCGAGATGGATATGTGTCGTAAGGCAGACTCAGGAAAGGAAAAACAGAATGGTTGATATTGTACGAATTTTCGTGATTTATGGAGGCATGATTTTGATCTGAAATTTTACTCAATGTTCATGAATACATTTTGATTATGTAAAAAAATCAGTATATTATTTGGATGACTCTAAAGGCAAGAGAAAAATCAATCTATAACCAGTATCTGATGTTGAATTAGAAAACATGATGGTTTCTGTGCCAACTTACAAAAGCTATTACTCACTGTATAATTAGAATTTTGACATGAGGTCTTTTGCATGATGTTGGGTATGATTTCTAGTGTCACCACCATAAATTTTGTGTCAATTGGAGAAGTTTGAAATTTACTGTGATTTTGTGATTGAGCACTGTGCTGTTTTCAGCCAGTTTTGATACTCTGTAAAGATTGGGAAATTGAGACCTGTTAGAGGCATATTTTGAGGATCATGACTCAGGAGAGAGTTGTAGGGGACACCTAGACCTTTCCAAAATAACTAATTTGAGGCAATTCCAATAAACGGTTGAATTATTGTGATTTTTGTAAGACTGGACGGAAGACTAGAGTAGAGCTGTGTGCACTGAATTGGAGAGACCAATTGTGTGAGTTGGTGTATCGATGATAGATGAGTGTGTTAGGGTGACTTAATGATATAATTTGGACTCATGACCAACTATAGAGTTGTTGAGGACTCCCAAACTCTTCTACAGAATTTGTGTTTGTGTCGTTCTAATGAACGAGTAGGATTTAGTGTTAATGGTAAGGTGCAGCCCGTGCACAGGAAGCACGCAGGTTGGAGCTCGAGAAGCTATTTCGAGGACTTAGATGGTTGAATCTAAGCTCGTGATCAACTAGGTAGTTGTAGCCTAGGATCGATCCTTTCCAGGTCGGGGCCATACACTCCAATCGGAGTTGTATCGATAGAGGGATGACCATTTTGAGATTCGGGCAGGAACCCGTAGGTCGCTTAGTCTGGGTTAGGACTAAGGATTGTGAAAGCATTTTTTCCTTGTGTGTGAGCCGAGTCGGTGACTCGTGTCTAGGGATGGTTGATCTCTGTTATTGAGGTTTTTGACTCCCCGAGTGGGATGTGTGACTCGAGTTAGTCACTAGGGTAAAGGATACCCTGCAGCTATCAAGCCTATATTATTAGACTTCTGCCGTGCGTAGGACGTCCGAGCATGCCAGTGAGTGGAGCTCACCGAGCAATTAAATATTTACTGCCGGAGTAGCAGCAAGCGTAGGCCATTATGCTGGACGAGTCCAAGTCGGGGAAAGTGGCGAACCGGACCGGTATCGCCAGGGGCCAGAGGTTGATAGGCAAGTGTGGAAGCAGTAATTCTTACCCGAAAGAATTAGAGTAAGGTAGGGGTTAGAATGGTTTATTAAGGGGTTGGGAAATTGCATTAGTCCTAGTAAACCATAGTCGGTGTTATATCTTCCAGTCGTAGGGATACGTTCTCGGCCGCTAATGGATTGCGTCCCCGGCGCGTATCTCGATCTGTTGATTCGTAAAGTTTTGCCGAAGTAAGGTGCGGGAGGCCCGGAGGAATTGACCTCCCGTGGTGCTCACGTCCCTAAAGCGCGGGTTGTGTTTTGTGTTTTGGTATATATATGTTCATAACCCGGACCAGGGGTGAACACGCATGCGAGAGTCCATGAATGGACATGTGGAACCAAGGGTCGTAAGGATCAGGTTCAACGTGGTTTCTAAGGAGGTCCATACGCGGGTACCAACTGGCGGTGACCACTTGGGCACTGCAGGGCGGAATTAGACCGACTGCTGCAATCTCCTTGGGCGATGGACAATCTATTTGGAACTGGAGTGTGTACAAGAGTAGGGTGCATGGCGAGGGTTCGAATTCCTATATTGTGGAGAAAGATGGCTAGATTTGGGGACGTATGTAGTATGGGATGCATTCGTGCTCCAAAGTCTTGCTTGCATTAGAAGTTAGGCATGTGAGTTTGCTGCATCTAGACTTAAGGTCATGTCATAACACTGCACTAGAACCCGAATCCACTAAACCCTTGTTTTGGCACATCACCTTTCTATTTTGCATAAATTATTGGTTGTGATTGAATTTTAGAGGATCGCTGTTATCACCAGCTTTGCGTCATTCGAAGTACTGACGTTTCCCACCTTTTAGGTATCGGTTATACCTTCCGAATAGGTGCAGAGATATCAGAGTCGCGCAGCAGAAGCATGAAGCTGAGGAGCAAGTCTCGGAGGAGCTGATGGGCCGCTCAGCGAAGTTTCGCAAGTAATCAGTCGACTACCATTCCAGAAGGCAGCTGATAGCTTTACAAGAGGAGTCTGTAAATACTTGTAATAAGTTGTAATGAATTGATGTAATTTTGTACTCCTTGTCCAAGAACAAGTTATTGGTTGTAATCAATGATATAATGACTTATTTGGCGAATAAAAAAGTTTTTAAATTTCCATGTTATTACTGTGTTGAGATGCATTTGAAGGTAAAGATTATGGAAGGTGTCACGGATGTCCGGTAACGGGGATCCGGGGCGCTACAACCATTCCGGGTGGTAGATGGTAGCTTTGACAAAATAGTATTTGTAGTACTTTAAAGTAATTTGTATTCCTTGTTCAAGAACAAAATAATGATTGTAATTGATGATGTAATGATTTCTTTTGGCAATATAAAATTTTAAATTTCTGTGTTATTACTGTGTTGAGATGCATTTAAAGAAAAAGATTCTGGTCTGTATCACTGAATCCGGTTGCGGGATTCGGGACGCTACATTGTCTCCCCATTGCACCTTTATAAAAAAAAAATTCAAAATGGATCAATAACAAAATTTACTTTAGCTATCTTTCTTGAGTGGAGAGTTTGCACCTTTCACTGGTAAACTCCAGTCATCCCAATCCTATATATCCAAACATACACTAAAAGTTCTTATATGTTATGTTATCTATGGTTTCTAATAACCAGTGAAGGGAACACTTAATGATTGTATATTCTCTTGTAGTTAAAAATAATTCAACTCTCACTCGCGTACACCTTAAATCAAAACCAATAAAAAACTCATCAAACAAATCACCAAATAAAAAAAAAATAACCCAAAAATAAAACAATCATACCTCTTTGAACTTAGATCACATGCACACAAAAAATTCGAGTCAGCAAAAAACTGAGTAATCCCCCTGCACACACAAAATTAAAAATTAGAATGAGAATTTGGTTAATGAGATAAAATTAGAGTCGCCGCATCGCTTATAGAGGCTATCGATTCGAGGGAGGGGAGTCTTCGATACGGAGTCGCTTGATATTTGTGCCCGATTTGGTGGAGGAAAGTCGCCGATACGAACTCAACAGCAGATCAGATATCGGCATCGACCTCTTGATTGGGGTTCAACACTAGATTTGGATTTGGATTTTCTTAGAGATTCGAGCATGAAAGGATGATGGAGGCTTTGTTAATGGAATGGAAGCGAAGGTTTAAGAAAATGGTTTTAGGGATTTGGAGTTAGCGGCTTAAAAACCCTAGGGGAGAGAGAGAAACTAGAGCTCTCTGGTTTGGAGAATAGAGGGAGCAAACTGATCTGAATAGGAGAGAGAGGGATAGAGAATGAAATAAATAAAGGAGTTTTTTGGGAGGGGGATTTGAATTTGAGTTTTGGGGGGAAACTTTTTTTGGGGGGGGAGGGAGGGGGGAATATCTTTTGGGAGCTTAGATCTGGACCATTGATTTCCTTACTATTGAAGGAAAGCCACTTGATAGCTTTTCTTTGTGTTTTGTTATATAGATATGTATGGGCTGAATGGTGGGAGCTGCCTTGTGTGAGGTGGGCCCAGTTGGTGTTTGTAAGAATGCATGTATGCATGTATTTCTTACAACACGTGTTGAGGGTTATAGTTGGAGAGAAGATCTAGAGGAATTAAGTCCCACGTCGGAAGTGAGTTAGGAATAAGAAGTATTTAAATGGTATAGTCTATGATCAAGGGGTACCTAATAGCCATGATACCTTTTGTGAGGCAAGTCTGTCGTGGACCGTTTTTAGGACTTGTTTTTTGCGTGTTTACACGCATAGTCGTGTGCACAGCTGAGCAGGGCTTGGGGCATTATAAATGGTATCAGAGTCGACTTTCGACACTGATCGTGGGTAGGAGTGGATCAAAGGCATACCTGAAATGGAGCTAGGACAGTATGCTGGTAGAGAGAGCATGAGCAGTACGCTAGAAGAATCAGGGTACTTCATTCCACGTCGGCTAGAAAGGCAATTCTGGATCAGGTTGCATGTCCCGAGTTTAGTGAGGATGCTAAAATCTTAAACGACAGGGGGGTATGTAATACCTCGTATTTAGAATGTATATAATAGAATTATAAATAAGTGGGCTTGGAATTGGTTAGTGGACTTGATATTGATATTATATATGGTATATATGGAATTATATATTGTGCCATGAATGATGAGTTGGCATTTGTTCATGGGAAAGGAAGCCCATGCATGCATGAGTATGAATGCTCGTGTGAATGTGCATGTGAGTGGGTGTGTTATGGTTAATCCCACATTAGAAATTAAAGTGGGTGAGTGTGAGTATATATATAGTTAGCCTATGATGAAGAGGCACCAATTAGGCATGACACCTTTTATGAGACAAGCATGTGGTGGGCCGTTGTTAGGACTTATTTTTCGTATTGCACGTATACGTAGGCGTGTGCGTAGCTGAGCGGGGCTGGGGACATTACAAATAGTATCATTTTGATGAAACCCTACCTCTGATACCACTTTGTAGTGCCCCGATTTTCATATACCGGAAACTCGTGACACACTCCAGAATATTTACTTCAATGAGTACACAACACTGAGAATCACAGGAATTTAAAATCTTTTACTACATTATCATAATGTATAATGTAGTATTACATATAATTTATATTGTGCAAGGAATTATTTCCTCCACTTGGATGCTTCTCGCAGCTCGAGTCCCCCGCTCCCACGATCAGATAGTCCTGCACACTAACCAACTCTGGACACGTTTGTTGAATGCAACTGGCGCAATGCGGATGAAACCCGCAATCTCAAAACCTCAACAACCAATATTTAATGCAGAAGAAAAATGTGAAAGTCATACAAATAGAAGTGTCGGTGTATGCCATGACCTAGATTCTAATGCACAACTCAAATACACATGATACTCCTACTCAAATGCAAACATGATTTGGAAACGTATGCATCCCATACTACATACTACCTAAATTGAGTTCGTGTTCTCCAGGGGTTTGATCCCTCGCCATGCATCCAACTCTTATACTCTTTCATGTTTCTGGTTTTTATTTAGTAACTAGTGGAGTCTATAGTTGGTACGATCCACCCCCACGACTACAGTCAGATCATAGTCCTTTTCACTCCGAACAGAAGTGTAACCCCCATTCCCAATAATTAGTATTTTCCTTATATTTTCTATAATTTGATTTTTTGTAAATTTACTTTTGTTTTAACTCGATTTCGACCTTCTATTAAAATCTTTTTCAAATAATAGTGTAAATTAACTTTATTTTCTATTTTTAATTTTGACTATTTATATCATTAATTTTCGGATTTTAATAAATTTGTTCAACTCAAATCTTTTTTTGATGCATATCATTGTTATTATTATTAGTGTTATTCTTATCGTTATTAGTATTAATATTTGTTATTATTGTTGTTATTATTATTGTTATCGGTATTATTATTTTTACCATTATTATTATTAATTTGTTTTAAGCCCGAACATACCTCAACTTTATATGCATTTCACTGTTTGATTTAATATATATATATATATATATATATATATATATATATATATATATATATATATATTAAATACTCTATTGTTCTTTCTTGATTATTTTCTTTTTGATTAAATTTTTTCATGAAAAATTTATGTTCTTCTTGATTGAGCTTTTCTTGTTGAACCTATTATCGTTTATTTAATTGTGGGTATTTTTATTGGAACCCTATTGATTTTGATCTATCTCTTAATTGAACCCTAAAATCCAATTTCATTTGTTCTTAACCCAAATCCGCTATTATTGGACCCTAATTCACCAACCTAGTACCCTAATTTTACCCTATAAATACAACCCTAATGCAAACCCTAAAAGTTGCACAATTTTAAATCCCTAGAGTCGTCTAATCTCACTCCTAGTTTCTCTATCCTCTGTCCTCCCTGTTTTCTTTCTCCCCGTCAGTTATCCCACCCAAACCCATCTACCCTCTCCGGCGCCAACTCCGACCAACCCACCCCACTCCGGTAACCACCTCTTAGCCCTCGTCGCCACCTCCCGTCGACACCCTGAGCGCTGCCACACAGCAGAACCCAACACCCAACCCCTCTGCTGCTCCTCCCTATTATGATCGAGGACCACCAGCATCACTGCCTCCCAGCCGTGCATCGCCGCCAGTCGACGTCGTCCCCGTTCATGCTGCCCACCGTCGCCATCAATCAGCCACCGAAGGCCTTCACTATTGATGCTGATGTCTCTTTGTACTGTTGGGATTCTCTTTTACACGTATATTGCACGTATTATTGTGTGTTCGTGGGTTTGTTGCTCCGGGATTCTTATCCCATTATTCTTAGTATTCATATTAACCATCTAACAGGCAAGTCACTGTCGACTTGAATTGTTAATTGTATCAGATTCAAGTTTTGTTGAAACTCTTACAAGTAGATCTCTTTTTTATCGTATTATCCATTGTTCATCTCTTCGTTGGGTCAATTGAGGGTTTACACGAGCTAACCCCAATATTCTTGAGATCGTGCCACTTTTGACTCTAAAGTTTGGATCTTTCATGAGTACATATATAATTCATAATAGGGTTGTTCATATAATCATCACACAAATAAATTATTGTAGAGACAATTGCTAGGTTGTATGTTGTTTGATCGATTGATGATTGACTGATGATAAATTGATGTATGAGCATGTTATAGTTTTATTTATCACGTCTTGACACCCATTATGTTGATTACAAAATTTATTGACAAGAGAATTGATACCCATATAGTCTAATGTATTTATTTTCATGAAAACTACACAAATCCTGCAAATCTCTTGTTGGCCTGTATATCGACCGTTGTTTTTGAACCAGTAAACGATCTTAAATTAAATTACTCTCTGAACATGAATTGTAGCCTTATCTTTCTAATTTCCAGAACATCTTGGATTTCTAAATTTTGAGTTTTCAAAAAAAAGTTATGCCCGTTTTACTACAGCTGTGTTTTTACTTTTAGATTTTCAGATTCTTTTATCTTTCATGTTCAAACAGTAAAAAGACTGATCAAATGAAGAAAAAAAATTACTCTAAAAATTTCCAGATTGTTGTTTAACATGTTTAGGAGTGTAGAAAATATTTTTAATGAATTTATTATAGACTTTTTGCTGTTTCTAAAAGTAAAATAACATGATATCAAAATTCTGCCTGAACATGAAATCTATAAAGAACAATGTGTTTGACCTAGCTACTGTTGTCAGATTTTGAACTTTAAATATGTGTTGGAACCGTGTGGAAGTCTACTTTCTAGAGTTTCTGACAGATTCAATTTTTGAGTTTTGAAAAAACGAGAAACTGCATCTTTGTATAGACTACTCTTGCTGTCCAGAATTTTATCTTCTAGTTTTTAATAGTTTAATTATCCTATATCATTGTATTGCATGAATTAATGTATGTATGTTGTATTGCATGATCCTAATGAGTTATTGTCATCATTCTAATTGTCCTATCTAAGTTATCGTCATATTGTTCTTCCATTGCTACTATCATTCACCTAATGTCTTTAGATTGCATATTGTATTGTTGTATTAATAAAATAATTAACAAGCCAGGGTTTAAGGGTTGACCCTAGTAGTGGACAATATAAGGAGTGTACTCGGATGAGGGGCACGTGTTTTCCTATTTATTGGCATATTGGTCTATTGGTCATATCGGTCATCGGTTAATTGTAGATTACTGACTACAGTATCTCGATTGATTCGGTCATCAGTCATTATTAAATATCATTGCCGAGTACATAAACTATAGAGCCCACCACTAAGTCTAAATGTAATTGTTTGTATGTAGCAATCATGTGGTAAATAGATGGGACGCATGAAGTGCTACATTAGTTATGATTAAAATAATTAATCGACTTAAAGGATCACACCACATCGACACTGCATATTGTTTCTCATTGTTCCTATTGATATCGAATCTTGGCTAAGTGTTATTGAAATTGTTCATTGAATATTGTTTCCGAATATTGAATCATTGTTTATAGCCATTGCATCAATTACTGTGATATTGATTATTGCTATCGTGCCATGTTATTGATTCCTATTGATCCATTGACTTCATTGTTATATCATTATTCCATTGTTCCCTGCTTTCTCTACTTGCTGTCCTTGGCTTGCTCTAAGAACAATTTTTCTCCTCTTTTTAGATGAAGTGTTTACAGAGTTGATGGAGAATTGCCTGATGGATTGGGAGAACAACATTCATGAAGGAATTGATTGCATCGCCGCTTAATAAATATTTATGGTTTTTGTCATGAAGACTTAATTATTGAACTATTGTTATTTCATTGTATTGTGGGCTTTTGACCCAAATATTACTATTATTGTTCCAGATGTTGGATTATTATTGTACTTGGATATTTTATATTGCTTCTTTTCAAGTATTATTGTTCATGAAATTACTATTATTGCATGCTAAATTATTCTGTATTGATTATATTGTTGTGTTAATCGGATAAACATCTTATGGGTGACGTTAGTCATTAGCTGGGCCAATGTCATGTACTCGTATTCCGTGTTTTTGGGAAGCGGGGCGTGACAAGCTTTGTAGTGGTATCAGAGCCCGGGTTTAGATAATATATCAGTCAAACGTGACTAACGAAAGGAAGTTTGGCTTTGATTGAAATATTAATCAGATTTGGGTTTTATCGGATTCGCTCAACAGTATGTGCAATACAGGAATCACATGAACAATTGATAACCAACCATCTGGAAACTAATCTTGTCTGATTCCTCTTTGACTCTCTTCAAATTCAGTTCCGTCATTTCTTGTTGTCTTTTGTCCCTTCCATTCATTGATTCCTTGTTAGGTATAATTTTATTCTTTTGTACCCATATTTTTTTGACTCTGGTGCTATTTTTTCGTTTCTTCCTGCTTGGTCCGTCGATCGGCATCGCTTAATCTACAACGATATGTTAGCAGTTTGCAGTTTCACTATCAGAGTGGCGCAGCGGAAGCGTTATGGGCCCATAACCCACAGGTCCCAGGATTCTCTTATTGCTTCTCCTTTTTGAATTGTTTACTTCCTTGTTCATTCATTTGCAAATGCCATCATTCATTGAATCTTTATTTGACATCATTCTTGATCATTTCATTCATATTAATGTCCCCTCTTATTCTTGTGTTGCCACCTTGTTTTTCCCATGAATCCCCAGTTTTGATTTCATCAGTTTGATTTTCCCTTATCCTATGTACCGCCTAAGCAAATTTTGAAGATGAAATTTTGTTGTAAGGTGGGTAGGATTGTAACCCCCATTTCCGATAATTTGTATTTTCCGTGTATTTTTTATAATTTGATTTTTTGTAAATTTACTTTTGTTTTAACTCGATTTGGACCTTCCATTAAAATCTTTTTCAAATAATAGTATAAATTAACTTTATTTTCTATTTTTAATTTATCGACTATTTATGTTATTAATTTACAGATTTGAATAAATTTCTTCAACTCAAATCCTATTTTGATGCACATCATTATTATTATTATTATTATTATTCTTATTATTATTAGTATTAATATTTGTTATTGTTGTAGTCATTATTATTATTATCAGTATTATTATTTTTATCATTATTATCAGCATTATTATTATTATTAATTTGTTTTAAGCACGAACATACTCAACTTTATATGAATTTCACTATTTGATTTAATGTATATATATGTATATATTAAATACTCTATTGTTCTTTCTTGATTATTTTTTTTTTTGATTAAATTTGTTGTTGAAAAATTTCCGTTCTTCCTGATTGAGATTTTCTTGTTGACATATTATCTTTTATTTAATTGTGGGTATTTTAATTGGAACCCTATTGATTTTGATCTATCTCTTAATTGAACCCTAAAATTCAATTTCATTTGTTCTTAACCCAAATCTGCTATTATTGGACCCTAATTCACCAATCAGTACCCTATAAATACAATCCTAATGCAACCCTAAAAATTGCACAATTTTGAAGTCCTAGTGCCGTTTAATCTCTTTTTTTAGTTTCTTTCTCCTCTTTCCTCCCTATTTTCTCTTTCCAGTCAGTTATCTCGCCCAAACCCATCTACCCTCTCCGGCGCCAACTCCGACCAACCTAGCCCACTCCCGGCGACCACATCCTAGCCCTCATCGCCACCTCCCGTCGATGCCCTGAGCACCGCCCTGACCTTCTAACGCCGCCACACAGTAGAACCCAACCCCCAACCCCCAACCCTTCTGCTGCTCCTCCCTATTCTGGTCGACCACCACCAACACCGCCTTGCCTTGCCTTGCGTAGCCGCTAGTCGACGCCATCCCCATTCGTGCTGCCCACCGTTGCCGTTAGGCAGCCACCGAAGCCCTTCACTGTTGATGCTGTTGTCTCTTTTGTGCTGTTTGGATTCTCTTTTACACGTATTTTGCACGGTTATTATGTGTTTGTGGGTTCGTTGCTCCGGGATTCTTATCCCGTTATTCTTAGTATTCATATTAACCATCTAACAGGCAAGTCACTGACCACTTAAATTGTTAATTGTATCAAATTCACGTTTTGTTGAAACTCTTGCAAGTAGATCTCTTTGTTATCGTATTATCCATTGTTCATCTATTCGTTGGGTCTATTGAGGGCTTACACAAGCTAACCCCAATATTCTTGGCATCGTGGCACTTTTGAATCTAAAGTTTGGATCTTTTATGAGTGCATATCGAATAGATAATAGGGTTGTTCATATAATCGTCACACAAAAAAATTATTGTAGAGACAATTGCTAGGTTGTATGTTATTTAATCGATTGATGATTAATTGATGATAAATTGATGTATGAGCATGTTCTAGTTTTATTTATCATGTTTTGACACCCATCATGTTGATTACACAATTTATTAACAACAGAATTGATACCCATATAGTCTAATTTATTTATTTTCAAGAAAACTACACAAATCCTGCATATCGCTTGTTGGCCTGTATATCGACTGCTACTTTTGAACTAGTAAACGATCTTAAATTAAATTACTTCTGAACAAGAATTGTAGCCTTATCTTTCTAGTTTCCAAAACATCTTGAATTTATAAATTTCGAGTTTTGTAGAAAAAGTTATGCCCATTTTACTGAAGCTGTGTTTTTACTTTCAAATTTTTAGATTCTTGTATCTTTCATGTTCAAACAGTAAAAATGTTGATCAAATGATAAAATTTTACTCTGAAAATTTTCAGATTGTTTCTTAACATGTTTAGAAGTCTAGAAAATATTTTTAATGAGTTTATTATGGAGTTTTTGCTATTTCTAAAAATAAAATAACATGATGTCGAATTTCTACCTGAACATGAAACTTGTAAAGAACAATGTGATTGACCTAGCTACTGTTGTCGGATTTTGAACTTTAAATATGCGTTGGAATCATGTGCAAGTATAGTTCCTAGAATTTCTGACGGATTAAGTTTTTGAGTTCTGAAACAACGGGAAACTGGATCTTGGTACAGACTACTCTTGCTGCCCAAAATTTTATCTTCTTATTTTTAATAGTTCAATTATCCTATATCATTGTATTGCATGAATTAATGTAGGAATGTTATATTGCATGATCCTAATGAGTTATTGTCATCATTCTAATTGTCCTATCTAAGTTATCGTCATATTGTTCTTCCATTGCTACTATCATTCACCTAATGTCTCTAGATTGCATATTGTATTGTTGTATTAATAAAATAATTAACAAGTCGGGGTTTAAGGGTTGACCCTAGTAGTGGACAATATAAGGACTGTACTCGGATGAGGGGTACGTGTTTTCCTATTTATTGGCATATTGGTTTATTGGTCTATTTGTCTATTGGTCATATCGGTCATCGGTTAATTGTAGATGACTGACTACAGTATCTCGATTGATTCGGTCATCAGTCATTATTGAATATCGTTGCCGAGTACATAAACTATAGAGCCCACCACTAAGTCTAAATGTAATTGTTTGTATGTAGCAATCATGTGGTAAATAGATGGGACGCATGAAGTGCTACATTAGTTATGATTAAAATAATTAATCGACTTAAAGGATCACACCACATCGACACTGCATATTGTTTCTCATTGTTCCTATTGATATCGAATCTTGGCTAAGTGTTATTGATATTGTTCATTGAATATTGTTACCGAATATTGAATCATTGTTTATAGCCATTGCATCGATTACCGTGATATTGATTATTGCTATCGTGCCATGTTATTGATTCCTATTGATCTATTGACTTCATTGTTATATCGTTATTCTATTGTTCCCTGCTTTCTCTACTTGCTTTCTATGACTTGCTCTAAGGATAATTTTTTACCTCTTTTTAGATGAAGTGTTTACAGGTGTTGATGGAGAATTGCCTGATGGATTGGGAGTACAACATTCGTGAAGGAATTGATTGAATCGCCACTTAATAAATATTTATTGTTTTTGTCATGAAGACTTAATTATTGAACTATTGTTATTTCATTGTATTGTGGTCTTTTGACCCGAATAGTGCTATTATTGTTCCAGATATTGGATTATTATTGTACTTGGATATTTTATATTGCTTCTTTTCAAGTATTATTGTTTATGGGATTATTATTATTGGCTACGCAATTATTCTGTATTGATTATATTGTTGAGTTAATCGGATAAACAGCTTATGAGTGACGCTAGTCATTCGCTGGGCCAATGTCATGTACACGTATTCCGTATTTGGAAAGCGGGGTGTGACAAGAAGTGATCACTCTGTTCGTTCAGATCAGTGGTTCCTTCTCCACTCCACCAGGATCAGTGGTTCCTTTCCAGTCCCGGCCAGGCCAGTGATCATGCAGCTCTGTCGGAATCAGTGGTTCCTTTCCAGTCCCGGCCAGGCCAGTGATCATGCAGCTCTGTCGGAATCAGTGGTTCCTTTCCACTCCTGTCCCCTACCAAAAGTTATCATGAACATAAGGCGAATCAATAGGGCCTCGCTTACTCTGCCAAGAGAAAGCCCTTTCTAGCAATGTGGAAGAGGAGAGTGCACAGTTACACTTTTCCTCCATGTTCATATTGATAACTCAGGACATGGACAGAAGCTTAAGGGTCCATCGTCTAAGTTCCGACAAAACTTGTGGCTTATGTTTGCATCCCGCTCTTATCACTAAATCCTAGAAATTAACAGTCGAGACAACGCCGCACGTGTCCCAGACGAGACGATGCAGCACGTGTCCCTTTGACAGGTGAGTACATGCACAACTAGTGACTGACCTAACAGACGATACTTATACGACTTAGAACTAGCGTACCCCACCGGTCTCTCTTCTCAAACATGTTCCAAAAGAGTATTCGAACCCAAATAATACCAACTTGCACACACATTCTATAACACCATTTATCACATATATGCACTTGTACAAATATACACAAACATGATATTAACACCTCATAGGGAATCATATTTATGTGAATTCCCAACAATACATTCTCTCTCACATTATTATGTACTAACTAATTAATTCTTTTATACCAAGTTGTCTCACATATGGGTATGTTCTAACTCACCTATCTATGTTCTAACTTATATTCACATAATGTCAAAAAGTTAATAAACAACATTTCTAAGTCTATTGAGAGGCTTTAAAGTGATGATAACTTGCATACTCCAAAAACAGCAAATTCAAAACAAAAAATGCATTTCTTACAACTTCTAAAAATCATTAATAATCAGCTACTTCTCAGAATTTTGATATGTCAGGTTCTAAAGAAAGGTCAGTGAGTCTATTACAATTTCTTAGTTGGATGTTTTCTCAAAATAGCTCATTTAAGAGGCCAAATTGATCAAGAACTAAAAGGTGTGCAAATTTCTAGAAACTAAAAACTACTAACGAGTCATGAGTTCAAAATTAATTGAAAATACTAAAAAATGTCGAAAATTCATAAAATTTGGTGAGCATATTCTAGACACATGCAAGTATCACATATAAAATTTTCAACTTGAAATACCACAATGATAGATATGATTTTTTGAAATAAAATTAGTAAATAGTGCTCTGTTTTCTTCTTGACCAACAGTGATTTCAGATTTTATTAAAATAGAAAGTATTTCCAAAAATTATGAAATTTGGTGGAAATGTTCTAGACATATGTGAGATGCTACTATAAAATTTTTAACCCTAAATTCCTTATATTCAAGGAGTTATGACTTTCGGAGTTGAGGGCTAAATTTCAAGATAGAAAAAATACAACTTTCCAAACTATTCACAAAATAAATATCCACCACATGCACTATACAACCCTGAATTGTCCTCTGACTCATATTCCAGAGTATATCTTTTCCATCTATATTAAGAAAAAGAGTCTACACTACACCCAATATAACAACCATGAGAGTTGCAGAACACCTACCTCAAAGTGTAGACAAGAATGAAATTTCCAAGCTCTAAGCTTCCCCTAGCTTCTTTCTCCTCCTCCTGGCTTGCTAGCTTCTTCTACTCCTTATTCTTGCTGCAATTAGTCAACTAGAACTTTAAGAAATGAAGTTTTGTGTAACCTCCGTTCCCACTAATACGTATTTCCTGAATATTTTCGATATTCTGATTATTTATAAACGTATTTTGTGCTAAATTGGTTTCAGATCTTTTACTAAGTGTTTTATAATCGACAATTATATTTACTTTGAATAATGATGTATTATCTATTTACAATTCATCGACTATATATATTTCTGTTCGGATTATTTTAATATAAAGTTGATAAGCCAAATTCTTATTTTGTTGTATAATGTTATTATTACTATTATTATTATTATTACTATTTTTTCATTATTTTTATTATTATTATTATTGTTATTGTTATTACTATTATTAATATGTGTTGTTATTAGTATTATTATTATTATTTTGTTAAAGCCCATTAGTTTTGATCTATATTATATTATTTAATTATTTAAATTGAAGCCCATCATTCGAAGCCCAAAATTTAGCCTATCTCCTATTGGATTCTAATCCAAACCCATATCCATTGGATCCCAACCCGAATCCAACTCAAACCCAATAACCCAATTCTCCCCCTAATCTGTTTTGACCAGATCAATTTCACGTTCCCCTTAATCTCTCTCTCACGTTCCCCCACTATCTCAACTATTCTCCACTCCCTCTCTCTTCCTTAAATAGTTAAACAAATCCCAACATCAACACAACCCTTCATCTTCCTCAAACCCTTCAACTTCCAAAACTACCCTTCACTGTTCACACAACCCCAATACTGTGTAACCCCAGAACCGCCCCACCACTATTCATCCTCCACCTTCTTCATTATCTTCCTCTGCCCCCGTCCTCGATCCGTCGACCGTGACCCCATCGTCATCCCGACCTCTCCGTTTCCTCATCCAGTCGCCTCGCCCCTCGTCAAAACCATCCACCCTCTTTCTTGCGCCCCGTCGTCATTGCAGTCGCTACCTCTAGTCGACCACCGAACCTCGAAGCTTGTAATACCCTAAAATTTCATTTTTATAAAAATATTATGTTTTACGTGTTGTGCACGTGCAAACTTCATGTGTTTATTTTATATGAAATCTCATTTTGTATGAACAATTATTTTCCTTCATTTTTCTAAAAAGTCTATTTCCAAAAGCCTAAAACACTAATTAATTGTTTTAGCCCACTTTAATTAATTATTAATTTGTTGTCTTGGCCCACAGGCCTAAGCCCTACTATTTATGAAGCCCACCAATTTAATTAATCAATTAAATGGTCACACTTGTCATGTAGAGACAAAATGTGAACAATTTGATTAATTAAAATTGTACAAACTTCTACATAGAGGACTAGGTGGCATGTGCGAAGCACGTAGTGTGCAATGCACACTAGATTAGGGCCGGTTTGTGCTTGGAGAGATGGAGAGTGTGGGTATGTGTTCATGGGTAGTTATTTTGTGTGTGGGTGGTTGCTACAACTTCTACTCCTATCCTAGCCCTCCAGTTCTACAACTATCCAATCAATCCTAGCCCTCCAATCTATTTCAAAACTAGTATAAATGCCCCCTTTCCTACTTGTATTCTACACTTAAGCAAATATTAAAGGAGATTTGTATACATATTAGTGTGAGTTGAGTGTGAGTGTTCCCCCATTGGAGGTCGGCCATCCCTACAAGAAGAAGCTCTCAGTTTTTGTCAAGGAGCAAGGAGAAGGAGTTCGTTACACTGCAATCTAGGAGGAGAAGTCACTCGCTTGCAATCTAGGAGGCTCTAGGGAATTTTTCTTAATTGGTTTTCTTCAAAAGGTGGGTGTTTCTCATGACTTCTAAAGTAGAAATCATGCTAGAGAATGAAATTGAATTGTTATTATGAAATACTAGCTGAAATGAAATGCATGCTTGCCTAAATAGAAGGGAATTGAGAAATTAGCAAATATGTGTTGATTGATTACTATATTTATAAATTATGAGTAAAGTGAATGTTCTCGTTATTTCTAATGTTATTATGAAATACTAGCTGAAATGAAATGCATGCTTGCCTAAATAGAAGGGAATTGAGAAATTAGCAAATATGTGTTGATTGATTACTATATTTATAAATTATGAGTAAAGTGAATGTTCTCGTTATTTCTAATGTTAGTATGCAAAATATGTCCTAAATGTGAACTATGTGGTTTAACTAGTAAAAGACTAACATCATGTTTATGGATTAAAGTGCTAAAGTAGAATGGTGTGTTATAGATGAATTGATAGAATAAATTATTAAGAAATGATTGGTAATAGATGTCATGAAATTTTCCATTGCTATTTATGCCATTAGAAAAAATGAAAAGGAATGTATTTTTGCAAACAAATGATCGAATGCATCATGTGTAATTAATAAAACAGAAGTTCTTATAAAGCAAATTTTTAAGTAGATTGTGATCTGGAAAGTTATATTTCAAAAAGAGAAGAAAATAAATTTTTAGACTTGAAAAATATTGCAGAGCAGCCGACTGATCACAATTAACAGTCGACTAGCCTGATCGTTTATTTTTTTAATTTAAAAATCATAGCGGAACAGCCGACTATCCATATAAGACAGTCAACTCGATCTTTAGAAACTCGCAGGACAGCCGACTGGTCATGGTAACAGTCGACTGCCCTGAACATTTTTATTTTTGAGTTTAAAAACATCGTAGAACAGCCGACTGGTGATCTGTGACAGTCGACTTCCCCGAAGTTTTAATGTAAATCTGTATTCTCTTTGTGAGATAATTTCTATGACCTATGTCTTAGTATAAATGAGATTTGAGACGGTTTTTACAAAGAAGAACTCATTTTGATTATTAACTTTTTATATAAAGGAAATTGAAGGGATTATGTAAGAAATTTAAGATGAGATTTTGGTAGTGAGAAATTTGAAAGGTATGAATTGTGAAACCTTTTGAAAATGTGAACTGTGGAATTAGAATGGATTGAAATAGAATTATGTGAGTTTATAAACTAGTGAATGTGACATGTTTGAAGAATTTCAGTTTTTCAAGTGTCTATGCATTGAATTATTAATTGTGATGAATTATGAAAGATGTGAATACATGAATACTATGCTTTTGAAACATGAATGGTGATAAATCATGAAAAGGTCTTATGAGCATGACATTGTAATTATGAGTTGAATTGAAAATTAGGGTATAGCCAAGCCTTATACCGGTAGAGAAATGAATTGAAATGGAATTTGAAATGAAAAGACCAAAACTTGGGTCATGTTGAATAAATGGATAAGACCGGTATAGTGGGAGTGCTACATTCTAAGAGATTGATTTTATTCATGATTCAATTAAATTAAGGATTAGATACATAGTGAAGATGTGATGAAAGTAAGAGAAAAACATTGAGTATGAGGGCCATTGGATTGGCGGCGTGAGAATATTCACAGGATGTCCCATGATGAGTCATGATAGGGCATGGATACTGCTCCAGAGTACCGTCCCGGTGGCGACGCTCGTGGGGTGTTTGACGACTGCGGGTGGTGTCATATCTATGGTAGGAGCTGAATTACTACAGGATGCCTGCATGATGAGTCATGTGTCAGTGCATTGGGATTCCCTCCAGGGCACCTAGACAAGAGTTCGTAGGTTAGAAAACATCTAGGATACTTACCATAGTTACAGTAGTAGATTAAGTCATGGCGAGGGATTGAACCCTATAAGATGAAGAACGATTAAAGGCTTGTCCTTGGACCTATGTAGTATGGGATGCATAGAATCTGAACAAGTGCGCATTAGTGTCATATAATATAAATAATTGCATTAAGGACTAAGTGCACATTCACAACACGACAACAATAGGATAGTCCCTTTAGCTTTGTTTGTGACAAGTTTGTGTTTGTTAAGAAATGAGAATCGTTATACTATTTCCGGCATAGAGAGGATGGCCGTGTATAATATTTCGTCATTTGAATGAACTGACGCGCCCACAGTTTTATATGCAGGGTAAAGATGCTTGACTATTGAAGTATACATGCTGCACAGGATTGAGTTAAATATTGTTTCATGTAATTTATTGTAATATTGCTTCCACTGTGATAATTTACAAGTGTAAATGTAACTATGATGAAAGAAAAGTTTTTATTTCCTTGTAAAATTGTACGAAAGAAGTATAAAGATCCTGTGGAATCTCGAATTCAGTTGTATTTTGGAATTCGGGGTGTTACACTCTGTTTCGATATTGAGGTCGGTTCCACTGGCCCCACTACCATCGGCTTCAGACCGTCCACTGGGACCACTCTTAGTCCTTCTCGACATTTGATGCATGGTAGGAAAAATTCACATATGTGCCTTAATGAGGTGTTGTGAAAAAGAAGGAAAGCGGCATTCGACAATAATATATGTAACACCAGTATTTAGGCAAAACATAATACTTAGATTTGTTTCATTCATTTGTTCATTTATACATAATAGTCCAGCTAGTCACTTGCACATATACACCCCACATATACACCCCAGAACATATCCATAGTTGCAAAACATGCAAAACATACAAAACATATACTAAGCTTGCTTTCACTGATTGATTCCTGCGGAGTTCACCGCTTCCTACCTCGCTCCCTGAGACTGCCATGATTGGCCTCGCAACTAGGACACTGGGCCAACTAGGCCCGCAACTGCTCATGCTTGCATTCCAGGCGTGAAATCTTAACCTGAAAAGTGTGTTTCATTCACACAATCCTTCGGGCAGGTCTTTCTCTTAAACCTCTTTAGTTTGTCCACCTCTTCCTCGGTGGCAAGCGCCTACAAACCACAAGACTCAAGCCTCTCTTCAAGGTGACCATGGCTCCATTTATAAGCAGCGAGCTCCCGGTGTACTGCAGTTTGTTGGGGTGGGGGTGGTGGAGAATATTGACCGGTCGCGGGGTCGCTTCCTGCTGCGGCTGCCACTGTCCCTTCACTTTCCATCCCAGCAGCGACTGGGGGTTCCTTGCCCTCTATTAGTGGTTCCTCCTCATCTATTTCCTCTTCCTTCTCCACCCATCCGTTCCCAAAAGGTGCATCACCGTCAGCCATCCTGCGAGGAGAAAATACGGGAGTTAGTCCAGATATAGAAAATTATAATACATAAGTTGAACAGTGCAACAATATGAATTATAATCATTTACTAACTAAACTAAACCCAACTTTAACAAGGGTACCCAAGTCTAATTTCCTGTTGTGTTAGACTAAATTTGAAGTCGGCTCTGATACCAACTCTGTAGCGCCCCGAGTTCCCAACACTGAAAATTCGTGACACAACCAGAATCTTACTTCATTAAGAGCATAACATAGAAAAGTACAGGAAACTAAAAAAAAAATATTAAATCATGTGTTATTACATTGTCCTAAAAGTACAAAAATTTATTACAATCAACTTTACAATGAACTATGGACAACCTCTCTTCACTTGGATGCTCACCCGGCTCGAAGGCCTCCAACTTCCACGATCAGGTAGTCCTACATTAAGCATTTGTGGGTAGGTCAGTTCAATGCAACTGACATGAAGCTGAAAAAACCAGCGACTCCCAAAACTCCAAAAAAAAAAAAGATTTGATGGAAAGAAAAACGTGCAGACAAACTAACTAGTGTAGGTGTATGCCATGCCTAGAGTCTAATGCACATGATGCACTTATCCTAATGCCATTCATTTGGAAACGTATGTATCCCATACTACATACTTTTCCAAAGTCAACTTCGATGGAAACGTATGCATCCCATAGTACGTACTTCCCAAGAAGTTCGCTTTCTTCGGTTTATAGGGTTTGGTCACTCGCTATGCATCCTACTCTTATACTCTTTTCCATTCCTGACATTCATCTAGTGACAGATGAGGTTGCATCTAGTCAGTCTACCTTCGCCATTGTTGTTAGTAGTGGTATCTCCGTTTTCCACTATGCTTGGTCCCTACAGTCCCACTGCTCCGGACCTCATCCAAAAGTTGCTAACGAGCATACAGGTGGCCCTACAGAATTCCCGCTCACTGAGACACATAAAGTCTTACTTGCCCTCAGAGAGTCATACTCTAGCTCCCTGCTCGTATCAAACAACAGAGAACTTGACGAAATCCATAGGGTCCATTCCCTACTTTTCGATATGAGCACCTCCCATTCTTACCACTAGACCCTAGAAATAAACAGATGAGATCACATTGCCCATCCCCCTAGCCCAGCAAGATGGCACAATACATGTCCCCTTGATTAGCAAGTACAACACCGGCTAGTGCCTGACCTAACAATTAGATGACCTAATGGTTTAGGATAATATCATGACCTGCAACTTCTAACCTAGGATTTCTCAAAATTCCAACAATAGGGAAAACTAGTCCAGCCTCCAACCAGTTTCGGCATTAGCCCGATCCTGGTCCAACCTCAAAACCAGCGACAAAAAGATTTGACCCCTCGTTGTTCGCCAATCCTCTTAGCTTGGATTTCGACCCTACCTCCATCCGCGTGATCAACCTTCCAAGGTTAGCGATCCGCCAGCACGCGAGAATTTTCTTTATCCAACCACTAGGGAAAAAAGGAGAAAAACAACCAAAAACAGCAATACTAAGGTCCATAGGGTGCGGCTGACTACCTTAAGTCCTTAATCTCAAAATCAACCTTGAAAGAAACAATGAGTGTGCCAAAATGGCCAACGAAGATTCATGGCGCTCTAATATATGTACAAGACGCATGCGGGCATACACAATCATGTACAACCAAAAATTCAAAAGGTAAATAGACCCCAATTTGAAGCCTCATCTAAAGTTCAAACATGACGAAGAATCAAAACAGCAAAATTCCAATAGCATAATGCAGCTGCGATGTTTGGAAAATCATTATAATTCACTTGCTCAACAAAATTTCATGTTTTTGGATTCTTTAAAAAGATGATTATGTCTACTCCAAGTTCTCAGTTGAAAGTTTTCTTAAATTATTCCAGTTTGAAGGAGAAAACGGCCAAAAATAGGACACACGTAAAAACATCCAGCATTATCAAAACTGTCACCTAGTCAAACGTTAAAACCCTTTAAAAATAACAAATGATCTCAGAATTTCATAAAATTTGGTAGTAATGTTCCACACATATAGAGTAACCACATATCCAAAATTCTCCAACCAAGTACTAAAAGAAGTTATGATATTTTGAATGGAGTATAAATTTTCATGCTGCACTCTGCACTACCTCTCAACCATGTCCACAAGTTGCATTTTAAAATAACAGAAATTCTCTTCCAAAAATTACAAATTTTGGTGGAAATATCCCACACCGATTGAGGAAGCTACTGTAACAAATTTCAAGGAAAAATTCCATACGGATACCAAGTTATGATTTTTCTAAGTTGTGCATGCTACAATCGCAGAGCAGAATTTTCATCCCTGGCCATGCAACAAAAGTGATTTTTATTAAGATAGAAATTCATCTTCAAAAATTACAAAAATTTTGTGGAGTTTTAGTAGACATGCATATGAAGCTTCAGTAAAAATTTCAGCACTAAACTCCTATTAATCATGGAGATACAATTCTTCTAAGTTGAGCATGACAATTTCATTCACAAGCAACAACATACACAGCACAGCAACAATTTTGCATTTTTAAAAATATCAATCTTTAACCAAAATTTAGGAAATTTGGTGGAGACATTGGAGACACAATCAATATGTCCTATAAAATTTTCAAGCCTAAAACCCAACATGGCATAAAGTTATAAATTTTCAAATCTTCTCATATTAAAACCTTCCAAGATTTGATATTTCTTCCACTATTATGCATCTAACACTTAGAATTATAATCACACAACCATTCTTCATTCACACCATCTTGCAACTCAATCAAATGGCATTTTTCATCAAAAAAACACAATTTTTAAACATTGCATAGAGTTTAGAAGTCACCCACTATGAAAAGTTGAGATTTTTTCTCCAATTTCTTTCCGTGCTTGAAAACTCCACCTCCAAGCTCCTCCACTTGTTGATTCTTCTTCACTTCTTCACCACCTAAGCTTTAGAATGTAGAAATTTTCTCTTGCAGTGATAAAAATGTGTAGAAAAGTGTAAGAAGCAAGAAGGTGAAAGTTAGGGTTTTGAAAGAAAATGGAGAGAAAAGATAATGAGATGAGTTGTGAGGGTGTTTAAATAGGGAAAGGGGCGTTTGGGATTTCCGGCCTACGGTGAGGATAGGGTGAGGGAATGGGGGTGGTGACCATACTCCAAACTAGCCCATAGTTTTAGAAAGGTGGATTAGGGTTTTGGTAAATAGTTTTAGGGTTTCATGTATTAATTTGTTTTATACTTGATCATATGGATAATCCCAACATACAAATACTCATACATGTATACATATATGGATTCATACATCTATACTTGCATACATATGTCTATATACATATGTAACACAATAAATGCCAAATATTTAAAGGAAGATTGTATTAAAATTAATTATTAGTATTTTTCGGGGCCTTACAGGGACGCTCGTACCTTTATTCTCTCATTATTATCAGAATAGTCGTCATCCAAAAGGCAAGTATAATGTACACTTTATTGTTCGGTACAACCATTTTAATTGACCTCCCGCAGTTAGTAGTTATATTTTATGATCGTAATTAAACCTCGTTGCCGTCCATGTTCATGAAAAATGCCCTTTATAAGTTTCAAGTGATTGAACCATCGTATTATCATGCTTTACAATCTTTCCATGGCTAAATTAGTCGCTATATATTGAATTGAATCAATCTATTTGCCTTTGTGATTCGATGCCTATCAAAAGATCATAAATATCAATTTGTATATTTCTACCCTGCTGTTGTTTTAAGATTATGACCTAGTTGTAGTTTGAATCCATTAGAAATTCATGAACAAGGGTTGTAGTCCCCTGAGGGTAACCCCTATTCCCACCAATAAGTATTTTCCGTGTATTTTTGATAATTTGATTTTTATAAACTTATTTTGTGCTAAATTCTGTTCGGATCTTTTATTAAAGTATTTTCTAAAACAAAAAAAATTATTTATTTCAAATAATGTTGTGTTTTGATATTACTTCATATTCTTTATTGATCGGATATTTATGTTTGAGTCTAAAGCATATATATTATTATTATTTGATCAATTTAATCTTATTATTATTGTTAGTACTTTAATTGCGGTTATTATTATTATTATTATTATTATTATTATTATTATTATTATTATTATTATTATTATTGGTATTGTTATTAATATTAATATTTTTGTTACTATTATTATTGTAAATATTAGTAATATTGTTCTTATTGTCATTATTATTATTATTAGTATTTTGTAAAGCCCGAACGTACTTATTTATTTGTATTTTATTATTTGACTTAATGTATGTTTATATGTATATTTTAAAAATCCTATGGCCCATTTTGTGATTGGATTTAAACCAATACCCATTAACCCACTCTTATTGGATCCAACCCGATACCCCAAAACCCAATATCTTAATTAAACCCTTATAAATACTACCCTATTAAAACCTAATCTCTAACCTAAACCCTAGCCCCTAACCCTAGCTGCCTACTATTTTACCCCCCCCCCCCTCCTGTTCACCCCTTCTCCATCTCCCGCTATCTCCCTCCCTGTTTCCCTTTGAACCCAAACCACAGCCAGTCGTCGCTCCGATCCCACTCTCTGACCAACTAGACCGTCCCTCTCCCCCTCTCCTCATCTCCTCGCCACCCTCTCATCCACCATCCCGCTACGCCTATCCCCATTGCCTCCAACCTCACCTGCACCCATCCATCTCGCCGCCCACCAACCGTCGAACCTCACTCATCCTCGTTATCTCCGACCACTAGTATCCTCCATCTCGCTCCTCGACCCCGCTGCTCCCCCTTGTCCTTGTTGCCACCGTCTCATCCAACCACCGAAGTTCATCCCCTCGTCTTCGTGAACCCATCAACCGCTCGAACCCATCTCCTCGACAACCATGCTCGCCGTCACCGTCTTCATCCTCGCCTTCACCCCGCAACCACCGAAGATCCATCTCCTCACCCTCGTCATCGTCGTCCAGAGCCTCGAAGACCCCCCGTCATCTCCTCCTCTGTTTTGTCGAGAAATAGAGTGTCTCAGTTTCCCCGCTGCGTCACTTCCTGACCGCAGCGCCGCCGCCATTCAGCCCCGAGCACCCTTGCCGCCCTCACCGTAGGTTTCGCAGTCATCGCCTAGTGCCGTCGTCACCTCCTTCTGTCTCTCCCTCTCTCCCTCCTTCGACTGTTGAAAATAAGGAGGAGAACCGGTGTTTGGTGTATGCTGTTTGTGTGAAGGAGGAAGGATTTTGTTTGCTATTTTGGAGAGTAAGCAATCATTGAGTTGGTGTTTGCTGTTGTGTGTGGAAGTGATTTCGGTGTTTGGTGTTTTGTGAAGGAGAGATCCTGATCCCGTGTTCACTGTTTTGCTATTTGGGTGCTGGTCTTGCTGTGTGGGCATTCACACGTAGCTCGCATGTGCTTACGTGTTTTCCGTTCGTGGATTCGTCGCCCAGGATTCTCATCCCATTATTCAATATATTCGAAATTAACAACTAACACGCAAATCACCGTCCTCTTGAGAGTTATTATTGTTCATGAGATTATTATTATTGTCTGCGTAATAATTCTGTATTGATTATATTGTTGAGTAAATCGGATAAACAGCTTATGGGTGACGTTAGTCATTCGTTGGGCCAATGTCATGTACTCTATTCCGTATTTTTGGGAAGCGAGGCATTACACTTAGTCTAGTTTCCAGAACTTCTGACGGATCTGAAATCCGGTGTGTAGTTTGCAAGATATGCTATTTTTAGTGTTGTGACGTTTTAATTCCATATTACTATTTTGAAACATATTTTCACGGATAACTAATTTAAATATCATGTTAAAAGTATAATTAAGACCTGATATTTACCAGTATGTTATTAAACATGTATGATTTTTATAAAATTTTAAAATAATTTTTCAGTCGATTTATATACACAAGAAGTTGACTCTGAGTTGTTGCCTGCGCAGTAAACCCAATAAGAACTGTCTGCTAGACCTATCTACTGTATTTATAATATGCAGTGTGAATATTGGTTGGAACCTCTGACGGTACCTGATTCGCTTTTCTGTAGCAACGGGAAAGTGAAATTTTGTACAACAATGTATTGCTGTTCAGAATTTGGAACTTCATGTCCTTGATTATAAATATATTTATTTCTTGCATTTAATTAATTAACTTGCATCTCATGAATTGCATAACCCTTGATACTCCTTGATCCTTTCCTGCTACCAGGTTCTCACTGTGCATGTTCATGATTATTATTGTAAAAAGTATAACAAACCGAGGTAATAAAGGAAAGAATCTAGAAGTGGATAATATAGGAAAGTGTACTCGAAAGGAGGCCCGTGTTTCTCGTGATAGTGAATCCTGATTACATGATTACCTGTTTTCCTATTTACAAGTTATATGGAACTAAGTGCCACGTCTACAGCCGACGGGGGCCACCTCTAGAATCCATTACACGATTACATGACATAATATAACTCCTGGTTACATGATATGATTCCTTGTTACATGATACGATATGATTCATGTTAATGTCACTGCAAGACCCGGAGTACATGATCTTGTATAATTCACCACTAGAGTCTAAACGTTAACATGCTTGTATGCACCTGAACCTGTGGTATGGGACTCAGGATTGCATGCATTAATCAGTATCTATAAAAGATTGGCAGACTTGAGATTAACACTAAACACATGCATAATTCATGATTCCAGCTACATGATACATGCTTACAAGATTACATGATTCATGTTTACAAGTTACATGTTACATGTTTATCAATTGTGTAACCCCTGTTTCCCCAAAAAATGGATTTTCTGTATATTTTCGGTATTTAAAATTTTTGTAAATTAATTTTCCTCTTTCGAACTATTTTTGTTAAAATGTATTATTGTATCTTCTATTAAAATCTACTTTTGATCAATAATTTTAGCTATAACTATTTTTCTATGATTTTTGTATTTTAAGACAATTCTTATTATTGTTATTATTACTTTTTACTACAACTATTATTATTAGTACTATTATTGTTTTATCACTTTTCTTATTATTATCATTGTTATTAGTATTATTGTATTATTGTTATTTTTGACTGGTTATTAAAAATCCATTTTTATCTACTAACTGTATTGTAGTATTTTAAATAAATTTTATTTTTGGATTACAAATTACATTTTATTGTAAACAATATTTATTTGTTATTTTATTGTGATTTAAAATCCTATTTTTATTATTGGGTATTTTCCCTAAACCTATTGGATCCACAACCCTATAACCCCAAAACCCATTAAGACTAAATCCCCAACCCATTATTTATTAAACCTAACCCATTAAAACCATACCCATTCAAACCCAACACCCTGTTTTATCCACCTAAACCCAACCCGTTTACCAACCCATAACCCGCCAGCCTCGCCCAACCCTATTTTATACCCCTATATATACTAAACCTACTTACCCTGTTCATCTCCTTCAACTCTCAGCCGCCCTTTCACCTTCTTCACCTCCCGACTCCCTCCTTCTTGTTCTCTCTCCCATTCAACCCATCCCCTTGTGCTGCTCAGTTTCGTCCTCCATCTCTGTTGCGCCACCTCAGCACAGCGCGCTCCTCGCGTTGTGCCCCTCACCCCGATGCCACCCACTACAGCCAGTCACGCCGCCACACCGTTGCACCCCCCCGACCTTCAGCCATCTCCCTCTTCGTCCATCCTCTTCCTGTCTCTCCTCCTGGCAGCCGAGAACCCGCAGCGCCGCCCAGCACTTCGCCCTCCTGCACCCCCCTGTTCCGGTGCTCTCCTTGCAGTGATGCTCTACAGCATTGACAGCCCCGTTCCCTGCCCCGTCTCCCTCTCTTCGACTGCATCGCCCCACTCTAGTTCCCTCTATCCCTCACCCTTCCTGACCTCCTTCCACTCTCTCCCTTCGGCGTGACTGCAGCGACTGCGGCTGCCACTTCTCTGCCGCACTCTCCCTCTGATGCACAGGCAGCCAGTTCAGCCCCATCTCCCATGCGCCGCTCTTTTTTCTCGCCACTACAACAGCAGCAGCAACAATGCATCTCTTTGCTGTGCTTCGTCGACAGTGCGCACCGGCAGCACCTCGCAGTGTTGCCGTCTTCTGTGTCGCCGTGTTCCCTTGGGTCTGTGCATGTTGATTTGTGCAAGTTGTTCGTGTGTTCATTGGAGATCTTGTGTTCATCGTGGTTGTGGTTTGGTGAGTTCTTTGGTCTGTGTGCTCGTTTTGAGTTCACAAGCTGTGGTTGTAGTTCGTTGTTCGTGGTTCGTTATTGTGTTCGTGGGTTGTCTTCGTGTTTGGTTTTTTCGTGTTCTTATTCGTGGTTCGTGGGTTGTGCGATCGTTGTGTTCGTGCCCCGGGATTCGTCCCCGTTATTCTTGCTTGGAGTCATTTTCGTCGTCGGTTAAGGCAAGTAACTTGTACTCAAATTCCTTTGTATGATACAAGTCAAAAATACTGCTTGTAGTGTAGTTGGGTTCTAGAGACAATTGTGTGTGAAACCCCTTGTTGGTATTATCTCTATAGTGTTTTGACCCTAGTTGCCTCATGACACATATGACATGAATTAACTTAGGTTTTGTCCGTTCTTGATTTGATCATGTATGTAGGATTTTTGTGAGAATTTGGATATTTGTTAAGATCCATGTGATAGACTTACTTTGGATATGTTAATTACCCTATTTTATGGTTTTTGGAAACTCGGTAGACTCGATTTCATGTTTGGTTGTGTTTGGATCAAGTTTCGTTGAATCTATGTTGATTTTGGTTTTGAGGAAATTCTGTGTTTTGTCGATGATCTGTCTTGATCAGTAATTTAGACCATATGAAGGTCAGAATCCTAATTTCAGTATAAAACATGAGTTTTAGATGAATTTGTCTTCTTTCCAACCCCTCTGACCTTGCTCGATTTCGTTTTCGTATGTGTGAGATATGACTGTTTTACTACAGAGGTATAGATCTTTTTCAGATTTCATTTCTTGATGATTTTGATGACTAAATTATTTTTATACTTGTGCTAAACATATTATTTTGATCTGAAACTTTGGACAGTACTTCTATATCTATTTAGGGATTACCCAGAATTTTGGTGGATTTTATTGATGAGTTTTATATGCTGTTTCTTGCTTTTGAACAAAAACTATACTTGCTGAATTTTTCTCGCTGTTCTGTAAAGAAGTGTATTTTCACCCTAGTTCCTTTGACTGTATGAAAAATATTTGTGAAATATGAAAGTTAGTTTATATTTTCTATTTTCATCTCCCTTTAGCGGATTTGGATTTCGTTTCACTGGTTACGAGATATTATAGTTTTCGTACAGCAGTGTTGGGAATTCCAGATTTGCCAAACTATCGTTTATTGATGTTTCCTGATTTTTGATGACTGATCTAATTTTACTGGAAAATTATGAAAATTTATATTTTGATACTAGACATATAAGGGAATACCCCAGATTTTTCGTGGATTTATTTAATGAGTTTTGATGCAGTTTTACTGACTGTGAATTCGTTTTCCTGATTTCTGGCTGAACCTATTTTCTGGATTCAAATCAGTTTTGAGCTATGTTGTTGTGAAATACTATGTTACTTATTTATACTTGCTGGATTCGTTTGGGAGTCTATTTTCTAGACGTTTCGACGGATTCAGATTTGCATATTTGTAACACTGAAAATCACTGTTTTACTACAGTATGGTCTTGCTGTCCTGAATTTAAGATTTGATTATTTTATTCTTTTATGAGATATCTTGCACTCGTACATGTTTATTGCAAATTGCACTTGTCACATGATCATGCCATATTATTCTTGATATATTTTGCACACCTACATGCTTGTTTGACATTAATAATAAAGTAACAAGCCAGGGTTTAAGAGAAAGATCTAATAGTGGATAATTCAAAAATGTGTACTCGGAAGGGGGGCCGTGTTTTCCACATTTGGAATTTGGTATATGATTTGGATTATTTGGAATTTGGTATATGATTTGGTTAATTTGGAATTTGGTATATGATTTTGATTACTTGTCCCTGAGTACACCGTCCTCTATGGTCCACTATAAAATCTAAAGCGAAACTATTTATTATAGCAACCATATAAGGTGGGCTGCATGAAGTGTTACCTAGATAATAATCACTACAAGACATGACACATGATACTTGAACATGTTACATGCTTGCTTGATACTTGACTACATGATACATGACACTTGATATATGATTACATGATATTTGACACTTGATGCTTGTTACATGGTACTTGTTTACTTAACACTTGATTCATGCCATTTACACTTGATCACCTTGTCATACTAGTTGTTTATTTTGATATCATGCTTATTCCATATTATTAGTTAGTTTTCCCCCATATACTTGTATCCTGCATTACAAGTGGCCCGTAATTTGCAAATGACGGGTACTTGTTTTCACTCTTCCTCTTTCCTGCAATTGTTAAATTGCAGATTTTGAAGAAAAGGTTCCAGACGATATTGGTGACATGAAGTACTAGTGATGGATTTTATTATTATTATTTCTTGTAGCTTGCTTGAACAATATTGTATATTGATACTTGGATTCTTTGTGTTTAGGCAGTATGACCCACGATTTTGACTTATTCAGATCATGACTATTTGAGATTTCTATATTTGCTTTCAAGTATTCTTGTTGGTATTTTGGTTCATATGTGCATGTTGGTTGATTCTTTTGCTTCTGACTCTGATTATTTCGTGAGATGTTGTAAAGATTCTTGAACAGCTTATGGATGATGAAAATCATTCGCTGGGCTTTTGTCGCGTATCCATATTCTGTATCCTCTTTTGGGAAGCGGGGCGTGACAAATTGCATAATCCATGTTTACACGACATGTTTCCTGTTACATGATTCCTTGTTACCGATTGATTATACATTGAAGTCCGTTTATATGTTGTCACTTGCATTGGATCCGCATTACATGTTGTATTTTCCCGTTACATGATTTCTTGTTCCCTGTTATATCCCTTGTTCATGTTCTCATTTTGCTTGTACTACTTACGGTCTATAACTTGCTCTAACGGGTACCATCTATCTTTCTTTTGAGTTATGTTATACTGGTACAGACGATGGGTTACTGAAAGAACTCGTCAAACTGTTACTACTGTCACGCCCCGCTTTCCAAAATATGGGAATACGAGCACGTAACGAAGGCCTAGCGAATGATTATATATTTTCCATAAGTTGTACCAGTCTAACTCAACAATATGAAAACAATTCACAACCATGCAAGAGAAATATAATCACATAAAGAAAGAACAACTTCGATAATAAATGAAATAATCCAAATAGTAATCCAACATCCAGGATAAAGTAAACTTCGGACCATAAAATCCCGGAATACAAAGTATGAAAAAGGCAATAAAATAAGCAAATAACAAGAGATAGCTATAGTAGTCTAATGGTCCAGCTCCGATCTTCAGAGAGTTCTCTCACCAATTTATTCTGGTAGTGTTCCTTCAGTACCTGTAAACTCCTGATCTAAAAAGAGAGAAAATAATGTCCTTAGAGCAAGTCATGGACAGAAAGTAAAGAAAACATGGAATAATAGGAAGCATGTATATTAAGAATAAAGGACTGGATCAAAGTCAAAGAACAAAGCAAAGGTAGGCAATAATGTCAAGGGTCTATATTTTATTTATGCGATAATCATTAATTGCAATTCATGTTCAATTACGATGACAATATACGGGTTCAAGCATGCGATGATATCCTAGGGTTACTCTTCATTTTTATTAACATATCTAATGCACGTAGTACTGTGTCCCATATGTTCCATACCACAAGTTCGGTGCCTACAAACAGTGAACGCTTTAGACTGTGATGGTGAACTCAACATATCATGTACTCAGCGTCGATAACGATAATTTGCAAGCAATAACTAACAATCAATCATTTACAATCGATACTCCTCCTTCTATGACAATACAATATAACGATAAGGACTCTACCGAGTACAGTCTCCGATTGTTCACTACCAAGTCAACCAATAATACCCCCGCTTGTTATTAGTTTATTTTCATCCTATGTGAGCATGCAAGAAGGTATCAATGTTGTATGATACTAAATGTGGCTAATACTACTCATTACAAGCAAAGCAAATGGCATTCATATTAACACAACACAAAAACATGTAATCTGGACAGCATGACAGAAAATAATTTAATATGAATGGGCAATAATTTCATCATACAAACATACAATTCATGATAATTAATAAACAAGGTGATGTTTTATTATTAACATGCAGATTTCTAGATTTATGATGCTATTTACAATCATGGTAATTAACTCATCAAATCAAATCTAATCGAAAATATTCAGTGCGTCAAATAATTCTATAACATGGATTTAGTTGTTTTCATTATAACGTGCATATGCAATGTGCAATAGGGACTAGTGTTCGAATCAAAGATAGCAGTACAAAGTCAAGAATATTGGGGTTAGCTCGTGTAAATCCTCAATATACTCAACGGAATTCAATAGCAATATGATAAAAAGGATTGGGATCTACTTGCGGAGATCAAAGAAATTCTTGAACAAAACAATAAACTAGTTCAAGAAAGAGACATGCCTTTTAGACGGTAAATTTGAATATAAAGAATAACGAGATGGGAATCCCGAGTGATGAAACACGGACAATGCACGCAAAACAGCAAGAACTCCAATCAGCAATTATACGTGAAATGCACGTAAAACTCCAACACAGTGAATCCAAAATAGAGACAGCGGCAACCAGCATTGGCTCAGCAAGGCGGCGACTGGGGACGACAGTGGCGACGACGGCCGGCGGGAGTGGCGATGGTGGACGGAATAGGGGAAGTACGAAGACAAACAGAAGATCTGCGGCTCGACGGTGGGAGGAGAATGGGTTCTACGAAGGGATGAGGGCAGGGGGGCTCGAGGGGGGTGTCGTGTGGTGGTCGAGGGTGCTTCGGGGTGGTCGGGATGGCGGTCGCGGTGAGGCTGGCGATGGGTTCTTGACTTTGGTGGGGTAGAGACAGGGACGGGAAGACGATGGATGGTGGTGTTGGGTTTCGACAGCAGAGGAGGAGAGAAAGGTGGATGACGAGGGTAGGGTTTATACAGTAGGGTGGCGGCTGAGATTAGAGGCTAGGGTTAGGGACTAGGGTTAATATAATAGTATATATAGGGTCATTAGGATATAGGGTTATTGGGTAATTGGGTACAGGGTTTGAATCCAATAGGAGAAATAATAGGGTTTGGGCTTCTAGATCCAATAAGGAAGTAAAATAACCAAATAAAATAGGGTTTATAACAAAATATAATTTGTATTACATTATAGAAATTTATATAAAATAACTACAAATACAATTATTAAATAGAAATGGAATTTTAAGAATCAACCAAGAGTAATAATAATAACAATAATATTATTATTATTAATAATAACAATAACAATAATAATAGTAACAAAAATAATAATGATAATAAAAATCATAATAATAATAATAATAATAATAATAATAATAATAATAATAATAATAATAACGATAACAATTATAATAACAACAATATTAATAATTAAACTAACAATACTAATGCTAATAAAAATAAATTAACAATAATAATGATAATAATATAAATAGAAATAGTAAATAGTAATAACAACATTTATATAACAAATAGGAATTCGGTTTAACAAATTCATTAAAATAATCTAAATAGTAATAACACATTTGATTTGGACTCAAATATAAACAATCAATCAATTAGGATTATAAACCAATGTTAAAATACACCATTGTTCTAAAATAAATATAATTGTCAATTGGAAAATACTTAAATATAAATCCAAGTCGAATTTAACAAATGCTGAGTTTATAAATATTGAAATACAGAAAATACTCAGAAATATGTATTTACGGGAATGGGAGTTACAACTACATTGCATATTCTCGGGCTATTTGGTAAGTTCTTGTATTCCGGATATTGGTTATTGCATTATATTCTTCTTCCTGTGATAATTATTGTGTTGTTGAGCTTACTGGTATTGTATAACTTATAGATGATATGATTTGGCATACTTATATCCTTCACTCGGTCTCAGTTACGTACATGTGTTTCTGTATAAAAGGAAGAGGGGCGTGACAGGATTTTTAGTAGGTATCAGAGCCAGGTTAAGCCTAATCAAGTTTAGGCTCTAGCCAGGTTAGACTTTAATCATGTTGGAGTTTAGCCAGGTTAGCTCAATAATGTACATACCGCATTGATCACATGAACATGTAACAACCAACTTGAATCTGGATACTTACCCTATTCGATCCACTTTTGATCCTCCTTATTCAGTTCTTTTATTCCTTGTTTCCTTCCATATTCCTTGCAATCGTCCTCATTTGTTGATTCTTTATTGGGTATAAATTATTCTTTTTGCACCCATATTCTTTTGATTTCGGTGCTATCCATCCTTTTTATTTCTGCTTGTCTCGTCGATTCTTTCACATTTTAGTTCTTGCGTCGTTCATTTCCTTCTGTGCCTTGCATTCATCTTCATTAATTTATTCATTATTGAGTATTCTACTAGTTATTTCTCCCCTACCATGTTCTCCTCAAATTCCGGTGCTACCATTCTGTTATTCTGGCTTGGTTCGTCGATTGGCTACACATGATCTACAACTACATGTCAGTGGTTTGGATCATCACCACGAGAGGAGGTGTTTTCGTTCACTCTAGGATGTGCAGGCAGAGTCCCAGGATTCCAACAAGTTTTCAGAATCTCAAATCGCCAAGAGTTCGAATTTCGTGCTATAGATACACCGTTTGAGCGCGCTAGGATTCGATGAGGCATAAGATTAATTTCTAGAGCCAATGGACGATGTTGGTGGAATCTTCCCGATCAGAGTGGCAAAGCGGAAGCGTGGTGGGTCCATAACCCACAGGTTCCAGGATTATCATGTTGTTTCTCCTTCCTTGCATTGTTTGCTTCCCTCTATCCCTTGCATCCATCCTCATCCATTGACTCATTATTTGATTCAATTCTTCCCTATTCATTCTCTCTTCAATTCCAATTCTAGCTACCTTCATCTTCTTGCTTGGTTATCTGACAAGTCATGCATCCATTTGTCATCATTCATTATTTGACACCATTCTTGTCCATGTTCCTTCCCATTTCGGTGCTGTCACCACTTCGTCTCTCTCCCTCTAATTTCCTGCTTCATTATCTCTTTAGCTCCGCTTTGATTATATCCTATGTACTGCCTAAGCAAATTTCGAAGACGAAATTTTATTATAAGGTGGGTAGGATGTAACCTCCATTCCCGTTTATACAAATTTGTACTTATTTTCTTTTTCGTATAATTGAAATTCAATTTTTTTCCCAGTTAAATCTTCATTTTCTCCTGGAGCGAAACTGCTTTTATTTTGGATATCTGATCCATACTATTATTTATTACTATTTATTTTGTAAAACCCAGACCCTTGATCTATTCTTTGTTTATTTATTGTATGAAGCCCAAACTTGATTTTTAAACCACTATATATATATGTATATCTTGTGTTAGGCCCATATTTTAAATCTCAATCCCTTCTATAATTATTTTATCGTATTAATTGTTTAAGTCCAATGTTATTTATTTTTGTATAAGCCCAACTATTAAACCCAAACACGCATTGGTGTACCCTAAACCCGTTAACCAACTTATACCCACTAGCACAATTTTTTCAGATCTCTCATACTCCCGTCACGTTCCCCGACAAATCCTCCATACTCTCCACTACTCATAACTTCCACTTAATCTCCAATTTCTTCTCAATAACTAACCATTAAATCAATATTAATTATTTCCCGAATAAATATAATCTATTAAACCACCACCACCAACACCACCCCCCCACACACACACACACTGTTTCTCTCTCTCCCATACTCTCTCTCTCCCTCTCTCCTCTGTTTCTTCCGACACTCAAACCCACCCTCGAGCTCCACCTTCCTACAACACCGCAGCAAACCCTCCCTTCGTCTGCCATCTCCACCACAACTTTGCCCCGTCACCGTGCTCCACCATCGCCACCATTGTTGTCTCTTCTACTGCCTCCAACCGCCTGCAGCCACTCATCGCAGCCTCACCTCGTCCTCGTTGAACTCCGCCATCCTTGTTACTATCCCCATCGTCAATGCCGCTCTTCCTCTCCAGAGTTGCCGCCTCACCCCCGACCACCTTTGTCGACCAGCCCACCATCCTTCTCGCCGCTCTCCACCTTCGACCTCCCTCTCCGTCGTCAGCACCACCACAACAGCAACCTCCACCCATTTCCTTCATCGAAGTCCTCGCCTAAACCCTGAGCGCCACCTCCTCCACTGCCACCTCACCGTTGCGACCCCCTCCTGTCGCTTACCGAACACCACTCGTCTGCACCCTCGAACAACCAAGGTCGCCTTCCACCTCCTTGTTGTCCCGACCTCCACCGCAGTCGCCGACCATCCCGCTGCACCACCACTGACCGCAACCACCCATCGCCGAACGCTCCTGCCATCTCTGCAGCCAGCCAAGATCCTGACCCTTCATCTCCTTCCTCCTCTGTTCCGAAACAGAGCACTCCTAACCTTTGCAACCACCGCCTATCGTCGAGCCCACTGCTAGCTGCCTCGCCCCTGCCATCCGTGACCACCACCATCACTCGTTGCCTACACCTCACCGCAGTCGCTGCTCCTACCTTCTTCGACCTCCTGCACGAGCACCCTTGTCGCAGCTTTCCACATCGCCATCATCACCAATCGTCGCTACCACCCTCACCTTTCGACCGCAGCAACTGCCTACCCTCCTTCACTCCTCGCAGCCCTTGCGACTACCTCCATCTCCTCCCTTCCTCTTACCGCATCTCCCCTGTAGCCACCTTCGATAGCAACTCAAGAACCACCCTCCACTATCGAACCCACCACCGTCGAACCCACCACCGAACGACACCCTACCATCACCGGAACCTCCATCGAATCCCCTTGCTATCGTTGCCACTGTAATATCCTGGTTGGATATTATATTTGTATTATTATTATTTTAAAATTAAAACATTTTAATGGAAATTTCTTGGTTTTATTAATAAAAACTTATCTATATATATATACAAGTAAGTATATATATGTATTGTATCAGGTTTTGTGCACTTGTACAAAATCCTGTAAAATGCATTTTTGAGAAAATGTCTGTAAAATCCCGGTCTGATATTAAAAATTATTATTTTATTATTATTTTATTTTCATTGTCAGAATTGAAATATTTTTGGGGGATATTACCCGGTTTTACTAATAGACATTATATATATATATATATATATATATATATATATATATATATATATATATATATATATATATACCATGAATAAAATTATTTTTATTATTATTTCTAAATTAAAATATTTTTGGTAGAGATTATTCATTTTAACGAATGAATATTATCTGCATAGACAGATATATATATATACGTATATATACTGTATCGATTTCGAACGTTTGTGCGAAATCATGTTGTATGTGATTTTGGGAAAATACCTCTTATTCTTGATCAATCATGATCAAGTGTAGGGTTAGGATTGGATTAGGGTGTTGATTGCAATTTGAATTTGCAAATAGATCTCAAAATTGATGAGCCATAAGAATGAGAACAAGTGGTCTCTTCTCAACCACAAACTCCACTCCCCTTCACCTATAACCCCCCCCCCCCCCCACCCTAGGCCGACCCCAACCCTAGGGCAAAGCCCTCTTTCCATTTTTTCCTCCATCTCTTCTCACACTCTCTCTCTGTCACGCCCTGCTTCCCAAAAGAGAATACGGATACGTGACTAAGCCCAGCAAATGATTTTCATCATCCATAAGCTATCAGGATCTTTACAATATTTCACAAGAATAATGAGAGTCGTAAGTAAGAAAAGTCAACCAAGCATGCATATATGAATCAAAATACCAACAGGATTACTTGAAACAAAATATATTAATCTCAAATAAACCAGATCTGAACAAGTCAATAAATCCTGGGTCACATTGCCCAAATACAAAATAATCCAAATAACCAAGTACAATTGTTCAAGATAAGCAACAAGAAAAATAAATAGATATAGCAAAATCTCCAACAACTAGAATCTCATATCACCTACACCATCTAGAACCTGATCTCCAAAATCTGCAATTTAATAAATTGCAGGAAAAGGAAAAAAAGAAAACAAACTCCCGTCAATGCAAGTTGCGGACCGCTTGTAGTGCAGGCACAAGTACATGAAAGGGTAAATAACATAGCATGGAATAGGTATGATAACAAAATAGAACAACTAGTATGCCAAGATGAACAAGTGTAAGTGTCATGTAACAAGTATCAAGTGAACAAGTATCATGTAAACAAGCAAGTATCAAGTATTAAGTAATCATGTTCAAGTAACAAGTAGCAAGTGTCAAGTGATCATGTTCGAGTCTTGTATTATTACTATCTAGGTAGCACTTCATGCGTCCATCCTTTTATCACATGGTTGCTACATTAAAACAGTTTCGTTTTAGATTTCATAGCGGATCATAGAGGGCATGTACTCAGGGACAAGTATCAAGTAATCGAGCTCCAAGCTCCATGTATCATGTATCACGTGTCAAGTTGTGCAAGTGGCAAGTAATCACGTGTCAAGCGTGCAAGTGTCAAGTAATCACGTATTAAGTATCATATATCAAGTCATCACGTAGGATCTGTGGATATCCTTCCGAGTACACGTTTCTGCATTTTTCACTATTAGATCTTTCCCCTTTAACCACAGCTTGATTATTTATTATTATTATTAAACAGGCATGTGTGTGTACAAAACATGGCAAGAATAACATGATATGAACATGTAACAGGTTCAAGTTGAAAGATAAACATGTACAAGTGAAAGACAACTCATAAAAGATTAGAACAACGAGAATTCTAGTTCAGGACAACAAGACAGTACCACACTAAATCTGGGATTCCCGTTGCTACAAACATGCAAACCTGGATCCGTCAAAGGATATAGAAAATAGACTCCCGACCGAATCCAGAAAATATATATAAGTCATATGGTATTTCAAAAAAATATAACTCAAAACAAATTTGAATCAAGAAAACACGTTCAGCCAAAAATCAGAAGTTTGTATTCAAGAACAGAAAAACAGCATGAAAACTTAATAATTAAATCCACGAAAAATCTGGGGTATCCCTAATATGTTTAGTAATAGAAAATAATATGTCATAATTTTCAAACATAAATAAAATAGTCAAGTAAAATCAGAAAGCAACAAGATACGACAGTTTTGTAAATCTGGAATCACAAACACTGTTGTACTAAAACAACAATATCTCGAAAAATTCAAATCGAAATCCAGATCTGTCAAAAGGGTGAAAAACTAGATATAGTAGGATATAATTCTTATTCACAAAGTTTTTAGAGACAGCAAGTAGAATCAGGTCAAAATTATGTATCATTACTGAACAGCAAGGAAATTCGGCTAGTATAGTAGTTGTTTGCAGTATAGAATAGTTTGTTAAAGTCATCAATTAAATCCACAAAAATTAGGAGTTAATCCCAATCAAGTCTAGTTGTATTCAGCAAAATATTGGATCAAAATAATACCTTAAACATCAGAATAAAAATAGTTTACTCCACAAAATTCATATAAAACGAAATCTGAAATTTTTCTACACCACTATAGTAAAATAGACATAACTCGTAACTCATAAATAGAAACTGAGATATGTCGGAAGGGTTAAAAATAGCCAGAATTCTCTACAGTTCATGTTCACAAATAATTTTAATATACTGACCTTAATAGGGTCTAAAATACTGATAAAAAATGGGGAATCGACGAAAACAGAAAATATCTTTCATGCACAAAATCAACTAGTTCATATAAAACTCATTCAAAACATAACTAAACATGAAATAGGGTATACTAGATGTCCAAGCAACATAGTATTTTACAAGTCCACAACGAGTTATACTACGAATATCACATCAAGCATACGAGATCATACGAACAACATGCAAGTACACATCAAGAAGTAGTCACCCTAAGTAATTTCATGTCATGGATGTCACGTGGCAACTACGGGCAGGGTCAATACAATAGAGACAAGATCAACAAGGGGTTCACACAAGAATTGTCTCTAGAACACAACTATACTACAGGCGGTATTTAGTACTTGTATTACACAAAGAAAAAAATACAAGTTACTTGCCTTATAGACTACGAAGGGAACGGAGCAAAAACAAGAATAAAGGGAATGGGTTCCTGGGCAACGAACTCAACGAACGGAAAATCCACGAACACAACCTCGAACACAACAAACCCAACGAACACAACCTCGAGCACGACGAACCCAACGAACACAACCTCGAACACACACACATGATGAAACCCAACTCGCACACCTAAGAGAAAGTGAGGGGGACGACGGACAGCGGATTGAGACTGCAGTCACGGCGACACGACTGGGCTGAAAACAGCATGGGAGACAAGCTGTTGCTGCTGTTGTGCATCAGAAGGATAGCATACAGGGAGACAGGCACCAGCGAAGGGCACAGGGGACAGAGGGTGCAGGAGCTGCTGCTGTGGAGGTCACGTTGGGGGCTGCACTAGCTGTCGACGTTGGCAAAAGGGTGTGCAGGGTGTCACCGTTGTTGTCGCTGCTCTGGCAGCGTGACAAGAGGAAGACAGTGAGGGGGTTCGGAAGGAGGTGAGCGGAAGATGCTGCAGATGATGGAGGGACACAGGGGGGTGCGGCGCTACAGCACTGGGGTTGCTGCGTTACTACGGAGGCTGACGGGGCTGGGGCTTGGGTGCAGATTTGGTAAGGGGAAAGCAGGGAGAGATCGAGAGGAAGTCGGGATGGAGACTCGAGGATGATGAACAGGGACTGCATGGGTTATATATAGGGTATAGATGAAACTAGGGTTTTATGGTGTAGGGGATGACGGCTGATGGGTAGGTATAGGTAAACGGGTTGGAGATAATAACGGGTATGGGTTTTAAATAGATCCAGTAGGGAAACAAAGTGGGTTATTGGGTTGGGGTTTTTGGGTTAAAATCCATTTGGGAAATAAAAATAACCAAATAAAAATATAATTAAATTTAGATAAATTTTTGGGACATTAAAAAGAAAATTTTAGTAACAATGATAACAATAGTAACAGTAACAATAATAATAATAGAAATCAAAGTAATAATAACAATAATAAGATTTGTATAAAAATCATAGGAAACAAATAAAATTATTGATAAAAAAAATTAGGCTTTAATGGAATATTCAAAAATACATTTTAACAAAAATAATTTGAAAGAGGGAAACTAATTTACAAAAAAAATTAAATACAGGAAATACACAGAAAATACAGATTTGTGAAAACAGGGGTTACACTCTTTCTCTGTTATATTTCTTCTACTTATATTTATTTTAGAAAAGAAAAAAATTGAGAAGGAAAGAAAAGAAAGAGAGATCAAAATCAAAAGAAAAGGTTGGGTTCTCTTTTCAAGAAAAGCAAGAACAAGGAAGGAGAAGGAAGATCTAGCTAGTCCTTCCTACAAATTGTTGGGTGGGGTTCTCAACTTCTTGCTATTGTTGTGTTTGTTTTGTTATTGTTGTATATTTTTATAAGAGATTGGACTAACTCCATGTGCATATGAGTGTTTATGGACTAGAATAAAAGGCATACAAGATTGAAGTGAAAGAACACAAAAATAAAGCATAAAGATTCAATCTTTGTAGTTTTAGGATTAGAATTAATTACCTATGTTAAAGGTGGAATATTGAGCCCAAATTAATTTTAGAGGCTCTCCTATGTGTTGTTACCATGCTCTAATTTTTATGGAATTTTCTGAGTTAATTTACTAGGTTAAATAGATGTTTCCCCCGAAAACAGCGAGTTTCAAAGCAAAAACAGCAAACTGCTGTTTTGGGGTTAACATCGACATGTGTTCAAGGGGCTGTATTTTGATTTCTATAAGGAATTTGGAAAAGTGATCGACTAGAGAGTTGTAGTAGATGTTCCCACCTTTTCAAAATGTCCTATTTCGTTAGATTCCGATAAGTAGAGCAAAAGTTACAAGCTATTAGAAGTTTCAGCTTTTCTGTTGAAAATCTGCAGTTTGGTTAACTTTTGCGTGTGTTCAAGTGACCGGATTTTGAGATCCTTACGGAATTTAAGAAAGTGGTCAACTAGAAAGTTGTAGTAGATGGTCTCACCTTTTCAAAATTTCTTGTTTCGTTAGATTCCGACAAGTAGAGCAAAAGTTACAAGCTTTCAAAGTTTCAGCTTTTTTGTTAAGAAATCTGTTGTTGGTTAACTTTTGCGTGTGTTCAATGGACCGGATTTTGAGTTCCTTACGGAATCAGGAAAAGTGATCAACTAGAAAGTTGTAGTAGATGTTCTCCCATTTCCAAAATAGCCAATTTTGTTAGATTCTGATGAGTATAGCAAAAGTTACGACCTTTACAAGTTTTAGCTTTTCTGTCAAAACCTGCTGTTTTCGTTAACTTTTGCTTGTGTTCAAAGAACGGAAAATTGAATTCCATAAGGAATCTAAAAAAGTAATCAACTAGAGAGTTGTATTATATATTCCCACCTTTCCAAAAAGTATAATTTCGTTAGATTCTGATAAGTATAGCAAAAGTTACGAGCTTTAGAAGTTTCAGCTTTTAGTTGTGCTTTTGTTGTCCTTGTATTGTGTTCAAAGAACGGCAAATTGAATTCCATAAGGAATCTGAAAAAATAATCAGCTAGAGAGTTTTAGTATATGTTCCCACCTTTCCAGAAACTATAATTTTGTTAGATTCCAACAAGTATAGAAAAAGTTATGAGCTTTGGAAGTTTCAGCTTTGTGCAATCTTTTGTTGTCTTCGTATTGTGTTCAAAGAACGAAGAATTAAATTCCGTAAGGAATATGAAAAAGTAATCAACTAGAGAGTTGTAGTATATGTTACCACCTTTCCAAATTGTATAATTTTGTTAGATTCTGACAAGTACAGCAAAAGTTGTGAGCTTTACATGTTTTCAACTTTATGCTGTCTTTTGTTGTTCTTGAACTATGTTCAAGGAGCGGAGAACTGAATTCCATAAGGAATCTGAGAAATTTGTTAACTAGAAAGTTGTAAGGGATGTTCTTCCCTTTCCAAAATGTCTTATTTGGTTAGATTCCGATAAGCGAAGCAAGAGTTATGACCCTTACAAAATTACAGTAGCTGGCCTTTCGGCTGAAATTTCGTTGTTTAGAATGTTCGAGGTTTTTGTACCTCTTATTGACTTAATCGAGAAAGTTTTCAACTATAGAGTTTTAGTAGATATTCTCACCTTTCTAAAATGTCCTATTTGGTTAGATTTCGATAAGCGTAGTAGGAGTTATGACCGTTACATGTCACAGCAGCTGGCCATTTCGGCTGAAGCTTCGCTGTTTAGATTATTCGAGATTTTTGTACCTCTTATTGACTTAATCTGAGAAAGTTTTCAACTAGAGAGTTGTAGTAGATGTTCTCGCCTTTCTAAAAAGTCTAATTTTGTTGAATTCTAATAAGAGTAGTATATTTAATTGCTTCTAAGTTATTAGAAGGCTTTATATGTTGTTTTTATGTATAAAAGATCAAGTTTTGCTAGTAGCATGTTATTTTGCTTCTAGGTTGTTAGAATAATTTTATGGTTGCTTCTATATGATTCATTATCACATACATAGCCAGTTGTCTCGTATGTAATTTGTTTGGCTCATACGTGGCTAGTCGGCTCGTATGTAAGTTGTTTTGCTCGTATGTAGCTGATTAGCTAGTACGAAGTTATTGTCCTCATCTAGGATGATATCATTGCCCTAGGAGCCATCGACCATCAAGACGTGTATTTATTTTACTCCTCGTTGGACTGTCGATGAGTCACCCTTCGAGCACCGTTAGATCTTAATCAGTGTAGGTTGATTGCGGGTCGGGAGTGTAGATGGAATCCAAGTTCAGGGCAGTAGCATGCGAATACATTCGTATTGCCGGAGTCTTGGATAGATAGGCTATGAACAGGATCCTTAGGGATTCTGGTAAGTTTAGGTTGAGCACCTAGTAGAGTTATCTTGCGAAGTCTAACTTAAAACCCAGTATGTTGTGTTAGTACTGTTGTCATCCCTCGGATTGTTTAGGGTTAGTGACATCATTAGGGTAGTAACTTATGGTTATTACTACTTAACCCTTATTTATTATCATTTTTCGCCGAAGGGAAAGAGTTGGTATTAAGGGTGATACCTTATGATCCGATCTATTCTATAGGCCAACACTATGTGGTGTTATTGGTTGTACCCTTCCTGTCAAAGGGATACAGTCTGTGCCTTCTCACGAGTTGGGAGCACGGGATTCGTATCTCGTCTATTAATTTCTTAAGTGCCATGATAAGGGTGGGACCGATTCCTGTCGGAGCTAAGGGATGGACCACTGGAACTCTGTCATGCACTATATCAAGAAAGGCGAACAAGCCATAGACTACGGCCTATCTGCTAGGGGCCACAGAGGATGCTTCGAGCTAACCTGTGTTGTAGTTAACTCCAAGGGTTCGTCAAATTTTTGAGTGAGGTCCCGTACGTCGGGCAATAGTGGCAAACGGAGACACCACTATATGACTACGAATGGCGGGATTAGACCGTTTCAGAGCAACCTCATCAGTCATGTTGTATCTTCAGAAACCGGTTGAGTACAAGAGTAGAATTCATTGAGCGGGTTCAAATCCCTATATATGAAGAAACGGCTTGATATGGGGCATATGTAGTATGGGATGCATACTGTTCCGGAGACTTGCTTGGATCAGAATAAGTGCATCCTTGCATTAGTTAATCTTGCATTAAAGTCTAAGTCATAGCATACACTGATACATCAATTATATATACACGTTTCTCTTTTCATCAATCTGTTTGTTTAAAGTTGAGAATCGCTGCTAGTCATCAGCCTTAAAGCGTCAGTATATGTACTGACGTCCCTATTTCAATAGGTACTGGATTGCAAAACTACAGGTATAGAATTCAGGAGGATTCAAGGCAAAAAGAGCTAAGTGTTAACTTTATTTCAATTATAACATCTATTGTAAATTTATTTCTGTTGAGAAGCATCCAAGTGAAGTGCCAAGTGTTAGGTAGTATTCATTGTACTCTGATGTAATTTTTATTGAAAGTTTGTAACACTTGGACTTGTATGGCATTATTGTATCACTGATGTAATGTATTACAATTCTATAACATTCGGACTTGTAATACATTTTTGTTGAATAAAAAGTTTTAAATTTTCTTGTTTTTCTGTGTATTGTGGCTAATTGAAGGAAAAGATTCTGGCTTTTGTCACGGTTCCCAATATATGGAAATCGGGGCGTTACAGCCACCTTTTGCTGTTGTCGTAGCTCTCGCTGTTGTTGCCGTTGATCTTGTTGTTGTCTTCGATCTTGCCGTTGCCGCCTGCAGTTGTTACTGTCCCCATTGTTTGCATGTGTTAGGTATGCATGTGCTGTGGTTACCGCCATTGTGTTGTTGCCGCCGTCTCATGTGTTCCTGCCTTTACTGTTGTTTGCCCTATTGTGAGCACATGTTGAGGTTACGTGTTTAGCACATGGTTGCTGTGTACGTAGTTTGCACGTATTTCCAGCGGGACGCTCGTTCTGTTATTCTCTCATTATTATCGGAATAGTCGTCATCCAAAATGCAATTAAATTTTACACTTGATTGTTCCGTACAAGCAATTTAATTGACTTCCCGCAATTAGTAGTTATATTTAATGATCTTAATTGAACATTGTTGCCATCCATGTTCATGAAAAATGCCCTTTATAAGTTTCAAGTGATTGAACCATCGTATTATCATGCTTTACAATCTTTCCATAGCTAAATCAGTCGCTATATATTGAATTGAATCAATCTATTTGCCTCTGTGATTCGATGCCCATCAAAAGATCATAAATATCAATTTGTATGTTTCTACCCTACTGCTATTCTAAGATTATGACATAGTTGTAGTTTGAATCAATTAGAAATCCATGAATAAGAGTTGTAGCCTCCTGAGTCTAGTTTCCAGAAATTGTGACGGATCTGAAATCTGATGTGTAGTTTCCAAGATATGCTATTTTTTAGTTCTATGACGTTTTAATTCAAGATTACTATTTTGAAACGTATTTTCTCAAATAAGTAATTTAAATATCATGCTACAAGTATAATTATGACCTGGTATTTACCAGTATATTACTAAAATTTATTTATGATTTTTATAAGATTTTGAAATAATTTTTCATTCGATTTATATACATAAGAAGTTGACTCTGAGTTGTTGCCTACGCAGTAAACCCAATAAGAACTGTCTGGTAGACCTAGCTACTATATTGATAATATGTAGTGTGAATATTCATTGGAACCGGCTTGAAGTCTACTTCTGGGACCTCTGACGGTACCTGATTCGCTTTTCTGTCGCAACAAAAAAGTGAATTTTTGTACAACAATATATTGCTGTCCAGAATTTGTAACTTCATGTTCTTGATTGTAAATATATTTATTTCTTGCATTTAATTAATTAACTTGCATATCATGCATTGCATAGCCCTTGATACTCCTTGATCCTTTCCTGATACCGGTTCTCATTGTGCATGTTTCATAATTATTATTGTAAAAAATATTACAAGCCGGGGTAATAAGGGAAAGAATATAGAAGTGGACAATATAGGAAAGTGTACTCGGAAGGAGGTCCGTGTTTCTCGTGATAGTGACTCATGATTACATGATTACATGTTTTCCTGTTTACAAGTTATATGGAACTCAGTACCACGTCCAGAGCCAACTGGGGTCACCTCTAGAATCCATTACATGATTACATTACATGATATGAATCCTAATTACATGATATAATTCCTGGTTACATGATATGATATGATTCATGTTAATGTCACTACAAGACCCGAGTACATGACCATGTATAATTCACCACTAGAGTCTAAACGTTAACATGCTTGTGTGCAGCTGAACCTGTAGCATGGAACGCAGGATTGCGTGCATTTGTGATGATTTATAAAAGATTGCCATACTTGAGATTTGTAGCGCCCCGGATCCCCGTTACCGGACATCCATGACACTCACCAGAATCTTTGCCTTCAAATGCATCTCAACACAGTAATAATATGGAAATTTAAAAACTTTTTATTTCCAAATAAAGTCATTACATCATTGATTACAACCGATACCTTGTTCTTGGACAAGGAGTACAAATTACATCCGCTCATTACAACTTATTACAAATAATTACAGACTCCACTTGTAAAGCTATCAGCTGCCTCCTGGAATGGTAATCGACTGATTACTGCTGATCTTCGCTGAGTGGTCCATCGGCTCCCCTGGGACTTGCTCCTCGGCTTCAGGCTTCAGCTGTGCGACTTTGATATCTCTGCACCTGCTCAAAAGGTAGGTGTCAATACCTAAAAGGTGGGAAACATCAGTACTTCGACTGACGCAAAGCAGATGATAACGGCAATCCTCTAAAATTCAATCACAACCATAATTTATGCAAAAAGGAAAAGTGTTGTGTCAAAACAAGGGTTTAATGGATTCGGGTTCTAGTGCAGTGATATGCCATGACCCTATGACTAGATGCAACAAATCACATGCCTGATTCTAATGCAAACAAGATTTTGGAGCACGAATGCATCCCATACTACATACGCCCCCAAATCTAGCCGTCTTTCTCCACAGTTCAGGGATTCGAACTCTCGCCATGCATCCTACTCTTGTACTCACCAGTTCCCAATAGATTTTCCGTCACCCAAGGAGGCTGCAGTTGGACGGTCTAGTTCCGCCACTGCAGTGCCTAAGTGGTGGTTGTAGCTGCCACTTGGTACCCGCATACGGACCTCTTCAGAAAGCCGCGTTGAATCCGGTCACCAGACCGTATGATTCCTATGTCCACCCCTTACCCGGGCTATGGACTGACGCATGCGTGTTCACCCCTGATCGGGTTATGAACTGATATATACCAAAAAATACAAAACCCCCGCGCATAGGGACGTGAGCGCCTCGGGAGGTCAAATCCTCCTAGCCTCCCGTACCTTACTCCGGCAAAACTTTGGGAATTAACAGATCGAGATACGAGCCGAGGACTCACTCATGAGTGCCGAAAGCGTATCCCTACGACTGGAAGGTACAACACCGAATATGGTCTGCTAGGACTAATGCAATTTCCCAAACCCCTTAATATGTCATTCTAATCCCAGCCTTACTCTAATCACTTTGGGTAAAAGATAAGATTTCTTCCAAACTTGCTTATCGACCTCTGGCCTTGGCGATACCGGTCCGGTTCGCTACTTCCCCAGCTTGGAATTGTCCAGCATTACAGCCTACATTCGCCGCTACCCCGGCTGTGAATGTATGTTCACCCCTGATCAGGGCTATGAACTCATATTAATGGCACGGCTCGGATGTCCTACGCTTCGGTGGAAGTTTATAACTTAGGGTCGAAAGGTGTAGGGTATACCTTACCCTAGTGACTAACTCGAGTCACACTCCCATGATGGGAGTCAACAACACCAACAACAGATACCAACATCCCTAGACAAGAGTTATCAACTCTAGTAGTACATAAGGGAAAAGTCCTCACAATACCTAGTCAAAACCAAAGACTAGGCAATCTACGGGTTTCTGCCCGAATCTTAAAAAGGTCATAACTCTCTCGATACAACTCCGATTGGGGTGTAAGAGCCCAATCCAGAAAGATAAGATCCTAAACTACAACTTTCTAGTTGATCGTAAACTCAAATTCCATCATCTAGATCCCCAAAAATTCCAACAATACCAGTCATCCTGTTAACCAACTACTGATTCTGGCTTACGACACAGTTCTACTATTGGATTATATTAAAATATCAAACCTCCTTAGAAAAATCCGAAATAAATCATGAACTATCTACACATATATAGGAACAATCTCTGAAAATTTCATGGCCTAATTCTTTGTGGTTTGCTCTCGGAAAAATCTACAAAATAGTATTCTGAACAAGTTTTCTAGTTTTAGTTTCTGATTTCATCTTTCAACTTCTTAGATAATCATCCTAGCACTTCCTATCATACATGCATGCAAGAAAATTAATTAAGAGACATAAAAGAAGGTTTAAAGTAACTCCCCACCCTGGGTTGCTTGTAGAGGAATTGATCTCCTTGAGCTTCTTCCCTTGAATCCTTCCTTGAGCCTTCTTCTTCACTCTCTCTCTTTCTCTCCTTTTTTCTCTTGGTGGAGTTCTGAAATTCCAGAACAAAGGAGGTGGAATGGGGGGGGGGGGGGGTGTTGATGGATAAATGAAGAAGGAAAGAGGGGAGAAGATGGGCCGGATTCATAGGGGGGATAGGGTTAGGTAGTAGGGTGATTTTGGACAAAACCATGGCCTTAGCCACTAGTTTTGTGGTTGATTGTGTTGGCTGCCCATTTTAGTTTAAATGGGTCTCTTCGAATGCGAGACGAGATGTTTATCGAGCGTACGCAATATATATCCACTGTAGTATCATACAGTGTTATATTTGCATAGACGTCGTACCGAAAACTAGTGCTTATACTAGTATACATCCTCCTTGTTCTCATGCATCTTTTAGAATACAATCCTCCCATGAACCATCCTGTAACCCTAAACCATGATAGCAAAATCAACTCAAAAGACTACAATCATGTGCACGCATACGGACAATATACATATATATATATATATATATATATATATATATATATATATATATATATATATATATATATATATATATATATATATATATATATTCAGGTATCGTACATTTCGGGGTGTTACAAGATTAACCCTAAACACATGCATGATTCATGATTCTAGCTACATGATATGTTTTACAAGATTACATGATTTCTGTTTACAAGTTACATGTTACATGTTTATTAATTGCATAATCACTATTTACACGACATGTTTCCTGTTATATGATTACTTATTACCGATTTATTATACATTGAAGTCCATTTATATGTTGTCACCTGCATTGGATCCTCGTTACATGTTGTATTTTTCCATTACATGATTCATTGTTTCCTGTTATATCCCTGTTATTATTCCCGTTTTGCTTGTACTACTTGTGGCCCGTAACTTGCTCTAACGGTACCATCTATCTTTTATTTGAGTTATGTTATACTGGTACAGACGATGGGTTAACGAAAGAACTCGTTGAACTGTTACTGCATTGCATATTCTCGGACTATTTGATAAGTTTTTGTATCCCGAATATTAGTTATTGCATTATATTCTTGTTCCTGTGATTATTATTGTGTAGTTGAGCTTACTAGTATTACACAACTTATAGATGATATGAGTTGGCATACTTATATCATTCGTTGGGCCTCAGTTACGTGCCTGTGTTACCGTATAACAGAAAGCAGGGGCGTGACAACAAGTGATATTAGAGCACTAGGTTCGGGATGGCCAATAGCAAGTTGAAGATTGAGAGGTTCGATGGGAGTGACTTCATGATGTGGAAGATTCAGATAATAGTGTATCTTCGTCAGAAAGATCTAGATGGTCTTTTTTTTATGAGAAACCACAAGGTGGAGACAATGATGCGTAGGTCTTGGCAGAGTGGAATTGTTTGGATCAGAAGGCGCTAGGACAGATTCAGTTGGGACTGAGTAGGAAGGCATTATTTCATATCTCAAAGGCAAATACCACAAAGGAGACTATGGAGATTCTCACGGATATGTATGAGAAACTGTCAGGATCTAATCAAATTCTTCATCTGAAGAAATTGGTTAATATGAAGTTGAAGGAAAGGGGTTCAGTAGCAGAACATGTGAATAATTACAATATGGTTTACAACCAGATGGAAGTTGTAGGTTCAAAGTTTTCAAAGAGGGGACAGTCATTTTTACTTCTATCTACTTTGCCTCATAGTTATGATATGATGAAACTGTTTATTACAGGCACTATGACAGATTCGACGACTCTACAGGATGTGGTGAGTATCATTCTAAACGAGGAGGTGAGAAGAGTGAGAAAGGGTAATTTCCATCATCATCTTCTAGAGATTCCGCAATGTCAGTTAAGAAGAGACATGGGAGATCTAACAGCAGTCGAAGAATAAAGAATCAGAGTAGTTCATCTGAGAGTGGGTCTGTTGACAGCGATGGGGGACATGGACCTGAGTGGTGGTATTGTCACATGCGGGGTCACATGATGAGCAGTTGTAAGGCCTGTATGAAGAGGAAGCAGGATATACCAAAGGAAGTCGAACCAAAGGAAGCCAATGTGGTGTCCGATAAAATTGAAGAGTTATGCTTATCAGTTAAGGAGGAGTTGGGCACACGAGATTGGTGCATTGATTAGGGAGCTTTTTTTTATTATACTCTGGGGTGAGAAGTGTTTGATGACTACAAGGAGGGTTCCTTTGGTGATGTGATCATGGAGAATGGTCACAGGTATCCAGTACGTGGGGTTGGTACTATTTGCGTGAAAGCCAATGATGATCAGAGTATTGTCTTGCGAGAGACAAGCCATGTTCTAGACTTGAAGGAAAATCTCATCTCGATTGCAAGACTAAACAAAGAGGGTATGTCTACTACAGTTGGTAGTGGGGAGTGGCGTATAGCTGCAGGTTCAAGGGTGATTGCAAAAGGAAAGCATTAGGGAACACGGTATTTGCTTAGAGACGTGAGGGGCATTTATGCAATAGTTGACTCTCAACCAGAATCGAGTATTAGGTTTAGTGGGTGCAACCGAGTTCTTTCAGTTTTAGATGGGAGGTTACTAATCTAGTGGAAGCTGCTGGTCATGAGAGTGATCCTAGAGAGCAAGATGTTGTTGCGGTGATGGTACTTTGCGATATGGCAGACGAAGCTTCAAGTCGCTCTTGTTAGGTAGAGAGCACTGTTATCGAAATGCGGGGTGATGTCGATGAGGATAACTGAAATAGGGTTGTAGGGGTTAAATAGTCAGCAGATTTTGTGGAGGTGTCGTCCACGGAGACTTCTAATGCAGAGGGTGCATCGAGAGGCTTTAATGGAGATTCTGCGAGTTAGCAGTCTTGTAACACTGAATCCAATATGGGATGTTATTTCTCCGGTATTCGTGCTCTATGAGATTGGTGGAGCACATCCTTCATGAGGTGATGATGGGTGGTTGGTGCAGTCCAAGTGGTGGAGTGGTGGAGGAGCTTTCCATGAGAGTGAGAAGTACTTGGGTCTTCCATGAAAGTAGGAGATTAGCAGAGATATGCGAAGTGAAGATTACAATAACTTTGGAGCATTGTGTATTTGGTCCAATTAGGAGGTTGTTTGGATTGTGGCCTTAAATACACGTTGGCACGGAGTACTTGAAGTTGGAGAAGAAGAGGAGAAGACAAAGACAGCAAGTAGAAGAATGAAGTTGGAGGGGTTGCGGTCGACCGACCTGGGAGGGCGGTCGACCGGTCCTGAATGAAAGGAGTTCTTCAAGTGTACATGGTTCAACAGAGAAGGGGCGGTCGACCGTGTTGTCGACCAGGTCATGCCTCGAGTGTGGACTTGACATGTTGCGATCGACTAACCCAAAGTGTGGTCGACCGACATCGATGCTGTGTGTTATTTGGGCTTTCGGGTTCTGGGTCCAATAAGCTGTATTTGTGTTTATCTGTTAGGGTTTACTTGGGGGATATATATATAGCAGTAGATGTGAACTCTAGGATTATTAAGTGTTGATCGAGGTGAGCCTTTATCATTGTTCAACTTCAAGAGGGGATTATGCCAGTGTTTCAAAGGTGAAGAAAAGAGATTGAGAGTTGTAATCTCTTTGTGTTCTTTGTATTTCTTGGAGAACAAGAAGTATTTGTTATCTCTGCATATTGACTGTGTTCTTGTGAGATCTTGCATATATCATGGTGGCTTGTTATTGGTTTATCTAGTTCTTGAGAAGTTTCTTTTACTTGTGGTGTGTGAGTTCTGTTATTAACACCACGAGTTGTGGTAGATTATGTAACAAACTGTAGCCTTGGAAGAAAAAAAAAATCAACATCGATTAAACCACTTGGTACTAGAAACTTGACAAGAAATTTGAAATACCTTGTAAATGAAAATTTATATAAAAATCTATCATACTGAATGACAGAGAAACAAGCATATACTATAGCAAACAAATTTTCCATGATGTTATGATTCTCAAACTAAACTTGTAGACCAAGAAAGGTTCTCAACACTATATTGGTTCAAATTGATTATTATAATTTTATCAAAATTACATGTATTTTTTCTTCAAATAACCGCAAATGTTCCACTAGTTTTCGAATGAAAAGTGCATAGCAAATAAATAAGTAGACATTCGCACATAATTTAGAGTCCCCAGGGCAAAAATTTACAGTAAAAATATTTAGCTTTAGATTCACACATTAACAAGAACACTCTGCTACTGTAGGAAAACCAGTGTTACCAGGTTCTTCACCTCCCTATACATTCTACGATCCATATCTTGTGACATGAAATAGGGTACTTTTGCAATCTAGATCGTCATATTAGAAGATCCGCTTCATATATAACCAAAAAAAAACCTTAGAAAAAATATACGGGGAAAATGTACATTTGAACATAAAATTGACAGAAAAAAAATTTAATACCTACCTCAAAGATTACCTTTTCTCTTTTGGATTAGTTTCTAATCCTTCTTGCTGCTAGCTCCATCAGCCCATGGCACTTCCTATTTTTTCTTTGTTTAGAACTTTAGATAGGTTTGAGAGTGACAACTAGGATTTTGTCTGGTCAGAGAAGAGAGAGAATAAGTTACCGGTTGGGTCGGGTAATAATGGACACTAGTTGAACTAAGCCAACATTAGTTTTAAGTTACATAGCAGGCTGGATCAGGTTAGACTGGGTTACATGAGAAGAAGGAACTGATTCATATTTTCTTAGTTGAACTCAACCCACCCGTAATGTTTGTTTCTATAGTGTACGTGTTTATCTTAAAATATGTTCCCTTATTATATCATATATCTAAATATGGGTCATAAAAATAATAAAATCCCTCAAATATTTTTCTAAACAAAATCCGTAATCTATGAGTTCTCTCCCTACCAATACTAGGGGTATCCAGTGGGCGATTTAAAGCCTTAACCCACCCGAACCCAACCTGATTTTTTAGGGTTTTCTCTTACATAAAAACCCGCCTGAAATCCAAGCAGGCAGGTCACAACATTTTCATTTTTTTGGGAGCGGGTTGAATAATTATTGAAACCCGCCGGAACCTGAGCTCGAGCCTGAACCCCACCCAAATCTATTATATAGTTAGTGTTATGTATATGTGACTCTGCCTGTTTTTTGTGTGGGAGCAACAGATGGTGAGTTATTATATTTATGTGGAAAGCAGATATCACAGTCGTCGACCTAACGTAGATGACAGGATAGTATTTAGGTGGATTTTATGGATCTAATGGCGGTTGCGATGGTTGCTGGCCAATGAAAACATGTCAAAAGCCTAAAACACCGGGAATTTTTTCGGCATCAGGCCCTCCGATGATCAAGTCAGTAACAAGAAAATGATAGGTAAGGCTTAATGGTAAAATCTAGATTTCCTAGTAACTAAGGAGGAGACCTATGGAGAATCAATTAGGGAAAGATTTCTCAACAACCTAATCAAATCCCTTAGATTAAGGATCGATAATTATCCCCCTGATTTTAGGGGATTAATCACCAACCATAAATGGTTGATAATCTTTCCCTGGTGGGCTGATCCATGGTAGTGGGCATGTAGCTGCTGTGAGATTACTATCTTGTCCTTAGGAGCCTCGAGACTCATCCAAAAATCATACAACTCCGAGTAACTGAGTTTTTTACCTACATCATAGGCCCCCACTCCTAGAGGTTTGGTATGACAGCCTTCGAGGAGTAGTCTTCTCCTGTGTGAAAAATGAGGATGCGAATATTGAGGAGATTTCGTGATCCGTGACGAGTGTCACCAGTGGATGGCTTGAAATCCAAACTAAGCGACATGGCAGCAATGTCAAGTCTCGTCTACACATGGCTCAAAATCCATGTCGAGCACCGAGTTTGTGTGCTTCGGAGAGGCGAGGCAATATGGTGGTGAAGCGAGGTCAAGCGAAGTTGGAGTTCTCAAGTGTGGCTCGAAGTCCATGCTGAGCACCAACCCTGTGTGCTTCGGTGAGTCCAGACAACGTGGCGGCATGGCGAGGCCAAGCAAAGTGAGCGTTTTTGCATGTGGCTTGAAGTTCACGCCGAGCACCGAGCATGTGTTCTTCAGCGAGGTGAGGCAGCATGGTGGCAAGGCGATGCAACACAAAGTAGGAGTTTCATGTGTGGCGCGAAGTCCACGCCAAGCGCCAAGCCTGTGTGCTTCGATAAGGCGAGGCGGCGTGGTGGCTAGGTGAGGCCAAGTGAAGAAGGAGTTCTCGCATGTGGCTCAAAGTCCATGTCGAGTGTCGAGCATGTGTGCTTCAGTGAGGCAAGGCTGTGTGGTGGTGAGGTAAGGCCAAGCTAAGTTAGAGTTCTCGCGTGTGGATCAAAGTCCACGCTGAGCACCGAGCATGTGTGCTTCGGTGATGGCGAGGCGAGGCCAAGCGAAGTGAGAGTTTTTACATATGGCTCGATGTTCACACCGAGCGCCGAACCTGTGTGCTTCGATGAGGTGAGGCAACGTGGTGGCAAGGCAAGGCCAAGAGAAGTTGGATTTTTCATGTATGGCTCAAAGTTCACACCGAGCACCGAGCTTATGTGCTTCAGTGAGGCGAAGCAGCATGGTGGCAAGGCGGGGCCAAGCGAAGTGGGATTTTTTCGCGTGTGGCTCGAAATCCATGCCGAGTACCGGGTCTATGTGCTTTGGCAAAGCGAGGGGCGTGGTAGTGAAGATAGAGTTTTTCGTGTGTGGCTCGAAGTCCATGCCGAGGGACGAGGCCAAGCAAAGTTTGTGAAATCTCTCGTGTGTTGCGCAAACTTCACGTCGAGCGTATGTGCTTCAGCATGGCGAGGAGCGAGGCAGCGAAGATGGAGTTTTTGCATATGGCTCGAAGCCATGCAGGGGGACGAGGCCAAGCAAGGTTTGCAAAATCTATCGCGCTGAGGACGGGAAACTTAGGATGCTTCTTGGTATGTGGTTTAAGTGCTTGTATGCGGCACGTGAGATGGCTGACATCATTACTGTTAGGGCATGCGCACGCACGTGAGTTGACATCACCATTGTGGATATCGAGGGTTTTTTTCCTTATCAGCCGTTGAATTGAATCACGGGACTGTGATCTTTTGTGGATATCGATGAGTCTTTTCCTCTAGATTATTTATCCCCCTCACCCCTTCATTTCATTCTTTGCATTCTCTCACTAACTTGTGGAGCTTCTCCTCTGTGACTTTTCTTGATCACTAGCGTACTTTCCGATCAACTTTTTGACAAATCAACCACGTAAAATATTTTTAAATTATGTTAAGGGTTCGGTCTGGTGCCTCTGCCTCCACCTCCAGTCGAAATAACGGGGGCTCCTCATTTGCTTCTACTTCTAATTCTTATTCTATCGATTATGTGCATAGCGTCCCTTCATAGTCCACTTCCTTAGATGTGGAAGAGGCAGTGATTCACTCTCAAGATGAGGGGAGCGAAGGGGATTAGGATGAACAGGAAGTGGAAGGAGAGGACCAGGGTGGGGAAGAGAAAGAGGAGGGAGATGACGAGGGTGAAGTAGAGGAAGAGGAGAGAGACGAGGAGGGTAGGGAGGAGGAAGGTGGAGGAGATGGGCAAAAAGTGGATGGTGAAGCGGGTCCTTTGAACAAAGCGGACCGTCTAGGCCGTCTGGCTTCTCCTTCACCTCTTAAGCCCCCCGCTCGATAAGGAGAAAGTTACAATTTATCTTCCCAACGAGCCCAAAGGCCAAGCCTATCAAGTACTTTCCCGAAGGGGCCTTCAACATCCCATACCATCATGATCCTATTCCCATAAGGATGTACCCGGATAACCTCCTAGACCTAATTCAGTTCATCATACAACCGTCCTCGCCTAACTGACAAAAAATTCAGGCCGATAAAATTAGGAACATGCTCGTGAAGATCGATCTTCCCAAGATTTGGTTATGCTACCACAATCCTCGGCAATTCGAGCTGATGATCACGAATCCTGGCTTCAGGCTGATAGACAACTTGGTCCTTTGGTTTTGCATGTTCCCCTTAGACGCCTTCATCTCGTGGCACAGATTACTTTTGCACCCATTCATCAAGGAGTTGGCCTGAGTCCAATGCAGTACGGGCCGAACTCGTTGAAGAAAATTACCAGTTTCATACTTCTCTGTGAGGAGAAGGGGGTGCCCCTGAGGGTGAAGTATTTCCGATCTTGCCTGGGACTTAGCACCGCTAGGATCTATGTGGGGCGTTGCTTCTTCACACATCATTTTGAGAGGCATATTGTGCATAATCACCTGGATTCCATAAAGGCTTCACTAAGCGATAAAAGGATAAGCTAGTGAAGCTCTTCGTTGGGGGGAGTGTGAGTTGGCAGAAGCTGTCGAAGACGCACCTCATTAAGATTGGACTGAGCCCTGTCGACCCTTACATGTTTTGTATTCTTTTTTGAATTCAACTTTTTTCCTTCGTCCTCACAACTTATTCTTCCTCTTGCAACGATGATCGACGGCAAGGACATCAAGGCGACGAAGGCTGCCTTGGCGAAGAAGAAGGCTATGAAGCAGCTAAAAGGGAAGAAGAGAGCCACAGCCTCTTCCTCTGAGGTCAAACCCAAGAGGTCGATGGCCCTGACGATCACCGAATCGCCCGATTTGAAGAGGGTGGCCCCAAGCTCGTAGAACCTCAGGGTGGCCGAGGCGGCAAGGTATGGGCTCCCTCCTGTTCACCCTGAGGCCAGGGAGGTCGTCGGAGAGGAGGGCTTAAAGCCCTGGAGGCCCAACTGAGTTGTGAAGGTGGCAAACTCGATCCTAGAAGGTCCAGTTGCCATGGAGGATGTGAACAACCTCGCAACTCCCCGTGATAAAGAATGTCTAGCGACTGAGACATTCGACTCGAGCTACATGAAGTAGGCTCAGACTGACATGGTGGTGAGTGTTCATTCCCGAATGTGTTCATTTCTTCTAATCTGTTGAAAAATTTCTATGTATTTTGACTTCGATGTGCAGGAGAATCTGTAGGGGTAGAGATGAGGAGGCTGTATGATCACTAGCTTAGGCTCGCCGATCGGAGGGCGCAGCGGGTCGAGAGGGAATGCAAAGACTTCGAACTGAATTTTAACGACCTGGAGAAGACTGAGAAGGCTCTCTGGCCGAGCTGGCCTTCGAAACTGCTGAGCGAGTCACGCTGGAGAATGAAAAGACTCGCCTAGAGGCGAAGGAGAAGTCGTTGAAGGCTGACATTGTGCAAACCATCAATAGGGGCATCCTTGCCCAAGACCAGGGGTACGAACGGGCATTCGAGCACGTTCAGAGGAAGTACCCTGACCTCATCCTCGAGAGCTTCTCCTACTCCATGAAATTCGATAAGGCTCTCCCAACACAACAGGAGATCCCCTCGGGTGGGGAGGGGGACACTAGGTCTCCTGAAACCGCAGTCGACCCACTAGAAGCTCCTGCTGATCCGACCTCGACCGAGGTTGCAGAGGTGCCTCCTTCTCCCAAGTAGTAGAATGTTGCTATTCTTATCTTTTTTTTCTTCTTTGTTTTTTTCCGCTGACTGCGGACCGGCCACTGCTTTTTGTATGAAACTTTTTAATGAATTTGAATGGAAGAAAATTTTTGGACAAACTCCTCAACTTGAGATTTTTAATAGCTTTTAGAATTTTAGCCAAGTCTTTAGTGCTCGATATAATATGGGATTTTCCTTTATTTCTAGATCTCCGAACGTGCTCGCATCGACTTCCGAGATGCCAAGCTTGAATACCTTAGGAATAGATTGCACATCGTGGAATCGAGTTTGGCTCGACATCATAATGAGGCAAAGGATAGTGAGTCGGCATTCTCGTACCACATTTGAAGGTCGCATCAAACGAGTTTGGAACTTGCTCGTCTAAAAAGGCGATGGTCGACAGAGATCTGGGCCACGCAAAGGCTCTCGTAGCTCTACCCGGCAGGTCGTCCTGATCGCCTTCTTCTTCGGAAGGTGGAATAAGCTCGGCAGACTCTTTTTTCCGAGAAATGCTGACGGAGAAAGAGTTGGAGATATATCGGTTGAAGGTGGAGTTCAGAGGGGCAGGGTCTTGAGCGACTTCTCTCTACAGTGGTTGAACCTCCTTTCAAGGTCCCTCTCCAACAGTCAGATTGGAGCCAGCAAACCCGGGTGATGCTCAGAGCGGAGTGGCCGGGTTATCTAGCATGGCTAACTCTTGGGAGGGGCCTGAGCGACCCGTTGAGGCATGGACCAGATTGGTCGGTCTCGAGTTGGTTTACGTGAGCCCGGGGGTAGGTGCCCCTAACGAGGAGGTTTTGTAGCCAACCTCCATAACTTGTTGTAACTTATTGTATCTTGTTGTAATTCATCGGTAGTGCCGAATGTATCAATATGTATTTCCCCCTCGATTTCCCAAGTGTGTTAATAATGAAGACCCTTTGCTTTGTATTTTTGCGTCGAATTTCTCGCCTGCGAACTTCATAACTTGGAGGCCGAAGGGTCGCGCACGTGTGATCACACATGAAAATGCATGTGGGAGAACACCCTGGAAGTTGAAACATTTTTTGACCTTGGGAGTTCAACCTTGGGAATTGAACCATTTTTATTTCTTGGTGGAATGAAATGTTCTTAACCTCGGGTGTCAAAATGTCCTCTATTTGCAACCGTTAGAAGGAGGTAGAGGGCTTGGATCTGTCCATGTCAGCATTGCGGGTATCAAGGACTTCCTTCCACAAAAGCCTATAAAATCCCCCACTCCCTTCCAGTATTTCTAACTTTCGTCGTTCATATGGTCCTTCTACCACACTCTGACATTTAAGGGTAATGGCGAAGTATGATTCGCCATTGCCCCTGCCTATTAGCCAATGACAGAATAATCACTTCTTAGGCATGTGGCGTTGCAAGATCTAGGCCTCTTTTTCCCACTTCGAGTGCAAGGAAGATAGGAATTTCCGCTGTGGCTCAAGTTCTATGCCGAGGGGCAGGTCTAAAAAAGGGAAGGGACAGGTGGCTCGTAGTCCACGCCGAGGGACGATGCTAAGCAAAGAAGGTTTTTCACGTGTGGCTCGAAGCCCAGGCCAAGGGACGAGGCCAAGCGAATAAGGAAAGCTCTTGACATGTGGCTCGAAGTTCATGCTGAGTGGCAACTTAGGCGAGCGGACACAAATTTGGGAATGGTGTAAGAGAAAGTTGCGATAAAATAAAATTGTATTTATTGGTGGTTGGTTGTTGGTGAATGCTTATTACATAGAAGGGCTTTTTAGGGCCTTATTACAATCTGCACTGGAGCGTTAGGTGCTCTCATGAAATTTCATCAAGTATTCTGCAGTCCAAGTTATCTTGTTCACCTTGACCCCCAGGTCTGCAAGTTGGTAAGTTCCGGGGAGAACCACTTTGTAGACCTTGTAAGGATCTTCCTAGTTTGGGGCGAGTTTTCCTTTTTTGCTCTGCTCAGAGATCTCAAACTTTCTTAGGATCAAGTTACCTTCTTTGATGTTCATTGATCGAACTTTATTGTTATGGAAACGCTCTATTCTCTACTAGTAAATGTTCCTTCTGACAACTGACTTATCTCGCACATCCTCAAGGAGATCTAAGTTGGCCCTTAAACCGTCAGTGTTAAGTCTTCATTGAATCTCATTATCCGAGGGAGGGTAGCCCGACCTTCAGATGAATTACGGCCTTAGTTCTGAACATGAGGTTAAACGGTGATTCACATGTTGATATTCTCTTGGTTGTCCTATACTACCAGAGCAAACTAGGGATTTCTTCGACCCACAATCCCTTGAGCGATTCATCAAGCTGCATCTTGAGTCCGTCTAGAATTTGGCGATTGGTGTTCTTTGCCTGTCCGTTGGACAAGGGGTGCGAGATAGACGAGAATCTCTGCTAGATTTCTAGGTCCGTGCAGAACTTGTGGAATCCTTTGCTGTGAACTGGGTGCCAATATCGGTGATTAGAACTTTGGGGATTCCGAACCTGCACACAATGTGCTTCCAAAACAACTGCTGGGCTTGATACTCTGTTATGGAGGCTAGGGATTTTACTTTGACTCACTTGGTTAAGTAGTCTATGGTGACAATGAGGAAATGTCACTTACTTGTTGCTTTAGGGAAGGGTCCGACCAAATCCATCCCCAACATGGCAAATGGAGTAGGACTAACCAGTGACTTAAGCTCGGTTTAAGGGCGTGTTTGATGGAGGAGAATCTCTGGCATGGGCCCCATTTTTGGACGAGACCTTGAGCGCCTTGTAGCAAAGTTGGCCAATAATATCTGTGGTTGAGGATCTTCCTTACGAGCGACCTGGCCCCCACGTGGCAGCTACCAGCTCCCCTGTGCATCTCTTCAATGGTGTATAGGGCTTCTTCCAGTGCTAGGCATCGAAGATAAGGTGTACGATCATTTGAATAATACCCCCTTGATGAGCACAAGTCTCTCTGCTCTGGTCCGGATCTTCTGTGCTTCAGATCTTTTCTAGGGTAAGTCCCCTCTTTTGAGGAAGTTTAGAATCAGGTCCATCCTGATCTCCATTAGTGACTAGGATTCTACATATAATACATCAGCATTCTGCTTATCAATACTTGGTCGGACGAGGGCCTCTATGAGCACGGTGCGATCAAGACCTTCAAAGGAGGAGGATGCTAGATTTGAAAATGCGTGGGCCTAGTTGTTCTCTTCTCGAGGGATACGAACAACTGAAGCTTCTTCGAAGTTTGCTAGCAGTCCCTTGACATGGGCCAGGTGCTGAATCATGCGTGGATCTCGGGCTTCGTACTCCCTCGAGACCTGGTTGATCACCAGTTGGGAGTCATTGAAGGCCCTGACCCATTTTTGCCTCAGCCTTCTGGGCTAATAGCTAGGGGTGGTAATTGTACCATACTGCACCATCATTGCTCTACCATCTACCATACCGGGATACTTGGTACACAGATTTCTCTACCATTACCAAGCCAAGATTTTGGTTTATCGAGTTCGGTGATACCGAAATATCGGTACAGTAATGGTAATACCACGGTAGTACCAGACCTTAAAATGAAAAAGAAAATTCCAGTTGAGTAGAAGTATATATATATATATAGGGAAATGATCAGTTGAAAACGCAAATGTTGTGAAAACCCGTGAAAACAACCTAGGCCGTTGTTCGAAACAACGGCCTAGGTTATAATGCAAACTTCAAATTATTTGAATTCTTTATATTATGCTATCTAAGGCATGTAGAACGAGATGGTCGGTTTAGATTTTTCATGGGGGGTCTACTTCGTGAGTTCTCACGGAGTTCTCACCAAAATTAGTTCTCAACCGAAGGGCTCCCTATATATATATATATATATATATAGGGTAGCGATCCGGTGAGAACCGTTCTCACGATAAGCTTCGTGAGAACTCCACGCCTATCCATCCTATGGATAATCCAAACCGTTCACATTGTTTAACATAACTAAATTAGTCTAGAAATATAAAATCAAGTCATTTGATATTCATTTGTCCATGTATCATATCACTATAAAAAATAACGATTTTTCAGCCACACAATTTGTAACACTTCAATGCATGGGCAATCAAATCTCAAATGACTTGATATCTCATCTATAGACTAATTGAGTCGTGTAGATCAAAATGAACGGTTCAGATCTTTCAACTAATGTCCCAAATAAAAGTTCTCACGTGGTTCTCACCAAAAGAGTTCTCACTCGATCATTTCCCTATATATATATATATATATATATATATATATATATATATATATATATATATATATATATGATTAGCGAATAAACAGATACTTGAAGTCTTGAACCATCAACCCCGCAGCAATTTTAGATGTAACTTGGTTACCGCAAGTGCTGATAAAGCTTCTTAACCACACAAAAATTAACATTTGTTTTGGATCTAGGGCCTCATCCATCATTCATTATCAAAGGTACATGTACAATTTTAAATGATAGAGAATAATGGTACTGTAATTAAAAGATTCTAACCACATAAGAAGGCAAGTTAGTAGTAGTTGATTAAGAAAAAAAACACTATCTTTTGCAATTTATTGCTCCAAGAATGAATGATTTTTTTCATCATCTACATTCTAGATTTATTTATTTATTTTTGGTCCATAATTCTACCTATCCCCTTTTTTCTATAATTTTACCTCTTCTTTTTGTTATATATACATCTTAATTTCTACTACTATAATAAAATCATGCTACCAAATAAATCACAAATATGGGTATACTTTTTCAAAAAAGGTAGTGCAGTGTAATTCACTTGCTTAGGGGGCATTTGGTACAAGGATTTTTTTTGACTTCCACGAATCATAAATCATGGGATTTATGTTTCCTAGGATATATGATTCCAATGAATCTTTACAACATGTTTGGCATGTCTTAAATATCTCTGGGAATGTTAATTAGAAACTTAATTTCCTATATTTGGTTGAGCTACATATTTCCTGGGAATATTAATCTTATTATCCAAAAATACCCTCTCTTCCTCAAATAACAAAACAAACTCTGCGATGACGAACGAGACACGGGCTTCTGTGGCGACTTCGACGGCGGCAGCAAGCACAGAGGAGTTGCGGATGTGGCTGTGGTGGCTGAAGACGAGGAGGCCAACAGCAATGGTGAGAGAGCTCGAGAGTTGGCAACAATGGTGAGGGCTCTGTTTTTGGATGAAACGGAGGATGAGGTGGAAGGTGAGGGGATTCAGTGGTTGTTGGCGTCGACGACCGGCAGGGAGGGTCGACAAGGGTGCAGACTAGGTGGCGGGCAATAGAGGTCGGAGGTGACGAGGTCGTTGAGGACAGGGGGCTCTCGATGGGTTCAGCGGTGGCGAAGTGCAGAGGAGAAGGTGATGCAGATGGTGGAGGACGGGGATGAAGATGATGATGGAGGGGGTGACGGGAAAAAGGGGTTGTGGGCGGTGGTGAGGTGAGCGGGAGGCGAAGAGACAGGAGAGAGGTGAGTTTTTGGCGGCATACTTGTATTTTCAAAGAACAACATTTTTTCAGGTACTTGGGAATCTAAGTATCCCACCCCTGCCCATGGAAAAAAATTTGTGGAAATTGTGGCAAAAAAATCTCCTAAGAATCTTAGTTTCATGGAAATTTGAATTTAAAAATTAACAGACCAAATATGGGAAACTAAAATTTTAAGTTAAGATTCCCAGGAAACAAAAAATAATCCACCTACCAAACACCCCCTTAGGGTCTACCTGAAAGAAAAAAAACATTATAAATGAATGTATTAAGTTGGTATGATGTCTTTAGAAACTACTTACCAAACATATGTAAGATCTTATGACTTAGATGAAAACTAACCCGTTAAGTTCTAAATAATTAGATATTAACAAATCCAATCAATTTAACTGAAATGGGTGTCAGTTCATGTCTTTCAATCACTATCAAACTATCTAAGAAGTTTGTGACCGAATTACTTTCGGTTTAAGCGCCTACAACGAACTGGTCGAGACAGATACCATATGCTTTGTATGAAAATTAAAATAAATAATTATTAAATACACTCGGTACGGTATGGTATACCATAGGTATCAATACTGGGTACACTGCCATACCATATAATCTCGGTACTATACAGTACCGAGATTTTGGTACTGTATTAACAAGTTTTCGGTAATATTCGGTATGGCAATGGTGTGGTACCAGTACGGTATGGTTTTATGGTATTTTTTGACACCTCTATTAATAGCTGTCCGGCGTTTAGCACCTCGTACTCGGCCTCGTTATTAGAGGCCCGGAAGTTTAGACGTAGGCAGTACTAGAGAGCAAAGCTACCCAGTCCCTGTAGTAGCACCCCTGTTATGCTCCCTTATTTGCAAAAGGACTCCTCCACATAGATCTTCCATACTATCAGCTCCTGCTAAGCCTCGGTAGCCTCCGGGATAGTGCACTCGGTGATGAACTCAGCCAACACTTGGCCCTTGATGGCAGTCCTCGATTTATAACTGAGGTCGAGTTGACTCAGCTCGATTGACCATTTAATTAGACATCCGAAGTTCTCAGGTTCGTAGAGGATTTTTTTCAGAGGCTGGTCTGTTAGGACTTGGATTGAGTAGGCTTGGAAATAAAGGCGAAGTTTTTGTGCTGCCATAACCAAGGTGTAAGTTATCTCCTCCATCTTGGTGTACTGGAGCTCGACATTGTGGAGCACCTTGCTCACATAGTAGATGGGGGCTTCTAGAATCCGTCTTCTTCTCAGACTAAGACAGTGTTGAGGGCATGCTCAGATGCTGCCAGGTAAAGATAAAGAACTTCACCTGGTTCTGGTTAGTTTAGCAAAGGAGGGTTTGCGAGGTATTCTTTCAGTTGGATGAAGGCATATTGTTGAAGCTCTCCCCACTCGAAGTTCTTCACCCCCCCGGAGGTCTTTGAAGAAGGGAAGAGACTTCTCCCCGGACTTTAAAAGAAATAGTCTGATTGCTGCAAGCCAACCGTGAGCTTCTAAACCTCTTTGACGATGGTGGGGGGATCCATGTCAAGGATAGCTTGAATCTTTTCTTAATTCGCCTCTATCTGCCGTTGGCTAACCATGAAGCCGAGAAATTATTCTGAGGTCATGCCAAAGACACACTTATAAAGATTAAGCCTCAAATTGTTCTTCCTTAAGATACCAAATTCCTTTTCGAGGTCTCTTACATGATCTTCACTTCTGAGACTTTTGACAAGCATGACATCCACATACACCTCTATATTCTGCCAGATCTTTTCCTTGAAAACTTTATTCCCTAGTCTTTGATAAGTGGCTCCCGCATTCTTCAGGTCGAAGGGAATTATCTGATAGTAGTATATCCCTTGATCGGTGATGAAAGATGTCTTGGGGATATCTGGAGGGAACATCTGGATTTGGTTGTACCCGAAGAAGGCATCCATGAAGCTCAAGAGTCTGTGCCCAGATGTCGCATCCATTAGGGATTCAATACTTGGAAGAGGGAATGGGTCCTTCGGGCAAGCCTTGTTGAGGTCTGTGAAGTCAATGGAGATCTTCCACTCGCCGCTTGCCTTCTTTACCTTCACGACATTAGCCACCATTCCGAAGAGTTGACTTCCGGTTGAAGCAAGCGGTGAGGAGTTTCTCGACTTCCTCCTTCATTGCCTGCTGTCTTTCCGAGGCAAACTTTCTGAGCTTATGCTGCATTAATTTTGAGCCAAGTTGATGCTCAACTTGTGCATGATCAGTTCTTCCAAGATGTCTGTCATGTCCGAGGGAGTTCAAGAAAATATATCCCAATTCTGCCGGATGCAGCTGATGATATCCTCTTGGAACTTTGGAGGCGGAATCTTGCTTACTTGGAACCGTCTGGTCTCATCTTCCTCAAAGAAGGGGATTTCCTCCAGCTCATCGACTAGTTTGAAACCGATCGATCTTCTATCACTGGGAAGCTCGACCGTGTCGAGGGGGAGAACAGATCCTCCCGCTGTGGCAATGTAGCAATCTTGGGTTGCTTCTTGATTGCCCTTTACAACTCCAATCCAGGCACTCATAGAGAATTCTATTCGCATGTGGTATGTTGAGGCTATCACCTAAAGATAGACGAGGTTGGGTCGCCCGAAAATGACATTATAGACAGCTTTGACAACTACCACCATAAAGTCTCAGTGCAGCTGGCATGAGGTTTTCCCATTGTTACATCCAGTGACTATTTCTTTGACTTGAATGGGAGCTCCGGAGAAACAATGGAGAGTATATCCAGCTGGCCTCAGCCTCTCCCGAGAAAGTTTCAGTCCCTCGAAGGCTGCAAGGAATAAAATTTTGACTAAGCTACCATTATCCATGAGGATGCGGCGAACCTCGTGGTTAGCCAAGTCGAGGTTGATTACCAACACGTCACAATGTGGAGTGCGAACACCCTTAAGATCCTCATCGGAGAAGAAGACAGGTTGTCCTTGGCTTCGAGGAGGGGGGAAGTTATGGAACGAATTCACCTCTCGGACGAATGCCTTTCGGGAGGAGTTAGAATCACCCCTTATCGGCTATCCATGTATGAAGTGAAGGATAACCATCCTTTCAAACTCCTGAGGCTTAGAGTCCTTTTCTGGATGTTTATTGGGCGATTGAAGAGGAGAGGATGTCCTCTGGACCTTCTGAGTAAATTTCGACAAGTAGCCCCTACAGATAAGGGCTTCTATCTTGTCATTCAATGCCCAGCAGATGTCGGTCTCATAACCATGGTCATGGTGAAATCGACACCAGAACCTTTTGTCTCTTTTCTTGTTCATAGTATTCGTTCGAGGAGGGTGTCAGATCAATCCATCCTCTACTACCTCCATGACGATAGCGGAGACACTCGCGTTGAACAGAGTGAACTTTAAGAACTGAGGCACCGGGGGATGACACCTCTGCCCAGAGGCATCCTTTTGAGATTTCTTGGGGTCTTCGGTGCCATCCATCTCCCTCTTCCCTTTGGAGGGATATCCTTTGTGACCCCTAGGATGTAAGGCTTCTGCGGTCCAAACGTATTTCTCACGTCGGAGGAGGAGATCGGGGAAGTCCGATGGAGGTTTTTTAGCAAACGATGCCTTGAGGAGGTTGTGTCGGACGTTGTGCCTAAAATTAGCTACTGTGACTCTGGAGTCAAGAGAGGAGATGAACCTTGCTTCAGCCGCTAACCTTTGGATGAAGTCCCGGAGCAATTCTCTGTCCTTTTGCTTCAAATCCAGTAGTGAAGCGCTCCTCTTAGTAGCCTTACGGCTAATCAAAAAATAAGTGAGAAAGCTCTTCTCGAGCTGGTCGAATGAGTAGATGGAGCCGGGGGCGAGTCAGGAGTACCACTCCCTTGCTAAACCTCGTAATGTGGTGGGGAAGGTTCTGCAGAGGATGGCGTCTGAGGCGCTGTGAATCATTATGAGAGTTTTAAAACTCTCAATATGATCAGTCAGATTTGACTTGTTAGGTTTTGAGGGTAATCTCAGATTAAATACACAGCGGAAAAAAAAATTTTAAAAATTGTGAAACCTAGCCATGGATCCATGCAAAAAATCATAAATCGTGTTTAAGAATTATACCTTAAAGATAGATCGGGTGTCTCTAAGCTATGTCAATCACAGCACTGCAAAGGTTGCGGTGCCTCTACAGTATCCACACGAACAGATCAAATTAAGCTCTCCCTCACGCCACAGTGCTAGCTGCGGAAATGGGATGTCCTTCATGATCTCTCTCTCTCACAAATTTTGTGACGGCTAGGTGTAACCCCCGTTTCTGATTATATGGATTTGTATTTTATTTTTGTATTTTATTTTCCATATGGTTGTATTTCTATTTTCTACATTCTTCTTTCATAATTATTTTGGTTGTAAGCCCATATGAAATTCTTAGTCTCTTCTAGAATTCCTCATTCTAATTTCTAGCCCAATCTATTTTATTGCTACTAAGTTTTTCTTCTAGCCCATTTCAGAATTTGATTATGAAACCCAACTAAATTATTTACTCTATTTCTTTTTGTGTAGTCCAAAACTCCCAAGCCCACTTCAAATCATCAAATTCATGACAACCCCCTCAAAGCTCTTCATCTTCTAACATGCACACCCCCCCCCCCCCCCTCTCTCTCTAATTGCAACCTATTATAGCCTATTAAAAAGAAATCATAACCTACCCCCACTAACTTAAAATCAATTACTTATTAAATACCCATTATAATATTATTAATATATTCTAAGATCATATTATATATCTCTCTATCCTCTGCACTCTCTCTCTCCCCAACCTCTCTCTCTCTCTCTCTCTCTTCTCATCTCCCTCGCTCTTCTCCTCTATCCTTCCAAACCGAACACAGCAACCCCCGAGCACTGCCCTAGCCACCCTCCCCTCCACCTCATCCTCCTCGTTATCCCTCCATGCCAGCAACCACCGCGACCAGTCGTAGTCTCGCCGTCTTCCTCCTCAATGCACCACCATCGACATCCAGCTCTCCTCACTGCCATCATCACCCCCTGCCTCGACTGCAGTCACCTCGACTCCCGACGCTGCACCGCTAGTCGTCGACCACTGCCTCGCGCGACCACCGTCCACATCGCCTCATCCCCGCCACTTTGCTGTGGCCTTCCGATCTGTCTTCTCCCCTCGCGATGCACCCCCGAGCCATCGCCATCCTCCTCCGTCGACTGCCACTATTGTCATTATCTTCCTTGAGCCTCCACATCGCAACCACCTCCTTCGTGCCTCATCTCGCAACTGCAATGCCATTGCTCCCACCACCGGCGACCAACTCGAACACCTCCGCCACCTCTACTGCAACCACCATCCCCCTGTCCTCCCCCAGCCCAAGCCGCAAACCACCGCCGCTCGTCGAGCCCTCTGATCAAACCTCGCACTGCTGTTTCATCTTGTTGTTGCTGTTAATCGCTGCCTTGACTACCCTACAGCAGTCGAAGCTCGCTGCTGTTGTAGTCGTCGAACGCCTGGAGGCCCCCTTGCTGATGTTGCTTTTACTGTCGTGGAACCCGTCGTGTACACGTGTTTGCATGTACGTTGTATGCACCTGCTCTTGTTGATTCCATTATTTGAACGTGTGTTGTCGTCGGGACTCTCGTCCCGTTATTCTTTCATATTCGGCATTGTCATCTAAAAGGCAAGTATCCCTTGTACACTTTTCTTGTTCCCGTACAAGCTTTTCTTGAATCGCGAAAATAGTTTCCTTCTTGTAACCATGTTTTAATCTTTTCTGTTGCCTTCATGTATGGTTTGAATTTGAACCATCCATCGTTTACCATTTTATTCGACTTTAGTCCATCCAAAAGTCATAATAAATCATGAAGATTCGATTACATAAACACAAACTAGATGCACGAGATTGTGAAAGGAATGGTGATTGAATGAGTTGTATTCGTATATGATCGTATGAATGCATTCATAGTTTAATACCGTTAATGTGCTAATGTTTGACATATTAATATTAGAACCATGTTGATGTCTAAATGTAGTTGTACGCTCAATTCTAATCATAAAAACTATACACTTGCAAGTGAAAGATTGTTAAAACCAACTTAGTATATTTCTGGACTGTCGTCTACTCCAACTTGGAGTGAGAATTTGGACAAGTTACTGTTGTTATTATCTAAAACTTCTTAAATAGAAATTGTAGCACAATGTGTCTAGTTTTTGGAACATCTAACAAATTCTCAATCTGATTTATAGATTGTAAGTTATTACTGTTTTGGTACTGGCATGTTATAAATTCCAGGTACGTGACTGTGCATGAAACCGGTAAAGAATTGATTGATCGACTTAGTTACTGTAACTGTAATTTATTATGTGAATAATCTTTGGAACCGGTGAGAGATCTAATTTCTGGAACCTCTGACGATACCTGACTCGTTTTCCTGTAGCAACAGGAAAGTGGATTTTTGTACAGCAACGTACTGTTGTCCAGAATTGTAACTTCGTGTCCTTGATTGTAAATATGTTTATTTCTTACATTTAATTAATAAACTTGCATACCATTCATTACATAGCCATTGATACCTCACTGTTACTATTCCTTGACACCGTTCCATCAACTGCATATGCATGATTCATTGTGATAAAATAATTACAAGCCGGGGTAATAAAAGGGAAAGAATCTAGTAGTGGACATATAGAAAAGTGTACTTGGAAGCGGGCCCGTGTTTCCCGTAATAGTGGCTCTTTATATGATATGGTTAAATGATATGATATGGTTCTGGTTACATGATAAGATACGATATGAAATGATTACTGTTAGAGTCACTGGAAGACCTAAGTACATGACTCTATAGAATTAACCATTGGAGTCTAAATGTTAATATGTTTGTATGCACCCGAACCTATGGTATGGAATTAGATAGGATTGATAAAATATTGATAGACTTAACATTAACACTAAACACATTACATGATTCCTGTATACATGAAATGTTATCGTTGCATGATTTCCTTGTCATCGATTGAATGCATATTGAAGTTCCGTTTACCTGCCTCATGTTTCAAATTATACAATTCCTTTTTATGAGTCAAGTGTACATGATCCCCATTTATGTATTTGCATTTTATTCAGTTACATGATTCTTTCATGTATTCATAATTATTGTTCCTTGTTATATCCTTGTTCTTGTTCCCTTTTTGCTTGTACTACTTGCGGCCCGTTACTTGCTCTAATGGGTGTTTCTTTTTTCCCAACTCGAGATGTTGAACCTACAGGTACAGGAGAAGTATTGCCATAAGGACTTACCGATTAAGTGTTCTAGAGGATGGAGTTGAACCATTAGTCTTCAATAATTATCTTGCAATTATCATGTTTATTTTATTTCCAGTATTGTTATTATCGCGCATTGTACTGGGCTTTGGTGACCCGAAGTTATTTTATTTCCAGATGTTGGTTATGTATGAGACATTTAATGGATCATTCTGATTATTTCTTTCATGTATGGTTGTGGTTACATTTCATATTGTTGATTTTACATTGTACAGCTTATGGATGATGTGAGTTTGAAACTTATATCATTCGCTGGGCCTCAGTTGCATGCTTGTGTTTCCGTATAACGGAAAGCGGGGCGTGACATTAAGGTTTTCTCATGTGTGTCTTTTCTACAGATACGTATCATATATATATATATATATATATATATATATATATATATATATATATATATATGTGCAGAAAATCAACCCTAAGAGAGTAATGGGGCTATTGGGCTCACAATCTGACCTTGTTCAGATTTGTGTGTAGGCCTTTGAACTTTAGTCAGCCCATTTAATCTAATTAAATGTCCAACCAATGTCAGGAGTCCAAGTCTTACTTGGATCCCCAATAAAATTCAACTTATGAATTTAAATATCAAGTTCGATCCATTCTAAGTGTGTGACCCTGTAGGTTCCCATTACGTTGACAGTAATACTAAAATCATATTCTTAGTATTACAAATAGTGAGCGTTATCTAGCAACTGCTACTCAAGTAACACGAATGTCAATGATTTGACATAACCTATCTGTAACCAATATTACCATGTAGTCTAGTCCTTTTGTCCAGATGTCTTAATTGACCTCAAGGCATAGAGCGTGTCACCCTTGTATTGTTTAATCTAGCACTGGTATCGGGTCCTATCGGTTCTGGTATACCTCACGGGTCCAAAAATTGGACCCGGACCTGGCCTTGTGACAATCGGGTCCGAGTCCGGGTCCAGGGTCCATGTCATACCTCACTTTCCAAAAATACGGAATACGAGCATATGACATTGGCCCAGAGAATGACTAACGTCACCCATAATCTGTTTATTCGATCAACTCAACAATATAATCAATACAGAACAATTGCGTAGGCAATAATAATAATCTCATAAACAATAATACTTGGAATGAAGCAATATAAAATATCCAAATACAATAATAATCTAACATCTGGAAACAAATAAAAGCAATATTCGGGTCAAAAGTCCACAATACAATGAAATAACTATAGTCCAATAAATAAGTCCTGATGACAAAAACAATTATTTATTAAGCGGTGATGCAATCAATTCTTCACCAATGTTGTTCTCCCAATCCATCAGGCAATTCTCCATCAATACCTGTAAACACTTCATCTAAAAAGAGGAGAAAAATTGTCCTTAGAGCAAGTCGTGGACAGCAAGTAGAGAAAGTAGGGAACAATGGAATAACGGGATAACAATGAATTCAATGGATCAATGGGAATCAATAACATGGGACAATAATCAATAAACAAGGTCACGATAATCGATGCAATGGTATAGACAATGATTCAATATTCAATAACAATATTCAATGGTATCAATAACACTTAAACAATATTTGGTATCAATAGGAACAATGATGTACAATATGCAATATCAATGTTGTGTCAATCCTTATATCTATTAATCATTTTAATCCTAATTAATGCATGTACTACTGCATCCCATTCTGCAGGTTCGATGCATACAATCAATGTCATTTTAGACTTAAGTGGAAGATTCTATAGATCATGTACTCGGTAATGATAATCAATATTCAATGCACGATACGGTCTTCGGCAACGATACAATACATGACAGATTTGGGTGCCGTAGTCAGCGCTCCACAATCAATCGATAAAACAATAACCAAAACAATATGTAGGGAAACACGGGCTCCTCCTCCGACTACAATCACTATATCATGAGTATCTCTAAAACTCTGGCTTATTAATTATTTTATTAATGCAACAATACAATATGCAATTTGAGACATAGGGTGAACAATAGTAATAAGAAGGGAACAATAAGGCGATAACATGCAGTAGGATAATTAGATCAATAACATTAGGAAATTAGGATTATGCAATACAACATACACACATTAATTCATGCAATAGTACAATATAGGAATAGTTAAACTATTAAAACTGAAATATAAAATTCTGGAGAGCAAGAGTAGTCTGTACAAAAATGCAGTTTTTCGCTGTTTTAGAAATCAAAAAGTGAATCCATCAGAATTTCTAGAAACTAGACTTTCACACGGTTCCAACGCATATTTAAAGTTCAAAATCCGACAACAGTAGCTAGTTCAATCACATTCTTCTTTACAGATTTCATGTTCAGGCAGAATTTCGACATCATGTTATTTTATTTTTAGAATCAGCAAAAACTCAATAATAAATTCATTAAAAATATTTTCTAAACTTCTAAACATGTTGAGAAACAATCTGAAAATTTTCAGAGTAAAAGTTTAACATTTGATCAGCCTTTTTACTCTTTAAACACGAAAGATACAAGAATCTGAAAAATCTGAAAGTAAAAAATACAGCTGTAGTAAAACGAGCATAACTTTTGCTGCACAACTCAGAATTCAAAAATTCAAGATGTTCTAGAAACTAGAAAGATAATGCTACAATTCCCTTTCAGAAAGTAATTTGTTTTGAGATCATTTACTGAGTCGAAGATAGCAGTCAGCATATTGCCAGCAAACAACATACAGGGTTTTGGGTAGTTTTCATGAAATAAATTAATTAAACATGATGGGTATTAATTATATTATTCAATGAACTTCTCAATCAGCATGAAGGGTATAAAAACATGGTAAATAAAATTAGAACACACTTATACATCAATTTATCATCAATCAACCATCAATCGATTAAACAACATACAACCTAGCAATTGTCTCTACAATAATTAATCGTATCATGATTATACGGTTAACCCTATTATCAATTCTACATGAATGCATGAAAGATCCAATCTTAGAGTCAAAAGTGGCACAATGTCAAAAATATTGGGGTTAGCTCATGTAAACCCTCAATAGACCCAACGAAAGATAATCAATACAACGATACGATAACGAATAGGATCTACTTGCAAGAATTCCAACAAAACTTGAATTTGATACAATTAACAATTTAAGAGGACAGTGACTTGCCTTTTAAATGGTGAAAACGAATACCATGAATAACAGAATAAGGATCCCGAAGCAACGAACCCACGAACTAACAATTTTGCACGTGCAATAAATGTGCACAAAACCAAAGCAGGACAGCAAGATTCAAAGAGACAGCAATAGCCACGTCAGCTATGGCAAGGAGCTGACGGTGAGCGGGGTCGTCAGCGTCGCTGGCGGACGTCGATGTCGATGGCTGGTCGGAGTTCGACGGGAAGAGGAAGCAGCGACAGCACCAGGGTTGGACCTGGCTGCTGTCGACTAGAGCGGAAGAGGAGGAAAGGGGAGATTGGGGGGGAGGGGGTTGTGCTGGCGGCGCTGGGGCTGGCACGACGGCACACGGCTACAAGGGGGTCACCGGAGGTGAGGTGGATGAAGGGGGCACCAGAGATGGTGAACGGAGAAGATGCACAGTAGAGGCTACGGTGGTTTGGGCGGGAAACACACGGGGAGAGAGAGAACGGGAGGAGAGAGGAGAAAGAATAAGTGTCTAGGGTTTCAATAATGTGCAATTTTTAGGGTTTGCATTAGGGTTATATTTATAGGGTACAATTAGGATATTGGGTTAGTAGGTTTAGGATCCAATAATAGCGGTTTTAGGTCAAAAACAATAGAATTGGATTTTAGGGTTCAATAAGAGATGGGTTTGAAGACAACAGGGTTCAAATAAAATATCCACAATCCAACAAAATGAAATCCACAAGATAGATAGCCCAACAAAAGAGAAAATAGTTCATGAATCGAAAACTTAAATCCAATTAGAGAAATAAAGAATACAATTGAAAGAATGTAAATTGGACTTGAAAATAAATTGGTATTTATCACAAAATCAGATCAAATAAAATAATTTAACAGATGAATTTTACATAGATACTCAAGAAATAACAATTAATTATTATGATTATAAAAATAATAAAATCATATAACAAAATAATATTCTGGTTTTAAAATAATCCAATAGTAATAATATATTTGTTTTTGGGCTCAAATGTAAATATCCGATCAATAAGAAATAGAAAGTAAGATTAACATACACCATTATTTGAAATGAATAAAAAAATTTATTAGAAAATAATTTAATAAAATATCCGAAATGAATTTAGCAAAAATTAAATTTATAAATCAAATTATAGAATATACACGAAAAATACCTATTGTCGGGAATGGGGGTTACAGTCCGGGTCCTCCTTAAAAAAATATACACTCGGGTCCAATAGTAAGTGTTTTTGCACCCGATACCCTACAGTTCCAACATTTTTTGCACTTAAGTACATGAATAAATATTATATTTACACATCTATCTTCAACAATTACTATTTACATGTATATCATATAACCCTATTATTCAAATTCCGAATATTTTGGGGTAATTTTTAACGGGTCTGGGTCCGGGTCCCGGTCGGGTCTATTTTGAGCGGACTCGACCCAATAAAGCATCGGGTCTTATTTTAAGACCCAGACCCGGACCCGAACCCAGACTCGGACCCTATAGATCTGGTTGGTTCCGGTCCAATGTCGGGTACGGGTCAGGGGTCGGGGCCGGGTCCGGATATTGGGTCAAAGTAACAGCTCTAGTTCAATCTTTGGTTTCTTGATGTCCAAGTAGACTAACTGAAAAAATGAGCTCAATATCTCATATTGACTCGTTTGAGCACGGCCATGCATTTTGTAGTCTCACTCAATCAAGAGGCCAATAGATATCGCTCATGTTATGTAAGAGGGACAAATCCTATCTAAGTCACTCACATCCCTCCGCATGATTTGTAGTATATTCAATAGTCAACTTTATAATCACCTTATTACAAGCAACGTTTGACGACATTAAAACATATAACTTCTCATGTAGGGAACCTGTAGTGACTTCAAGTCAAAGGACTACATACACCATGGTCACTGTGAGAACCACTTATGACACTCACATAATGATCCATGCAGTGTTCTCATGGTGGGTCAGTCCAGTACATTATTACTTTGATATGTACCCATGTGAAGACTTGATATCCCATATCCATGACCTGTGAGATATGGTCATCAGTCTACGCACATAATAGTCTCTAAGTATTATTGTTGTCATGATTCACAATAATACTTGGCTAGGGACATTTAAGAATAGTGTTCTGATTACAACCAATAGGATCTCACAATCAAGTCATGCACTTGATATCCCATGGTATTGAACCTACTATACTAAGGACTTTATTATGTTCATTTAATCACAATAAACAACACAATAAATAAAATGTCTCATATATGAAATAAATATCATGATACAATGTAAAATAGTAATGTCAATACACAACTAGCCTCTATAGCATACACCAACATGACTCGCTATTGTATGTTTCTAAAGCTGGGGCTTGAAGCTTCTCGGGACAGGGACCCGAGGATGAAAGAGGAGAAGGGTGGTCAGATGAGTCAGTTGCCCTGTTAGATTGCGGCCCGTTTTCCACTATTTGAGCAAGCTGGTCCTCCATTTTCGGCAGCAGCTTTATTACCAAGTCTCCGCGTCCCTCGCATAGGGTGGAACCGTAGGACTCCTCATTGTCTTACAGGCCAAGGCACAATTTATCCAAGTGCTGGCTATTCCTGGGGTCCCCCTTGAAGAGCTTGGAGGACCTCGTTCCTGAATTCTTAGAATTCGGCTCTAGTTATGTGGCACCCTTCCTCCTAGTGGCCTTGGGAGGCTCGTAGGTCCCTTGGGGAGCAGCTTCGCTCCTTCTTCCTCTTGTGTTAGGAGGGGTTGTTGCGGCTCGGATGCCGACCCGACCGATTTTCTCCGCTCTTGAAGTGGTTGAATTCGTTGCGATGGCAAAGATCCTCATAGTCCTATTGGTTATTAATTATGTTTCGGATGTCCTGCCCTACGAGGCACTCGACCCTTCATGCGATCGAGTGAGAAGCACTAGGGGCTGGACCCATGTCGATGTTCTCCGCACTATAGTCGTGACCCCTGAGTGGTTGCTCTACTGCGAGACGAATTAATCAGAGGAGGATGTAGAGGGGGTTCCGCCTGAGCCCCACGGTATTAGCCTTTCTAGCTTTGGGTGCCATGGTAGGAGGCTAGATCTGTATCTTTCCCACAGACGATGTTAGTATGATGCTGCTTGTTTTTGTTAGAAAATGGGTGTATTAATACCATTTTACAAACCATTTTAAGGCAATTTTTTTGAGTAAGATCCACTATGAATTAATGAGAGATCTTTTTTGATTTGTGTTCTCCTTGAGGGGTAGATCAAAATCATATATTTACTTGCTCACGGTTAAGGGGTGAATGAGGAATTGTCTTCCTAAGTGAGACGGTTTCTTTTCTGAAAATGAGTTGAGGGATTTTAGTCCCACATCGGAAAAATTAAAAGGATTTAGAAGAGAACATATAATAACATCTTTCTTGGCATTGTAAGATAGCAAGCCAAGAAGCTCTCTCTCACGCGTAGGGGGGGTGCAAAGCCTCTTTTTGCTAAAGTTTGGATTTTTCTGATCTGTAACAGCTGAAATAAATGCAAAAACATTTTTTTCTGCCATTTATTCACGTTTTAAACTATAGAAACAGTTTTATCCGCCATTACAGTGGTGCATTCAAGCTTTTTTCTGCCGTGACAGTCGGTGCATTAAAGGAGTTTTCTGTCATTACAGTGGATGCAGTCAATGAGTTGTCTACCATTACGATTTTCACCCTGGCCCTATAAATAGAGTCCCTCTCTCCCCTGAATCAACACACCAGAAACTATTCTCTTCCTCTCTCTGTTTTGTACTTCAAGTCAAGTTTCATTCTTCAGTCGTTTGGTGATAGATTTCAAACGTTGTCCAGTTCAAGAGCGTGACATAGTGTCTGCGTCAATTCTTCTGTCATTGCATCCTGGGATACATACGCCGACACAAACTCTAGCACCCAAACGAGGCAAAATCTGTTTTAAGGAGATTATGTGGTACACAAGCCTCGACACAAATTATTTGGTTAGTAATTTTGTTATTTCTTTTCTTTTCTTTTCTTTTTATTTGTTGGTTTTCTCCCTCTACTTCTTCTTCTCTGATTTTGTGCCCCTCAATCGTACTTCGTTTTATTGCAAACGATATTTGTAAACAAAGTATTGTAACAAACTTAAAACAGATTTGATTTTCTTCCTTTCTGATTTTGAGGCATTTCTTTTTATTTACTTTTTCATTCTAACAAATTTACACTCGTGTTGTGTATTTTCAAATTAAAAATGACAAATGCATCGGAGAATGATGTTTTCGCTGATGTGGCACAAGTGTCTTGTGGCACGAGTGCCAATACAAATCGTTGTACCTGTCTCAGTCTCCCATGGTGAGAAACCTGAAAAGTTCAACTGGCAGTATTCAAGAGGTGGAAACAGAAAATGATGTTCTACTTGACCACCTTGAATCTCGCAAAATTCTTGAACGAAGAAGCTCCAAATCTTAAAGAAGATGAGCAAGATAACCAATTCATCGCCACTGTGGATGCTTGGAAAAATGCCGATTACTTATGTAGGAACTACATAATAAACGGATTAGCCGATTCTTTATACAATGTTTATATTGATAAAAGAATAAGTAAAAAACTTTTGGAATCCCTATATCATAAATATAAAACTGAGGATGTCAGCGCCAAGAAATTTTTTATGGACCGCTTCCTAGACTCTAAAATGGTGGATTCCAAAATGGTGATCAGTTAGGTTCAAGAAATTCAACTGATCTTGCATGAGATACATGCTGAAGGTATGAACCTAAGTGAAAGCTTTCAAGTTGCTTGTATTATTGAAAAATTGCCAGTAGGTTGGAAAGATTTCAAAAATTACTTGAAGCGTAATCGAAAGAAAATGGGCATTAAGGATCTCATTGTCAGGCTTTGTATTGAAGAAGACAATAGAGGTTCCAAAAAATCGGTGTCATCAGTCATGCGGTCACAGCTAATGTGGTGGAACATAATCAATGTTCCAAAAAGCACAACAACAAAGAAAAGGGGCCCAAGTTGGGACCTAAGGGATGAATCTCCAAGAAGCCGAAGTTTCAAGGCAAGTGCTTCAACTGTGACAAGCTAAGTCACAAGTCTACTAATTTTAGAATACCAAAGAAAAATAGGAACAAAGAAGAAAATATAGTTGAAGGCATTGCTTAAGATGTTTCTGATAGCAACCTCTTATATGTGATCTTAGAGGTGAACTTGATGGGTTCAAACCCCAAGGAATGGTAGATTGACAGTGGAGCTACTCGACACGTGTTCTCCAACAGAAGTATGTGCTCCACTTTTGAACCATTAGAGAATGGGGAGAAGATGTTTATAGGGAACTCGGCTACTTCAGAAATCAAGGGTCAAGACAATGTGATCTTGAAGATGACTTCTGGAAAAGACCTGACTCTGAACAATGTTATATATGTTCCTGAAATCCTGTAAGAACTTGGTATCTGGTTCATTTCTTAATAATCACGAATTTAGTTTAGTGTTTAATTCAAACAAATTTGTTTTGTCGAAGAGTGGAATGTATGTTGGTAGAGGATACATGAGTTGTGGAATGTTTAAACTCAATGTAATGACCATTGTCAAGAATAAAAATAAAGCTAGCTCTTCTACTTATATATTTGAGTCTTCCAATTTATGGCATGGAAGACTAGGGCATGTTAATTATGATACTCTGCGTAGACTATTTAACTTGAACATATACCAACATTCCAAATTGATTCTAAACATAAGTGTGAAACTTTTGTTGATGTAAAACTAACAAGATCATCGTTTAAAATTGTTGAAAGAAACACTGAACCTCTTGATTTAATTCACACTGATATTTGTGATTTGAAAATGATACAAATAAGAGGTGGTAATAAATATTTTATTACATTTATTGATGATAGAACAAAATATTATTATATGTATTTGCTTAAAAGTATGGATGAAGCGAAAGAAAATTTTGTTCTCTATAAAAACGAAGTTGAGAATCAACTCAACAAGAAAATTAAGGCACTGAGAAGTGACCGAGGTGGAGAGTATGAATCGTCATTTGCTGAAACTTGTGCTAAGCATGAAATTATACATAAAACCACATTGCCTTATTCTTCTCAGTCCAACGGTGTTGCTGAGCGAAAGAATCGTACCTTGAAGAAAATGATGAATGCAATGTTAATAAGTTCTGGTTTGCCACCAAACTTGTGGGGAGAAGCTATTTTTCAGCTAACTACCTTTTAATAAGGTGCCCAAAAAGAAAGAAGAGAAACTCCATATGAATTATGGAAAAAAAGAAAGGCATCCTACAATTACTTGCGAATGTGGGGATGTCTTGCCAGAGTGGCAGTACATCCACCTAAGAAAGTTAAAATAGGACCCAAAATGGTTAATTTCATTTTCATTGGCTATGCACATAATAGTAGTGCTTATCGGTTCTTGGTGTACAAATCTGATATCTCTGATATACCAAAAACACGATAATTGAGTCAAGAAATGCATCGTTCTTTGAATATGTATTTCCATGTAAGTCTAAGGAAGAAGTGAGTTCTTCCAAACGAACACATGAAAGTATCAGTGAAGATAGTGAAAACCAAGATGAAGAAGTTAAAGAGGAACCTAGACGTAGTAAAAGAACAAGAACGAAAAAAATCATTAGGTCCAGACTTCTTGACTTTTATGCTTTGAAGGTGAACTTCAAACTTTCAAAGAAGCGATGTGTAACACCCCGCAAAATTGAAAATGACAATGTTACCCTCATGTGTTACGTACGTGTATTTTGTACCGTTACTGATAATATTTATAACGTGTTTCACTACGTATTTTGATTTTTGACTATTTATGCATTTTTCGTATTTTTAAAATCCTATTTGAGGCAACTCAAATAGTAAAATTTCAATCTATGTATTTTACGAGCTTTATACGTATTATCGATGCATGTATCAATTACGTATTCTTCACCGCTACGTGTAATATTTTCTATATGCTTTGATTATTTATTTTATGTATTCAAATTTGTTTTATAAACGGAAATTCATTTTTCCCTATTTCGATTTAAATACTTTTATACGTGTAATGCACGTATTTTCTATGTGCGTAGTGATTACGTCGTGAAAAATATAAAATTAATAAATATATTTTCTTATGTTGTTTTCGATTATATTTTAATAACTTTCCGTTGATAAAGTTGAGTTTTGTATTTGGTATTTTTACGTGCGACGCACGTGTTTACAATGCACGTATTAGTTGCATCATCTTTTTCAAATAAAATTTTGAAGTGCGAGTATGTTTATTTTATTTGTGCATGAAAAATTATAATTTTTAATTGAACTAATTATATATATATATATAATATATATATATATAACCTAAATTTTAATTTAAAAATATGAATAATTGATTTTTTGTAGTGTACACAAAGCACGTGTACACGTGCAATGTGCACACAAAAGACAGGTGGACCGGCTGTTTTTGGAGAGGAGGGAAAGACAAATTTTGAATTTGTGTGAGTGGTGTTAATGGGTATAGTAGACAAGTAGTTACTATAACCACATAATTAAAATCTATAAAACACCCCACACCCTCCTCCTCATTCCTCCTTCTTTCTCCTCTGTTCACATCTGAAACCCAATCAATCCAACAACCTTTTGCTTCTCCACTCAATCTCAATATACATATATACATATAATGTATAAATATATACATACCTGTATGTAGACATATACATATGAGATGAGTGCTCTCTCCTTCTTTCCTCTGTCTCCTGCCGAAATCAAGTCACCATCAGCAACCCCTTCCATGTCCTTTTGCTTCTCCATCTAATGCCTATCTACTCATGTGTGTGTATACTTACATACATATATGCATATGCCTACCTATACCCCTGCACTCTACACCTTCATCTCTTTCTTTCCTTCTCTGACATTTGAAGCCCAAATCCATCAGCAAATCATTTAGACTTCTCCACCTAATACATGTACAAACCTATATCCCTACTTCTCACCATTCAACCATATATATAAATATGTAAATATATACATATATGTATATGAATAATGGAGATGAGAGCTTCACTGTTGCCTTGCCGAAAATGAGGAGGAGGTGCTTGCTGTTTCTGTTGGCCGAAATGGAGAGTTGGAGCTTTTTCTTGTACACAGATTTCGAGGATGCAAATCGGAGTTTCTAGGAGCTTCTATTCTAGGAGTTCAATCGCTAGGAATTAAATTTCCTTGGGTGGGTGATTCTAAAATCCTTTCTAATCAAGGAGTAAAATTTTATGCTAGTTGATATAGAATTTAATTACTAAATTTTTGATTGGTATGTTTATTGTAGATTACTTAATCTTAATTATTTTGTGTCATGATGTGTTAATTTGATGGTGTGATTCGTATAAACAATTAGAATTCATGTTAAATTAAAAAGTGAAAAATGATGTATCATTTAGAAAGTTATTGGAATGAGATTTGATGCTTGTTAGAATAGTATTCACAATAATGCAATATGTACGAAAAATGATGCTAAAGTGGTAAATAAATGCGGATTCAAACTCACTAGTATTTATTTTGTTAGTATAGAAAATTTTATAGAAGATTTTGATGAAAGACAACATTTGATTTGAAAATTGATTATATGTGTTTTTTTTAATGCAATTTTGAAGAAAGATCTTATTATTGCAAAAATGAAGAACTTATGAATTTAAAACATGTACGATACTGTTTTTGTTTAAAAGAAACACATTATGGAAAATTATTTATTTTTTGTAGAAGTACAAATCGATTGAAAAAAACGAGTTTATTGAAAGAAAATAAACAACAGTACGGTATATACAAAAAGTATGTAACTATTTTCATATCAATTAATCACCTTGGCCTTACTGGTCTTCGGGTGCGTCTTAAAAACGTTATTGTAGCTCGGCAGAGCTATTGGTCTTGGGTTCGAGTCTCTCCAGAGACTTTATTTTTCTGAAATATTATTTTTACTTAATACCGAGAACCCAACTTAAGTATAATATAGGTTCTGTATAAAACAATTAGCCATCTTGGTCGTGCTGGTCTTTGGGTGCGCTTGAAGGCGGTTACTGTTCATGCAGGGTGGTTGGTTATTGGGCCTGTGTTCGATCCCGACCTTGGCCACTTTATTTTTCTTTGTGATTTTTGTTAGTATTTTAAGTTTTAAATGAAATAAAAATTGGGGAAAATCCTATTTATTTTTCTAAATTTGTTTGGACTTTATGAAAATTATTTCTACAATATTTGGATAAATTTTGTGAGATTAAAAGGGGAATCTACATTAAAGAACTCGAGTTTATCGATTAAAAGAATTAGAAGTGATTTTTTATAATGAAAATTGTGACTCTTGTATAATTAAAGAGAGATGAATATTGGGATTGCAATTAGATTTTCTTCTTAATGAGATTTTATGATTATTAATACATGATTGAGATTATTTGATATTGCATACAATGGTATAAAGGATTAAATTGATAAAAGAGTCGAATCGAATTGTTTTCATGTTATGAGATTATAAAGAATTATTCTCTTTGAGAAAAAGATTTTGAATAAAGAAATTGAATAATTATTTTGAGATTGAATATGACTTATTATTGATCTCTAGAAAGAGATAGTTGTTGGAATCTAAAGGATAGGCAAGACCCTAGTGACCAGCAGTTTTTATTTATGAATTTGAGAGCTAACCAGTGTGGGTTGAGCATCTCTTGAGAAGTAGCCAGTTGGGCTGACTGTCTCTTTTGTTTGGTTTAAGTCTGGTATGGTAAACTAGCTCTAGGTTGTGATGATTTTCTTTTTAACAAACAAAATGTAAGGACTACACTATAGTGGAGATGTGATGAAAGTAAGAGAAAAACACAAGTATGAGGACCTCGGATCTACGGTGTGAAAGTGTTCACAGGCTATCTACATGATGCGTCATGTCATGACGTGAATACATTTCTGGAATTATCGGGACTGTGGCGACGCTTGTGGGGTGTTTGGTGACTACAGGTGGTGCCATTGTTCCATCACGGGGGCTGAATTGTCCATAGGTTGTCTACATGATGCGTCATGTCATGACGTGGTATTCCCCTTTCAGGTTGTCTGGACATGGGCGCGTAACTCATAGAACATCTAAGATACTTACCATAGTTACCGTAATAGTTTAAATCATGGCGAGGGACTCAACCCTACAAGATATAAAACGATTAAGGGCTTGCCTTCAGACCTATGTAGTATGGGATGCATAGAATCCGAACAAGTGTGCATTAGTGTCATTTAATAAAAATAACTGTATTAAGGATTAAGTGCACAGCACCCACGACATCAACAGGATATTCCCTCTTTAGCTTTGTTTTGTGATCAAGTTTATGGTTTGTTAAAGTATTTAAGAATCGTTATACTTTCGGCATAGCGAGGATGGCCGTGTATAATATTTCGTCGGTTGTAAGCAACTGACGTGCCACAGTTTTATATGCAGGACTTGGAGTTTACAAGAAGATATAAAGATGAATTTGTTGCTGATGTTTATTTAAATGCTTAAGTTGTTACAATTGTATATTTATCATTGTTGCATTTTATTTATTCCGCTGTGTGTTGATGTAAAAGACTCTGATGTAAATAATAGTTTTAAATTCCTTGTAAAATTGTACGAAGTGAAGTGTAAAGATCCTGTGGAACTTCGAATTTAGGCTTGTTTGGAATTCGGGGTGTTACACGGTGAGCTCTAGTGATGGTCCTCTACGGAAAGAAGCCATTAAGAGCGAAATTTATTCTATCTTGCAAAATTATACTTGGGAATTAGTGGATCTTACACCATGTAGTAAACCTTTAGATTCCAAGTGGATTTTCAAGAAAAAAATAAAAGTTGATGGATCAATTGATAAATACAAGGCAAAACTTGTTATCAAAGGATATAGACAAAATGAATATTTGGATTAATTTGATACATATTCTCTTGTGACAAGAATAAATTTCATTAGGGTGGTACTTGCAATAGCAGCCTTGCGCAATCTTGAAGTACATCAAATGGATGTGAAAACAGTTTTTCTTAATGGAGATTTAGATGAAGAAATCCAGATGGAACAACCTGAGGGTTTTTCAGCTCCAAGACAAGAAAAGAAAGTATGTAAACTAGTAAAGTCATCATATGGCTTAAAATAAGAACCGAAGCAATGTCATGGGAAATTTGACAATGTCATGATGACAAATGGTTTCAAAATCAATGAATGTGATAAATGCGTGTATGTCAAAGACACTGAAAGCGGATATATCATAATATGCTTGTATGTAGATGACATGCTTAGAGTTGGAAGCAATGATAAAATGATTAAATCTACTAAAAACATGTTGAACTCGATGTTTGACATGAAAAATATTGGACTAGCTGATGTTATATTAGGAATTAAAATCACAAGAACATCAGACGAGCTTGTTTTAAGCCTATCACATTATATTGACAATATTCTTGGAAAATTTGATAAAGATAATTCTAGATTGTTAGAACTCCAATAGATCTAACTTTACATTTATCCAAGAATAAATGTGAGAGTATTTCTCAAGTAGAATACTCTAGAATCATAGGTAGTCTAAATGAGTTGTACAAGACTAGACATAACCTATGCAGACAGTAAACTAAGTATATAAGAGTAATCCTGGAAGAGAGCATTGGCAAGCGATTACAAGAGTACTGAAATACTTACGTTTTAGTCGTAACACTACAATATACAAGATATTTGGCTGTACTTGAAGGATATAGTGATGTGAACTGGATATCTAGTGACAATTCAAAATCCACTAGTGGCTATGTGTTTACACTAGGTGGTACAGCAGTTTCTTAGAAATCCTTAAAACAAACAGTGATTGATAAATCCACGATGGAATCTGAATATATCGCACTAGACAAATGTGGAGAAGAGGCTAAACGGTTACGCCATTTCCTTGAGGATATTCCAAGGTGGACAAATTTTGTGCCTCCAATCTGTAGACTTTCAGATAGTATATTTGTAATTTGTAGAGCACAGAACAATATGTATAATGATAAATTTAGACATATTTCTCGAAGACATAATAATATTAGACAACTACTCTCTACTGGAGTAATTTATATGGACTATGTAAAGTCAAAGGATAATATTGCGGATCCGCTAACCAAAGGGTTAAACAGAGAGTTAGTTGATAATTCATTAGTAGGAATTGGACTAAAGCCCATGAAAGAATAAGTCGATACAATGGACACCCAACCTAGCTAACTGGAGATCCCAAGATCTAGATTCAAAGGGAAAACTAAATTGTAAAGACCTTGATGGATGACTGTGGGATTTTTTCATGTCCGTTCCCATGACGAAACAAAGATGCCTGTAAGGTAAGAGGTTAAGCTAGGTTTTTAATGATTCTTATGCATCAAAAATCCGAGCAGAGTAATGTGGATTACTTTTAACTAAGATATCACCTATGTGAAAGGGAAGAATGACCACTTCCAAGGGAATAATATAGGACAATATTCATGTTAAACTCTTGCAGAACCAGGCATATGTTCATGGCCAAAACAAACATAACAGTGAGAACAGAAATGCATTAGAAAGATTCCTGTGTGAGATGTGTCATCATTTACATAAATGACAGAACAGTTCAAGGACATCGCGTCTACTGTTCAGTTATTAAAGTAAACATATTTTCAAAATGGAAGGCTCAAAGGGTAATACCTACTTATCCTATGCAGATTTCAACCGCTAAATTCTATCACCAAGTATGTCGTGTCGGTTTGTCGTGTCTGTGGTCGTCAATTTCATTCATGTGGGGAATGTTAGAAAATGGGTGTATTAACACCATTTTGAGGCAATTTTTTGAGTAAGATCTACTATGAATTAGTGAGAGATCTTTATTGATTTGTATTCTCTTTGATGAGTAGATCAAAATTATATATTTACTTGCTCAAAACGGTCAAGGGGTTAATGAGAAATTGTCTCCCTAAGTGAGATAGTTTCATTTCTGAAAATGAGTTGAGGGATTTTAGTCTCACATCAGAAAAATCAAAGGAATTACAAGAGGATATATAATAACCTCTTTTTTGTCATTGTAAGATAGCAAGCCAAGAGGCTCCCTCTCGCACTCGCAGGGGGGTGCAAATCTCGAACAGGATTACATGTGGCTTGTGTGCACCCACACGTCCTGCGGACACGAATGTCGGACCGACATGAACCCCACCCCGTGCAAAGCCTCTTTTTGCTACATTTTGGATTTTTATGATCTGTAACGGTTGGATTTTTATGATCTGCTACTTATTCATGTTTTAAACTGTAGAAACGGTTTTGTCCACCGTTACAGTAGTGCATTCAAGATTTTTCCTGCCGTTACAGTCAGTGTATCAAAGAAGTTGTCTGCTGTTACAGTAGATTCAGTCAATGAGTTTGTAACACCCCGGTTTCCTATACCGAGAAACCTGTGACATAAGCCGAAATCTTTTCCTTCAATTAGCCACAATACATAGAGAAACAGGAAAATTTAAAACTTTTTTTATTTAACACCAATGTATTACAAGTCCGAATGTTATAAAACTGCAATACATGGCATCAATGTTACAATAATGCCTTACAAACCCAAGTGTTACAACTTACAATAAATTTACATCAGAGTATGATGAATAATTAATAACACTTTGTACTTCACTTGGATGATTCTCAATATAAAATAAATTACAACAGATGTTACAATTGAAATAAAAATCAATACTTTCGCTTCTCTTGCCTTGAGTCCTCCTGAATCCTGTACCTATAGTTTTGCAATCCAGTACCTATTTGAGTGGGGACATCAGTACATATCTGAAGCTTTAAGGCTAATGACTAGCAGCGAATCTCAACTTTAAACAAACATAATTTAAGCATGGTAAAATGTGCAGGTGTAGTTTAAGTGTTCGTGGGTGTTATGACTTAGAATCAAATGCAATGTCAACTAAAGCTAGGATGCACTTATTCTAATGCAAGTAAGACTCTGGACAGTATGCAGCCCATAAATACATCAGCTCATATCAAGTTGTTTCTTCATATATAGGGATTTGAACCCCTGCCATGAATTCTACTCTTGTACTCAACATATTCCTGTAGATACAGCATGACTGATGAAGTTGCTCTGAAACGGTCTAATTCCAGCCATTCGCAGTCATATAGTGGTGTCTCTGTTTACCACTATTGCTAGGCGTACCGAACCTCACTCAAAAATTAGACGAACACCCAGAGTTTACTACAACACAGGTTAGCTCGAAGCATCACCTGTGGCCCCTTAGCTCATAAACCATAGTCTAAGGCATGTTCGCTTTTCCTGACATAGAACATGACAGAATTCCGGGGGTCCATCCCTTAGTTCCGACAAGAAAACTTCCCATTCTTATTATGGCACTTCAGAAATTAACTGACGAGATACGGATCCCGTGCTCCCAACTCGTGAGAAGGACACAAACCGTATCCCTTTGACAGGAAGGGTACAACCAATAACACCACCTAGTGCTGGCATATAGGAAAGGTCGGATCATAAGGTATCACCCCTAACACCAACTCTTTCCCTTCGGCGAAATAATAGATAAAAAGGTTATGTAACAATAGTTACCAGTTACTACCCTAACGATGTCACCAACCTTAAACAATCCGAGGGATAACAACAGTACTAACACAACATGCTAGGTCTTAAGTTAGACTTCGCAAGATAACTTTGCTAAGTGCTCAACCTAGACTTACCAAGGTCACCAAGGATCCTGTCACAGCCTATCGATCCAAGACTCCGGTAATATGAATTTATTCGTATGCTACTACCCTAAACTGGATTCCGGCTACGCTCCCAGCCTGCGATCAACCTACACCGGTTAAGATCTGACGGTGCATGAGTGGTGACTCGTCCACACTCCCTGAAGGGTAAAATAAATACACGCCTTGATGTTTGATGGCCCCTAGGGCAATGATATCACCCTAGACGAGCACAACAAACTGCGTACTAGCTAATAAGCTATATACGAGTAAACAAAACTCATACGAGCCAAATGAGCTACGCATGAACAAACAAACTACATACAAGGCAGGTGAGCTATGTACGAGATAGACCAATACTATTACATGACTTATGAGCACAAGGAATAATTATTACTTATAATCAAGTGCATGATTCAAACTACTAACAATTTACGACAACTCTAGTTAACATGAACTAGAATTTTGTGTATAAGCTTACTAACATGAACTAACATGCATGTTAAGCTTACTAATTTAACATACTAGATGAACATTCAAAACATAATCTCTTAACCATTTATAACTCTAGATGAAGAATACACACATGATTAGTCTAAGTTATTTTATGAAACAACAACACTATAATGAGTTCTTTTGTATGCATCAACTAGAACCACCTACTTAATGACTTGATCTTTTATAAACATAGAAGCAACATAGAAGCAAAATAACATGCTACTAGCAAAAACTTGATCTTTTATACATAGAAGCAACATAAAAGTCTTCTAACAACCTAGAAGCAAAATAACATGCTACTAGCAAAAACTTGATCTTTTATACATAGAAGCAATATAAAAGTCTTCTAACAACCTAGAAGCAAAATAACATGCTACTAGCAAAAACTTGGTCTTTTATACATAGAAGCAACATAAAAAGCCTTCTAACAACCTAGAAGTAATTAAACGTGCTACACTTATCGGAATTCAACAAAATTTTACTTTTTAGAATGGTGAGAACATTTACTACAACTCTCTAGTTGACAACCTTCTCAGATTCAGTCGAAAAGAGGTAGAAAAACTTCGAATACTCTAAATAGTGAGCTTCAGCCAAAAGGCCAGCTATTGTCGACTTGTAAGAGTTATAACTCATGTTATGCTTATCGGAATTCAACAAAATTGGGCTTTTTAGAAAGCTAACAACATCTACTACAACTCTCTAGTTGTTAACTTTCTCAAGTTCAGTCATCAAGAGGTCAAAAACTCCTAATCTTTCCAAACAGAAACTCAGACAGAGAAAGTTGCCGCTGTAATTTTGTAAAATCATAACCAGTGTTATACTTATCGGAATCTAACAAAATGTAACCCCTGTTTTCGTAAAAACGTATTTTAGTGTATTTTCTGTATTTAAAATTTTTGCAAATTATTTTTCCGATTTTCAAATTCTTTTTTTTTAAATGTATTGTTGAATCTTCTATTAAAATCTATTTTCGACCAATAAATGTATTTGTAACTATTTTCTATGATTTTATATTGTAATACGGATCTTCTTATGACTTTGACACATATTATGATTATTACTGTTGTTGTTATTATTATTATTAGTATTTGTATTTTTAACTATTAGTATCATTATTAATTTTGGCTATTTATTTAAAAATCAATTTCTATGTACTAACTATAATTATAGTTATTTCAAATAAAGTCTATATTGTAATGTAAATTACATTATTTTATAAATTATGTTTTATTGGCTACTTTATGTTTCCTTATTGAATTTTAATGCCCCAATAAACCCAAACCCAATACTTATTCACCTAATTACCCATACCCAATATAAAAACATGTTGCCGCTAAATTTGGTGTGGGGGCAAACAGATAGAACTTGTGGATTCTTAGGGAAACTGAATAGAAAACCTGTGTACCTGTTCCGCCGGGCGTCGCTCGTCGTTCCCGCCGTGCACCTGCAAAAAGTGCGAGACACCGGGGTTGTTCCCGGCGACGCACCCTCCGACGCTCAAGTCGGTAATCTGGCAGACTATGAAAGAGCGCAAAAACTGATGAAAGATTGATTACCTCTTAATGGAGATGGGTGGGGGATATTTATAGGCGTCTTAGGGAACAGATTAGGCATGTAATTCCTGTGTATACAGATAAGGAATGTAATCCCTAATCCCCCGTGAAAGGATAGATATGAATCAGGGCCGTTGATTAATATTAATCAGAAACCCTAATTCTATCCTGCTGGACCGGGATTGTTGCGGGTTGAAACCCGCACCCAGTTGAGGTGGATCCGTTCGCAGGTTATTGGATCTGTGAGAAGGAGACCCAGTACTTGATTCAGACCCGTTTTGTTGGTAAAATTACCGTTTTACTCCTGAACTTCAGGATTCGTGCCCAATTCGGACGGTCTTGATTAATCCCCTATTTTTGGCCATATCACGAGCCCCCCACTCCTAAAGGCTGAGAGAATCAGTCTTTGAGGAGTAGTTTGACTGTTTTGGTGGCTAGAGGAGTTGTATCGAAGTCCGAATGGGTGTTTTTGAATCCCGAAGTGGGTGGTAACGCAATTTCTTCTCCTTTCTTGAAGCCATATGGTATATCAAGTTTTTATCTATTTTTTCAGGCTATTTATCTAATTTCGCGATGCGTCAGCTAGTCGTTCGGGGGCTTTAGCCGTGCGTTCTAGGCAATAATTGTTCGTTCGGAGGCTTGGAAATATCCCCCGAATTTTTAATTATTTCCTGGAATTTTTAGCTAATTTTCCCGAATTTTTAGTAATTTTTCGCGATTTTTAGATAAATAAGATGATTTAAATAAATAAAAATCAATTTTTAATATTTATTTATGACATGGCGTCATCAGAGCCCTCGATCAGGGCGGAGCGCAATTTTCGGAGAGATCAGACGGTCCCTGCTCCTCGGAAAGCTTTTTCGCCGTATACGAGGGTCGGTACCTCGGTACCTCGGCTCGGCTTGGTATCTCGAGGACCAGTGCCTCGGCTCGGATGATCAGTGCCTCGGCTCGATGATTCCGAGGTACGTGGCATCATCTGAGCCGCCTATTTCAGCGCGGATCTCCATAAAATGCTATCTTGTCGTTTAGTGGACGTGGCCAAATCTGAGCCGTCCATCATGACGAGCGCGCTTTTTCACAAGATCCAACGGCTGATATGGGTCGGAGCGATTTTTTGCCATATACGAGGGTCGGTACCCCGGCACCCCGGCTCGGAGGGTCTGTGCCTCGGCTCGGCTTGGTATCTCGAGGACCAGTGCCTCGGCTCGAATGGTCAGCACCTCGGCTCGATGATTCCGAGGTACGTGGCATCATCTGAGCCATCTATTTCAGCGCGGATCTCCATAAAATGCTATCTTGTCGTTTAGTGGGCGTGGCACGATCTGAACCGTCCATCAGATTCTGTCGCGAATTTTAAAGAGATCCGACGGTGACTTCGCCTCGGGACGATTTTTTGCCATATATGAGGGTCGGTACCCCGGTACCTCGGCTCGGCGCATCAGGACTGTTTGGCCGAGGTGCTGAGTTGGATGTTTTGAAGGAAGTACCTCTTGAGGGTTCCACTCCTCTGCGCCCAGTAGCTCGGCTGCTCGGCTGAGCTGTTCGGTAGCTCGGCTGGGCGAGCCGATGGCAGGCGTCTCGGAAGATACGCGTGGCCAGATCTGAGCCGTTCATCATGGCGCGCATCACGAGGATGGGGTTCAGATCACGAGAAAACGTTATCTTGTCGTTTTGTGGGCGTGGCACGATCTGAACCGTCCATCAGATTCTGTCGCGAATTTTAAAGAGATCCGACGGTGACTTTGCCTCTGGACGATTTTTTGCCATATATGAGGGTCGGTACCCCGGTACCTCGGCTCGGCGCATCAGGACTGTTTGGCCGAGGTGCTGAGTTGGATGTTTTGAAGGAAGTACCTCTTGAGGGTTCCACTCCTCTGCGCCCAGCAGCTCGGCTGAGCTGTTCGGTAGCTCGGCTGGGCGAGCCGATGGCAGGCGTCTCGGAAGATGCGCGTGGCCGGATCTGAGCCATTCATCATGGCGCGCATCACGAGGATGGGGTTCAGATCACGAGAAAACGTTATCTTGTCGTTTTGTGGGCGTGACACGATCTGAACCGTCCATCAGATTCTGTCGCGAATTTTAAAGAGATCCGACGGTGACTTCGCCTCGGAACGATTTTTTGCCATATACGAGGGTCGGTACCCCGGTGCCTCGGCTCGGCGCATCAGGGCTGTTTGGCCGAGGTGCTGAGTTGGATGTTTTGAAGGAGCGTAGTAGCTCGGTTGCTCAGCCGAGCTGTTCGATAGCTCGGCCCGGCAGACCGGTGGCCGAGTTGTTGACTTGGCATTTTGAAGAGTTTCTTGCTTCTCGTAACTTCGTAACTTTTCCGCTTGTCGCTTTGGCTTCTTAGTGGGCTTTTGCGTTTCCCAAGGAGGCCCAACTTGTTAGGGGTTATAAGCTTTCACCCTCACTCTCAAGCTCATTTCTTACTTTTTACTCTCAAGTTTTTACTTTCGATCTCTAAGTTCTCTGCTAGTGGCGATTTTCTCTCCAAGGCGTTGCCGTTAGCTGTCGCGTGGGCCAGGCAATTTCCGGCGAGAGCACTCCGACCGTGAACGTCACTTCAAAAGGTCAGTTCACTTAATCTAAATAATTTTTCTAGAGATGTCTCGAGTGAACTCAGGGAGTGGGGACTCGTCCTCGGGCGATGATGGTGCCGAGGAGAGGAGGAGGTCAGAGATTCGGAGAAAGGGAAAACAGGTTGCCGAACCGTCTGTAGCCGAGACAAGGCGTGAGAAGAAGAAGAGGAGGGCGGAGACCCAATCTCCCGTAGTAGCGGTGATTGTGGAGAATCCGAAGCAAGCCCCCGAGATGGGACGATATCCTTCTGTCCTGTCCGGGCATTCAGGGGTCAGGCAGTACAAGGGCGACCTGCTGGAGAAGGCAATCTATGGGAAGTCTAAGATCGTCGAGAAACCTAACCCGGCCCTTCCCACCGAAGCTGACGAGCTCATCACGTTGCTGGCCGAGAAGGACCTACTTCGGGTTAGGAGGGCCTTCGCCATTCCTCCGGAGTACAAGCTGATCCTCCCCGGACCCGGGATACGAGCGAACTCCAAGTTGCCATCGTCAGATATGTGTATGTTCGACGTCGACTCCTTAAATGTCGGGCTACGTTTCCCGCTGCACCCCTTCATTCTTGAGATCCTCGGCTGGTTCTGCCTTGCACCGACTCAATTCATGCCGAACACGTGGCGCCACGTGAACGCCTTTTTGCTTCAGTGCCACAGAGCCGAAGTGGAGCCGGACTTAACAGTCTTCCGAGGCATGTATCGGATAAACAGACAGCACAAGACGGAGTATCGGTACTATTTGGGGCCGAGGAAGGGGGTTAAGATTGTAGAGAACCCTGACTCAATTAAGGGTTGGAAGGAGAAGTATTTTATAGTCAGGGGTGAGGCGATTCGGCACATTCCGAGCCGGTGGAAAGTGGAGGTGCCGAAATTTGCGCGAGCCGACCCTGTACTGCTCGAGGCCGAGGAGGAGGTGGCGAGGAGGATAATGGCCCTTCCGCTGTTGAGTTGGAGGGATTTGACGGAGGAGGTGTTGTTCGGGTCCGGCCTAAGCCCCATCGACCTGAGTATGCTCCTGACATCTCATTTGTTTTCATTTTTCTTACAAGTTTTTAGTTCGACTCGCTAACTCGTCTTCTCTTTTTTTTTGTGGCTCGACGCAGAAGCAATGAAGATCGACTTCAACTCCATGATGGCTGATAGGTCGAAGTTGGTCGGGGGTAGGAAGAGGAAAAGAGCGGCCGCGGCTACCTCGTCAACTCCGCCGCCCACGGTCACCTCGACCATCGCCCCGCCCCCTCCGACTGCTGACGCGCCCTCGGAGGTTGTTGTCGTCGAGGAGCCCTCGTCTCCCGTGGTCCCTGGCGTGATTGAGGGGACCTTCGACGTGAACGCGGCACTGTCGATCGAGGCGCCACCGCTGACCAGAGATGTCGAGGAGATTCTGACCGAGCAGCACAAGCAGCTGTTCGTGCCGAATTGGCGAGTGAGGAACCATGACGGGTTCCTCGGCAATTCGCAAATGTCAGTGCAGGTCGTCAAACACTTGGCGACTCCGAAGGATCGAGCCGCGCTAAGGGCGGGGACGGTGGGTGACGACACCTACGAGGTGGCTCGGTCACTCGTCTCGGTAAGTTTCTTCTTGCTAAGTTTTTTCCAAGTTTACCCCCCGGTTTGTTTAGCGCGCTCACCGTTAGTCTTCGCAGGCTACCTGTCACTTCGGCCATCTCCTCGAGACATTCGCCGAGCAGGAGAAGGAATTGAGGGCGGCGAGCGACAAAGACAGGTTGGCGAAGGTCCGGGCGGTCAAGGAACTCGAGGCTGAGCAGAGGAGAGCTGAGGCCTTGGAAGTCCGGGTGGCCGACCTCGTCGCCGACCTGGAGAAAGTCAAGGGGAGCCTCGAGGCGGAGTCTGCCAAGGCCGCCGAGGAGCTGGCTGCGGCGACGAAGTCCTTGGCCGAAGAGAAGGCGGAGAAGAAGGCCCTGGCTACGAAGATCAGGGCTGAGGTGGAGAAGGAGGTCGAGGCCGAGGCGAAGAAGCACATGGCCGAGAACATGGAGCGGTCTTACCAAACGGCGCTCGACCATGTGCAAGAACGGATCCCTGGCTTCGAGCGGGTCGGCTACCGCCTGTGGCCAGGGTCGCCTTCAGGCGGTGAGGGGGAGGGCGAGGACGACGAGGCCGAAGGGGAGGACGAGGAGGAAGAGGCCGAAGAGCCTGCGGCGGATGGCCGGGTCGAGGGGCGGATCGAGGGGCCATCCGTCGATGCGCCCGTGGTCGACGCGACGAAGAAGGTGGGCCCCTGATCCCCACGTTAAGCTTTTTTGTAGTTTTTGTTGTTTTTTCTTCCGAGCATTGTAACGCCTTTTGCGGACTGGCCACCGCTTTTTAATGAATGAAAAGTATTTTGACTCTGAAATTTGTCAAAGTGTTTGGCTCGGTAGTGTAGTATTTTGACTCTGAAATTTGTCAAAGTGTTTGGCTCGGTAGTGTAGTATTTTGACTCCGAAATTTGTCTAAGTGTTTGGCTCGGTAGTGTAGTATCTCAATGCTCTCTCTTCCTTATTTCAGATTGCTGAGCAGACTCATAACACCTCGGCTGAACAGTGTCGAGCCGAGTTGTTCAAGCGATCTCGGGAGGATCGTCTCGAGGGTGAGGTTCACTTGACGAGGAGGATACTTCACAACTTAGAGATTAGGCATAGCGAGGCTTTGGTCGAGCTGCACCACCTACGGATAGTCGAGGCCGAGCTATCTGCTAAGGAAAAGGAACTGGCGCGAGTTTCAGCCGAACGAGATGGCTTAGCGAAGAAGGTGGAAGAGCTGCAGAGGGTGACGGTCGACAAGAGTATCGAGGTGACCCACTTGCGCCGCATTATCTCCGATAGCGCCGAGTATCCCGGTTCGGCAAAACTCCCTCGGTTTAAGGTAATAGTGAAGGATGACACATTGAAGGACCGGATCATTGAACTGGAGGAAGAGGTTGCTCGGCTCAAGCCTCAGCCGGTGAGAGCTAACGTCCGGAGCACCTCGTGCACTCGCGAAGAGATCGAGCGAGGGATCACGTTCTACCAAGCGGCAAGCCGAACCCCTATCGTAGGCAGGTCAGCAGCTGACGCCCAAAGCGGTGTAGCGGTGTCTTCAAGTGGTGCTTCGGTCGAAGCGACCGTCAGGGTCAGTGGCGAGGAGGCGTCTCGGTTCGTTGGGCTGGAGACGAGCTCGGAGGTCAAGAAGCGCCGACCCAAAGTGTCACTGAACCGGAGCATACCCCTTCCTCGGAGGCAGTGAATGGGTCGTGTCTTGTTGTTGTAACTCATTTGCAAGCTTTTGTAATCCATTTTGTAATTTTTCCCAAGTTATTAATAGAATTGGAGTTGTTTTATCCGAACTGTTTCCTACTGTCTTCTTATTTGTGCTCTAGTCGCGCTATCTAGGGTAGGCTCGAAATGAACCGCGAGGCAGGTGTTTGCCTCGCCGAACACCTTGGCCTCGGAACTTTCTCCTTTGCTGTGCTTCTGAACCTTGCCCGGTCCCTTCAGGTGCGGCTCGGTTCGGCTGCTCGGCTGCTCGTAGCTTGAAGACCGGGGTGACTTTCGCCTAGCGAAGTGAAGCGATCAGGGCCGTCTGATGTTTGCACGAATCTTGAGGCGGGTCCAGCTTCCAAGAAAATACTATCTTGTCGTTTTGCGGACACGTGGCCAAATTAGATCCGCTCATCACGCCCTAGCACACTTTCTGAGATGATCTGACGGTGGTTTCGCCTCGGGAGGTTTTTTTGCCATATACGAGGGTCGGTACCCCGGCTCCTCGGATCGACTGTCGCGGGGCAGGTTGGGTTGGTTATCTAACTCCGGCCCGTTTGAGGACGAGCCGGTGAGATAGGGTCGAGCCATAGGAGAGATCCGACCGTCAGATTAGTTTAAGGGTTGTGGGAGCAGTTCCGAATGGCGAGCTACTTGCAGTTCGCTTAGGGGCGAACTTGTGAAGTAGAATCGAGCCAAGTGTTGAACTCCGAACCATTCAACAGATGCGGGAGCAATTTCGAACGGCGATCTGCTCCTGGCTCGCCTATGGGCGAGCCGAGGAAGAAGAGTCGAGCCGAGTGCTGGACTCCGAACCATTATGAGATTAGTTTAAGGGATGCAGGAGCAGTTCCGAATGGCGAGCTACTTCTAGTCCGCTTAGGAGCGAACTTGCGGAGTAGAATCGAGCCAAGTGTTGGACTCCGAACCATTCAAAGGATGCGGGAGCAATTTCGAACGGCGATCTGCTCCTGGCTCGCCTATGGGCGAGCCGAGGTAGGAGAGTCGAGCCGAGTGCTGGACTCCGAACCATTGTGAGATTAGTTTAAGGGATGCAGGAGCAGTTCCGAATGGCGAGCTACTTCTAGTCCGCTTAGGAGCGAACTTGCGAAGTAGAATCGAGCCAAGTGTTGGACTCCGAACCATTCAACGGATGCGGGAGCAATTTCGAACGGCGATCTACCCCTGGCTCGCCTATGGGCGAGCCGAGGAAGAAGAGTCGAGCCGAGTGCTGGACTCCGAACCATTGTGAGATTAGTTTGAGGGATGCAGGAGCAGTTCCGAATGGCGAGCTACTTCTAGTCCGCTTAGGAGCGAACTTGCAAAGTAGAATCGAGCCAAGTGTTGGACTCCGAACCATTCAACGGATGCGGGAGCAATTTCAAACGGCGATCTGCTCCTGGCTCGTCTATGGGCGAGCCGAGGAAGAAGAGTCGAGCCGAGTGCTGGACTCCGAACCATTGTGAGATTAAAGAATTAAAGGCAGAGAGGTGCGATAGTATAAAAAATATGAAAAACTTTATTTATTAATATCCAATGATCGGCTGCTTCTAAAGTTGCTAGCCGTTATTACAATGAAAGAATAAAGGAAAAATTACTACTAGTAACAGGAAGGGAATGGTTCGACATCTCAAGTTACTTAGAGAGGCGTAGTTGCCTTCTCTTGGTATTTCAAAAGATGGTCGGCATTCCAAGTCCTGGGAATTTCTCTGCCTTCAAGATCTTCTAGCTTGTACGCACCGAGGCGAATTACTTTCGAGATTTTGTATGGTCCCTCCCAATTCAGGGCCAGTTTGCTTTTCTATCCGGGGAACGAGATGGCCAATTTTCGGAGGACCAGATCCCCTTCTTTGAGGTCCGTTGGGCGGACCCTTTTGTTGTAGGCGATCTCAATTCTTCTTTGGTAACTTTGTTGCCGTATAGCAGCTCTTTCTCGGATTTCGTCTATCAAGTCTAGGCTTGCTCTGAGCTCTCTGGCATTCTGCTCTTCTTCAAAAGCTATCAAACGAGGAGAGGGTATCCCAACTTCTAATGGAATGAGGGCCTCGGACCCATAGGTGAGATTGAACGGGCTCTCGCTTGTTGGGGTCCGCTTCGTGGTGCGGTAATTCCATAACACATTGGGCAGCTGATCGACCCACAAGCCCTTGGAGCACTTGTCTAGTCTCTTCTTGATGCCGGAGAGGATCTGTCGGTTGGCATTCTCGGCCTGGCCATTTGACTGGGGATGAGAGACGGAGGAGAAGCGGTGCTGTATGGCGAGGTCCTCACATAAGCCTCGGAAGGCAGCCCCAGCGAACTGCGTTCCGTTATCTGTAACTATGACCCGAGGAACGCTGAATCGGCAGATTACATTTTTCCAGAAGAATTGGACGACCCTATGCTCGGTGATTGTTGCCAGGGGCTCGGCCTCTATCCATTTCGAGAAATAGTCGACTGCCACAACTAGAAACTTTAGCTGTCCGGGAGCTGGCGGAAACGGTCCTAGTAAATCCATCCCCCACATTGCGAAGGGGATCAGACTTGATAGGGAGGTGAGTGGTGCTTGTGGGAGGCGTCGGATGTCGGAGTATTTCTGGCAGGAGCTGCATTGCCGAACGTGTTGTTCGGCGTCCCGTAGGAGAGTGGGCCAATAATAACCATAGTTCAACACTTTGCGCGCTAGGGCTCTGGAGCCAGAATGAGCCCCGCCAATGCCCTCATGGAGTTCTCGCAGGGCATAGTCAGCTTGCCGGGGGGAGAGGCACCTTAGGTAGGGCCGACCGTCCACCTGGGTGAAGGAGCGTTTATACAGAATGCCTTCGATTAATACATAACGATCGGCTCGGGTTCTTATCCTTCGTGCCTCCTTCGGATCCTGGGGGAGGAGTCTGTCTCTTAGAAACTCGACGAGGGGCTTCATCCAATTGTCTTCGAGGAGGACTGATAGTGTTTCAACGGAGTCGAGCGCATCATCCTCTATGCTCGGCTTCAGGAGGACTTCTATTAGAACAGTTTGTTCGAGGCCTTGAAGGGAAGAGGAGGCTAATTTGGATAGGGCGTCGGCCTGAGCGTTCTCTTCTCTGGGGATTCTAAGGATGAGGGCCTCCTCGAACAGCGCCATGAGGCTTTTCACTTTAGCCAAGTACTTAACCATCCTGTCATCGCGGGCTTCATATTCGCCGAGGACCTGATTGACGACCAATTGAGAGTCGCTGAAGATCCGCAGGCGTTATGCCCCTGCATTTCGGGCCATTCCAAGGCCGGCTATGAGCGCCTCGTATTCGGCTTCGTTGTTCGAGGCTTTGAAGTTTATACGGAGGGAGTATTGGAGGATGAAGTCATCCGGGCCTGCCAGGATGTATCATGTTGGCTCAGCTCGATTGACCACTTCATAAGGTGACCGGACGTCTCGGGCTTGTGAAGGACCTGTTTCAGTGGCTGGTCGGTAAGGACGACCACCGAATGGGACTGAAAGTAGGGTCGAAGCTTTCTCGCGGCCATTACCAGGGCATAGGCTATTTTCTCAATCTTTGGGTACCGGAGCTCGGCGTCCCGAAGCACTTTGCTGACGTAGTAAATGGGCTTCTGAGCCCTCTTTTCTTCTCTAACTAAGACCGCACTGAGCGTCTGCTCGGAAGCTGCCAGGTAGAGGTAGAGGGGTTCGCCAGGTATTGGTTTGCTGAGAAGAGGTGGATTGACGAGGTAAGCTTTAAGCTGGTCGAAGGAGTCTTGCTGCTGCTGCCCCCACTCGAATCCTTTAGCCCCCCTGAGGGCTTTGAAGAACGGGAGGCACTTCTCCCCGGACTTTGACAGAAAGCGCCCTATGGCGGCTAGGCAACCGGACAACCTCTGAACTTCTTTGACATTTCTAGGAGGGGCCATGTCTAGTATGGCTTTGATCTTCTCCGGATTTGCTTCTATTCCTCGCTGGCTAACCATAAAGCCGAGGAACTTCCCTGATGATACGCCGAACGCGCACTTGTTCGGGTTGAGTCTCATATCGTGCTTTCTCAGAACATCAAATGCTTCTTGGAGGTCGGCCACATGATCAACGCCCCGGATGCTTTTCACAAGCATGTCATCGACGTACACTTCCATGTTCCGACCGATCTGGGCCTGGAAAACCTTGTTGACGAGGCATTGGTATGTCGCCCCTGCATTCTTTAGGTCGAATGGCATGACTCTGTAGCAATAAAGGCCTTGGTCGGTCACAAAGGATGTCTTCGGGATATCCGGGGCGAACATTCTTATCTGATTGTAACCCGAGAAAGCGTCCATGAAGCTGAGGAGCTCATGTCCCGAGGTTGCGTCAATCAGAGTGTCGATGCTTGGCAGAGGGAAAGGATCTTTGGGGCAGGCCTTGTTGAGGTCGGTGAAATCAATACAAATTCTCCAAGTCCCATTCGACTTCTTCACCATTACAACGTTTGACAACCACTCAGGATAGTTTACCTCCTGTATGAATCGGGCCTTCAACAGTTTGTCTACCTCCTTTTTGATAGCAAGCTGACGCTCGGGGGCGAACTTGCGTCTCTTCTGCTAAACCGGTTTGGACCCCGGATCAACGCTGAGGCGGTGGACCAAGAGTTCTTCGGAGATACCGGGCATGTCTGCAGCTGACCATGCGAAGAGGTCTTGGTTGCCTCGGATGCATTTTACAATATCTGAGTATAAGGCGGATGGGAGGGTCTTGCTGACAAAGAACTTGTGGGTCGGCTCCTGCTCTGAGAAGAGCACCTCCTCCAACTCGTCCACTAGCTCGGAAGTTGGCCGAGCAGCATCTTGGGGGATTTCCAGTGTTTCTAAGGAGAGGACGGGTCTGAGGGTAGAGGTCATATAACACTTCCGGGTCTGCTCCTGATTGCCCCTTACTTCTCCTACTCCGGCCCTTATGGGGAATTTCATTTTGAGATGATAGGCAGAAGGGACGGCTTCAAGGGCGGCTAGACCGGGCCGACCCAAAATGACATTGTAGGCTGCTGGGACATCTACGACCATGAAATCCATCGACTCCGTGCGGGTAGTAGGAGTTTTGCCAGCTGTGACATCGAGGGTAATCACCCCTTCAATAGTCATCGGCACTCCTGTGAACCCATGGAGTGTGTAGCCGGCAGGCTTGAGTCTGTCTCGGGAGAGCTTTAGGCCCTTAAAGGCGTCGAGGAAGAGGATGTTGACGGAGCTGCCGTTATCTACTAAGATCCTCTCCACTTTGAAATTGGCCATGTGGAGACTGATGACTAGTGTGTCACAATGAGGGGTGCGGACACCCTCGAGATCTTCATCAGAGAAGGTGACGGGCACTCCGAGGCCTTTGGGAGGAGGGGTGGTTCGGACTGAGTTGACTTCCCTGATAAATGCTTTTCGAGAGGAGTTCGAGGAGCCCCCCATTGGACCCCCATGGATGAGGTGGAGGACTCGCTCTTCCTCAAAGTCTGGCATCTCTACTCATTCCGAACGCTTGTTAGCCCCCCGAGGCTGGGGTGGAAGTTCTGCTCGGTCCTTTTTTACAAATTTCGCCAGCTGCCCCCTCTGGATAAGGGCTTCGATCTCATTTCTCAGCGCACGGCAGTCGTTGGTGTCATGCCCATGGTCCCGGTGATAGCGGCACCATTTCTCTTTATCTCTTCTTTTGGCGGGGGTATTCATCCTTGGAGCTGGAGGCAGGATCCCTTCTTTTTCAACTTCCATGAAGATGGCGGAGATGTTAGTGGTGAGGGGAGTGAACTTCTCAAATCTAGGAGGAGGTCGGCGCTGGCCGGCATTATCTTTCTGGAGCTTCTTCGCTCCTTCTTCTTCCGTCCCCTTCCTCTTAAACCCGGAGGTAGACCCCTCCCAGTTGGGTTGTTGCTCGGCCTCTTCGGCCCGAATATACTTTTCAGTGCGAAGGAGAAGGTCGGAAAAGTCATGTGGTGGTTTCTTGGCGAGGGAGGAACGGAGGTTGGAATTGAGGACATTGGATTGAAATGCTACCGTAGCGACCGACTGGTCGAAGGATGCTATGGATCTGGCCTCGGCCGTGAACCTCTTCACGTAGTCTCTCAATTTTTTTCCCCCTTCTTCTGGTGGAGGTGCAATAGGGAGATGCTCGTCTTCTCGGCCCTTCGGCTGCTTACGAAATGTGTGACGAAGAGGGTTTCGAACTGTTCGAAGGAGAATATCGAGGAGGGGGCCAGACGAGAATACCACTCTCGGGCCGGTCCTTTGAGAGTTGCGGGGAAGGTTTTGCAGAGGAGGGCATCGGAAGCTTGATGTAGGAGCATCAGGGTCTTAAAACTTTCAATGTGATCAACTGGATCGGTTTCCCCGGTGTAAGTCTCAAATTGGGGAGGTTTGAAGTCGAACGGGATAGGTGCGTCCACTATGGTTCGGGAGAAAAGGGGTCGGCTAGGACGTAGGGTCCTCCCCCTGAGCTCTTCTTCTCGGTTTATCTGACCCAGGCGTCTTTCTACTTCATGAAGACGGCGGTTCATGGTGTCATCTCTCCGATGGTAATCTGCCGAGCCACGAGACTCGTCTTCGTATGAGGGGGAACGAGGGCTGCGGCGATGGTAACTTCGGGAGCAGCGAGGACTTGGGGTACGCCGGGAGTTGCTAGGAGCAGGATGAGGAGATGGGGACCGTCGGTGAGGGCTTCGGACTGGAGGAGGGGATGGCACCTTCGGCTCATTAGGATTTTAACGAAGGTTGAGAGCCTGCAGGACGGTCGCTTGGAACTGCTGGAACTCGGCACAGGTGATTGGTGCCTCATTGTTCCTGGGCTGTTGCCGACCTGCGGGAGAGTGCCTTCTTCGGTAATGATCGGGGGACTCCTTTTTCCCTCTGCAGACGGGGGACCTGTGGTACCGGTGGCGAGGAGACCGCTCGCCCGGATAGTGTTGGCGGGAGGCTCCCTCTCGGGCCCATTTTTCTTCCAGATGGCGGCGGAGATCATCCTCTTTCTGGCGGTTAGGGGCTGTATTGTGGCGACCAGAGGCTCGGGGGTGATGGGAGGCCATAGAGTCAGTGGAGGCGTTGCGGATGGAGACCTGTTCTTGATGAAGGGGTTGTTTCTGAGGGTTAGGACCCTTTGGATCAGGAGGGGGAAGGTTCTGTTGGAGCGGGTCTTCCGCCGTAGGGGGAAGCTGCCCCTGTTGTTGAGCAGGATTGTTGGGAACTTCTTGCTGCTGATCAGGGTTGGGTGCCCGGTTGGACCCCCTCGATCTGACTTTTCGAGGAGGCATGGCTGGAGAAAACCTGTTTTCGGGGAAGAGGAGAGGTTCCTATTCGTTAGCTTCCCACAGACGGCGCCAATCTGTTGCCGCTAAATTTGGTGTGGGGGCAAACAGATAGAACTTGTGGATTCTTAGGGAAACTGAATAGAAAACATGTGTACCTGTTCCGCCGGGCGTCGCTCGTCGTTCCCGCCGTGCACCTGCAAAAAGTGCGAGACACCGGGGTTGTTCCCGGCGACGCACCCTCCGACGCTCAAGTCAGTAATCTGGCAGACTATGAAAGAGCGCAAAAACTGGTGAAAGATTGATTACCTCTTAATGGAGATGGGTGGGGGGTATTTATAGGCGTCTTAGGGAACAGATTAGGCATGTAATTCCTGTGTATACAGATAAGGAATGTAATCCCTAATCCCCCGTGAAAGGATAGATATGAATCAGGGCCATTGATTAATATTAATCAGAAACCCTAATTCTATCCTGCTGGACCGGGTTTGTTGCGGGTTGAAACCCGCACCCAGTTGAGGTGGATCCGTTCGCAGGTTATTGGATCTGTGAGAAGGAGACCCAGTACCTGATTCAGACCCGTTTTGTTGGTAAAATTACCGTTTTACTCCTGAACTTCAGGATTCGTGCGTGATATGGCTAAAAATAGGGGATTAATCAAGACCGTCCGAATTGGGCACGAATCCTGAAGTTCAGGAGTAAAACGGTAATTTTACCAACAAAACGGGTCTGAATCAGGTACTGGGTCTCCTTCTCACAGATCCAATAACCTGCGAACGGATCCACCTCAACTGGGTGCGGGTTTCAACCCGCAACAAACCTGGTCCAGCAGGATAGAATTAGGGTTTCTGATTAATATTAATCAACGGCCCTGATTCATATCTATCCTTTCACTGGGGATTAGGGATTACATTCCTTATCTGTATACATAGGAATTACATGCCTAATCTGTTCCCTAAGATGCCTATAAATACCCCCCACCCATCTCCATTAAGAGGTAATCAATCTTTTGACAGTTAAACGCTCTTTCATAATCATTTCTAGTTACTGACTTGAGCGTCGGAGGGTGCGTCGTCGGGATCAACCCCGGTGTCTCGTACTTCCTTGCAGGTGAACGGCGGGAGTCAACGGTCAAGCTACGGCGGAACAGGTTAGGTGTTTGCTATTCAGGTTTTCCACGAACTCACAAATTCTATCTGTTTGCCCCCACACCGAATTTAGCGGCAACAGATTGGCGCCGTCTGTGGGAAACTAACGAATAGGAACCTCTCCTCTTCCCCGAAAACAAGTTTTCTCCAGCCATGCCACCTCGAAAAGTCAGATTAAGGGGGTCCAACCGGGCACCCAACCCTGATCAGCAGCAAGAAGTTCCCAACAATCCTGCTCAACAACAGGGGCAGCTTCCCCCTACGGCGGAAGACCCGCTCCAACAGAACCTTCCCCCTCCTGATCCAAAGGGTCCTAACCCTCAGAAACAACCCCTTCATCAAGAACAGGTCTCCATCCGCAACGCCTCCACTGACTCTATGGCCTCCCATCACCCCCGAGCCTCTGGTCGCCACAATACAGCCCCTAACCGCCAGAAAGAGGATGATCTCCGCCGCCATCTGGAAGAAAAACGGGCCCGAGAGGGAGCCTCCCGCCAACACTATCCGGGCGAGCGGTCTCCTCGCCACCGGTACCACAGGTCCCCCGTCCGCAGAGGGAGGAAGGAGTCCCCCGATCATTACCGAAGAAGGCACTCTCCCGCAGGTCGGCAACAGCCCAGGAACAATGAGGCACCAATCACCCGTGCCGAGTTCCAGCAGTTCCAAGCGACCGTTCTGCAGGCTCTCAACCTTCATCAAAATCCTAATGAGCCGAAGGTGCCATCCCCTCCTCCAGTCCGAAGCCCTCACCGACGATCCCCATCTCCTCATCCTACTCCTAGCAACTCCCGGCGTACCCCAAGTCCTCGCTGCTCCCGAAGTTACCATCGCCGCAGCCCTCGTTCCCCCTCATACGAAGATGAGTCTCGTGGCTTGGCAGATTACCGTCGGAGAGATGACACCATGAACCGCCGTCTTCATGAAGTAGAAAGACGCCTGGGTCAGATAAACCGAGAAGAAGAGCTCAGGGGGAGGACCCTACGTCCTAGCCGACCCCCTTTCTCCCGAACCATAGTGGACGCACCTGTCCCGTTCGGCTTCAAACCTCCCCAATTTGAGACTTACACCGGGGAAACCGATCCAGTTGATCACATTGAAAGTTTTAAGACCCTGATGCTCCTACATCAAGCTTCCGATGCCCTCCTCTGCAAAACCTTCCCCGCAACTCTCAAAGGACCGGCCCGAGAATGGTATTCTCGTCTGGCCCCCTCCTCGATATTCTCCTTCGAACAGTTCGAAACCATCTTCGTCACACATTTCGTAAGCAGCCGAAGGGCCGAGAAGACGAGCATCTCCCTATTGCACCTCCACCAGATGAAGGGGGAAAAATTGAGAGACTACGCGAAGAGGTTCACGGCCGAGGCCAGATCCATAGCATCCCTCGACCAGTCGGTCGCTACAGTAGCATTTCAATCCAATGTCCTCAATTCCAACCTCTTTTCCTCCCTCGCCAAGAAACCACCACATGACTTTTCCGACCTTCTCCTTCGCACTGAAAAGTATATCCGGGCCGAAGAGGCCGAGAACCAACCCAACTGGGAGGGGTCTACCTCCGGGTTTAAGAGGAAGGGGACGGAAGAAGAAGGAGCCAAGAAGCTCCAGAAAGATAATGCCGGCCAGCGCCGACCTCCTCCTAGATTTGAGAAGTTCACTCCCCTCACCACTAACATCTCCGCCATCTTCATGGAAGTTGAAAAAGAAGGGATCCTGCCTCCAGCTCCAAGGATGAATACCCCCGCCAAAAGCAAAGATAAAGAGAAATGGTGCCGCTATCACCGGGACCATGGGCATGACACCAACGACTGCCGTGCGCTGAGAAATGAGATCGAAGCCCTTATCCAGAGGGGGCAGCTGGCAAAATTTGTAAAAAAGGACCGAGCAGAACTTCCACCCCAGCCTCGGGGGGATAACAAGCGTCCGGAACGAGAAGAGACGCCAGACTTTGAGGAAGAGCGAGTCCTCCACCTCATCCATGGGGGTCCAATGGGGGGCTCCTCGAACTCCTCTCGAAAAGCATTTATTAGGGAAGTCAACTCAGTCCGAACCACCCCTCCTCCCAAAGGACTCGGAGTGCCCATCACCTTCTCTGATGAAGATCTCGAGGGTGTCCGCACCCCTCATTGTGACGCACTAGTCATCAGTCTCCACATGGCCAATTTCAAAGTGGAGAGGATCTTAGTAGATAACGGCAGCTCCGTCAATATCCTCTTCCTCGACGCCTTTAAGGGCCTAAAGCTCTCCCGAGACAGACTCAAGCCTACCGGCTACACACTCCATGGGTTCACAGGAGTGCCGGTGACTATTGAAGGGGTGATTACCCTCGATGTCACAGCTGGCAAAACTTCTACTACCCGCACGGAGTCGATGGATTTCATGGTCGTAGATGTCCCAGCAGCCTACAATGTCATTTTGGGTCGGCCCGGTCTAGCTGCCCTTGAAGCCGTCCCTTCTGCCTATCATCTCAAAATGAAATTCCCCACAAGGGCCGGAGTAGGAGAATTAAGGGGCAATCAGGAGCAGGCCCGGAAGTGTTATATGACCCCTACCCTCGGACCCGTCCTCTCCTTAGAAACACTGGAAATCCCCCAAGATGCTGCTCGGCCAACTTCCGAGCCAGTGGACGAGTTGGAGGAGGTGCTCTTCTCAGAGTAGGAGCCGACCTACAAGTTCTTTGTCAGCAAGACCCTCCCATCTGCCCTATACTTAGATATTGTAAAATGCATCCGAGGCAACCAAGACCTCTTCGCATGGTCAGCTGCAGACATGCCCGGTATCTCCGAAGAACTCTTGGTCCACCGCCTCAGCGTTGATCTGGGGTCCAAACCGGTTCAGCAGAAGAGACGCAAGTTCGCCCCCGAGCGTCAGCTCGCTATCAAAGAGGAGGTAGACAAACTGTTGAAGGCCCGATTCATACAGGAGGTAAACTATCCTGAGTGGTTGTCAAACGTCGTAATGGTGAAGAAGTCCAATGGGACTTGGAGAATTTGTATTGATTTCACCGACCTCAACAAGGCCTGCCCCAAAGATCCTTTCCCTCTGCCAAGCATCGACACTCTGATTGACGCAACCTCGGGACATGAGCTCCTCAGCTTCATGGACGCTTTCTCGGGTTACAATCAGATAAGAATGTTCCCCCCGGATATCCCGAAGACATCCTTTGTGACCGACCAAGGCCTTTATTGCTACAGAGTCATGCCATTCGGCCTAAAGAATGCAGGGGCGACATACCAACGCCTTGTCAACAAGGTTTTCCAGGCCCAGATCGACCGGAACATGGAAGTGTACGTCAATGACATGCTTGTGAAAAGCATCTGGGGCGTTGATCATGTGGCCGACCTCCAAGAAGCATTTGATGTTCTGAGAAAGCACAATATGAGACTCAACCCGAACAAGTGTGCATTCGGCGTCTCATCAGGGAAGTTCCTCGGCTTTATGGTTAGCCAGCGAGGAATAGAAGCAAATCCGGAGAAGATCAAAGCCATACTAGACATGGCCCCTCCTAGAAATGTCAAAGAAGTTCAGAGGTTGTTCGGTCGCCTAGCCGCCATAGGGCGCTTTCTGTCAAAGTCCGGGGAGAAGTGCCTCCCGTTCTTCAAAGCCCTCAGGGGGGCTAAAGGATTCGAGTGGGGGCAGCAGCAGCAAGACTCCTTCGACCAGCTTAAAGCTTACCTCGTCAATCCACCTCTTCTCAGCAAACCAATACCTGGCGAACCCCTCTACCTCTACCTGGCAGCTTCCGAGCAGACGCTCAGTGCGGTCTTAGTTAGAGAAGAAGAGAGGGCTCAGAAGCCCATTTACTACGTCAGCAAAGTGCTTCGGGACGCCGAGCTCCGGTACCCAAAGATTGAGAAAATAGCCTATGCCCTGGTAATGGCCGCGAGAAAGCTTCGACCCTACTTTCAGTCCCATTCGGTGGTCGTCCTTACCGACCAGCCGCTGAAACAGGTCCTTCACAAGCTCGAGACGTCCGGTCTCCTTATGAAGTGGTCAATCGAGCTGAGCCAACATGATATAACATATCAGCCTCGGACCGCGATCAAGGCACAGGCACTGGCCGAATTCATAGTCGAAACCACTATCCCCGACTCCAGCCAAGTAATGAAGGGACCACCAGTCTGGTCGGTCTATGTCGACGGGTCCTCTTGTAACGAGGGAAGTGGGGCAGGGGTCATCCTGGCAGGCCCGGATGACTTCATCCTCCAATACTCCCTCCGTATAAACTTCAAAGCCTCGAACAACGAAGCCGAATACGAGGCGCTCATAGCCGGCTTTGGAATGGCCTGAAATGCAGGGGCACAACGCCTGCGGATCTTCAGCGACTCTCAATTGGTCGTCAATCAGGTCCTCGGCGAATATGAAGCCCGCGATGACAGGAAGGTTAAGTACTTGGCTAAAGTGAAAAGCCTCATGGCGCTGTTAGAGGAGGCCCTCATCCTTAGAATCCCTAGAGAAGAGAACGCTCAGGCCGACGCCCTATCCAAATTAGCCTCCTCTTCCCTTCAAGGCCTCGAACAAACTGTTCTAATAGAAGTCCTCCTGAAGCCGAGCATAGAGGATGATGCGCTCGACTCCGTTGAAACACTGCCAGTCCTCCTCGGAGACAATTGGATGAAGCCCCTCGTCGAGTTTCTAAGAGACGGACTCCTCCCCCAGGATCCGAAGGAGGCACGAAGGATAAGAACCCGAGCCGAGCGTTATGTATTAATCGAAGGCATTCTGTATAAACGCTCCTTCACCCAGGTGGACGGTCGGCCCTACCTAAGGTGCCTCTCCCCCCGGCAAGCTGACTATGCCCTGCGAGAACTCCATGAGGGCATTGGCGGGGCTCATTCTGGCTCCAGAGCCCTAGCGCGCAAAGTGTTGAACTATGGGTATTATTGGCCCACTCTCCTACGGGATGCCGAACAACACGTTCGGCAATGCAGCTCCTGCCAGAAATACTCCGACATCCGACGCCTCCCACAAGCACCACTCACCTCCCTATCAAGTCCGATCCCCTTCGCAATGTGGGGGATGGATTTACTAGGACCGTTTCCGCCAGCTTCCGGACAGCTAAAGTTTCTAGTTGTGGTAGTCGACTATTTCTCGAAATGGATAGAGGCCGAGCCCCTGGCAACAATCACCGAGCATAGGGTTGTCCAATTCTTCTGGAAAAATGTAATCTGCCGATTCGGCGTTCCTCGGGTCATAGTTACAGATAACGGAACGCAGTTCGCTGGGGCTGCCTTCCGAGCCTTATGTGAGGACCTCGCCATACAGCACCGCTTCTCCTCCGTCTCTCATCCCCAGTCAAATGGCCAGGCCGAGAATGCCAACCGACAGATCCTTTCCGGCATCAAGAAGAGACTAGACAAGTGCTCCAAGGGCTTGTGGGTCGATCAGCTGCCCAATGTGTTATGGAATTACCGCACCACGAAGCGGACCCCAACAGGCGAGAGCCCGTTCAATCTCACCTATGGGTCCGAGGCCCTCATTCCCTTAGAAGTTGGGATACCCTCTCCTCGTTTGATAGCCTTTGAAGAAGAGCAGAATGCCAGAGAGCTCAGAGCAAGCCTAGACTTGATAAATGAAATCCGAGAAAGAGCTGCTATACGGCAACAAAGTTACCAAAGAAGAATTGAGCTCGCCTACAACAAAAGGGTCCGCCCAACGGACCTCAAAGAAGGGGATCTGGTCCTCCGAAAATTGGCCATCTCGTTCCCCGGACAGAAAAGCAAACTGGCCCCGAATTGGGAGGGACCATACAAAATCTCGAAAGTAATCCTCCTCGGTGCGTACAAGCTAGAAGATCTTGAAGGGAGAGAAATTCCCAGGACTTGGAATGCCGACCATCTTTTGAAATACCAAGAGAAGGCAACTACGCCTCTCTAAGTAACTCGAGATGTCGAACCATTCCCTTCCTGTTACTAGTAGTAATTTTTCCTTTATTCTTTCATTGTAATAACGGCTAGCAACTTTAGAAGCAGCCGATCATTGGATATTAATAAATAAAGTTTTTCATATTTTTTATACTGTCGCACCTCTCTGCCTTTAATTCTTTAATCTCACAATGGTTCGGAGTCCAACACTCGGCTCGACTCTTCTTCCTCGGCTCGCCCATAGACGAGCCAGGAGCAGATCGCCGTTCGAAATTGCTCCCGCATCCGTTGAATGGTTCGGAGTCCAACACTTGGCTCGATTCTACTTCGCAAGTTCGCTCCTAAGCGGACTAGAAGTAGCTCGCCATTCGGAACTGCTCCTGCATCCCTTAAGCTAATCTCACAATGGTTCGGAGTCCAGCACTCGGCTCGACTCTTCTTCCTCGGCTCGCCCATAGGCGAGCCAGGGGTAGATCGCCGTTCGAAATTGCTCCCGCATCCGTTGAATGGTTCGGAGCCCAACACTTGGCTCGATTCTACTTCGCAAGTTCGCTCCTAAGCGGACTAGAAGTAGCTCGCCATTCGGAACTGCTCCTGCATCCCTTAAACTAATCTCACAATGGTTCGGAGTCCAGCACTCGGCTCGACTCTTCTACCTCGGCTCACCCATAGGCGAGCCAGGAGCAGATCGCCGTTCGAAATTGCTCCCGCATCCGTTGAATGGTTCGGAGTCCAACACTTGGCTCGATTCTACTCCGCAAGTTCGCTCCTAAGCGGACTAGAAGTAGCTCGCCATTCGGAACTGCTCCTGCATCCCTTAAACTAATCTCACAATGGTTCAGAGTCCAGCACTCGGCTCGACTCTTCTTCCTCGGCTCGCCCATAAGCGAGCCAGGAGCAGATCGCCGTTCGAAATTGCTCCCGCATCCGTTGAATGGTTCGGAGTCCAACACTTGGCTCGATTCTACTTCACAAGTTCGCCCCTAAGCGAACTGCAAGTAGCTCGCCATTCGGAACTGCTCCCACAACCCTTAAACTAATCTGACGGTCGGATCTCTCCTATGGCTCGACTCTATCTCACCGGCTCGTCCTCAAACGGGCCGGAGTTAGATAACCAACCCAACCTGCCCCGCGACAGTCGAGCCGAGGAGCCGGGGTACCGACCCTCATATATGGCAAAAAAACCTCCCGAGGCGAAACCACCGTCAGATCATCTCAGAAAGTGTGCTAGGGCGTGATGAGCGGATCTAATTTAGCCACGTGTCCGCAAAACGACAAGATAGTATTTTCTTGGAAGCTGGACCCGCCTCAAGATTCGTGCAAACATCAGATGGCCCTGATCGCTTCACTTCGCTAGGCGAAAGTCACCTCGGTCTTCAAGCTACGAGCAGCCGAGCAGCCGAACCGAGCCGCACCTGAAGGGACCGGGCAAGGTTCAGAAGCACAGCAAAGGAGAAAGTTCCGAGGCCAAGGTGTTCGGCGAGGCAAACACCTGCCTCGCGGTTCATTTCGAGCCTACCTTAGATAGCGCGACTAGAGCTCAAATAAGAAGACAGCAGGAAACAGTTCGGATAAAACAACTCCAATCCTATTAATAACTTGGGAAAAATTACAAAATGGACTACAAAAGCTTGCAAATGAGTTACAACAACAAGACACGACCCATTCACTGCCTCCGAGGAAGGGGTATGCTCCGGTTCAGTGACACTTTGGGTCGGCGCTTCTTGACCTCCGAGCTCGTCTCCAGCCCAACGAACCGAGACGCCTCCTCGCCACTGACCCTGACGGTCGCTCCGACCGAAGCACCACTTGAAGACACCGCTACACCGCTTTGGGCGTCGGCTGCTGACCTGCTTACGATAGGGGTCCGGCTCGCCGCTTGGTAGAACGTGATCCCTCGCTCGATCTCTTCGCGAGTGCATGAGGTGCTCCGGACGTTAGCTCTCACCGGCTGAGGCTTGAGCCGAGCAACCTCTTCCTCCAGTTCAACGATCCGGTCCTTCAATGTGTCATCCTTCACTATCACCTTAAACCGAGGGAGTTTTGCCGAACCGGGATACTCGGCGCTATCGGAGATAATGCGGCGCAAGTGGGTCACCTCGATACTCTTGTCGACCATCACCCTCTGCAGCTCTTCCACCTTCTTCGCTAAGCCATCTCGTTCGGCCGAAACTCGCGCCAGTTCCTCTTCCTTAGCAGATAGCTCGGCCTCGACTATCCGTAGGTGGTGCAGCTCGACCAAAGCCTCGCTATGCCTAATCTCTAAGTTGTGGAGTATCCTCCTCGTCAAGTGAACCTCACCCTCAAGACGATCCTCCCGAGATCGCTTGAACAACTCGGCTCGACGCTGTTCAGCCGAGGTGTTATGAGTCCGCTCAGCAATCTGAAATAAGGAAGAGAGAGCATCAAAATACTACACTACCGAGCCAAACACTTTGACAAATTTCAGAGTCAAAATACTTTTCATTCATTAAAAAGCGGTGGCCAGTCCGCAGAAGGCGTTACAATGCTCGGAAGAATTAACAACAAAAACTACAAAAAAGCTTAACGTGGGGATCAGGGGCCCACCTTCTTCGTCGCGTCGACCACGGGCGCATCGACGGATGGCCCCTCGATCCGCCCCTCGACCCGGCCGTCCGCCGCAGGCTCTTCGGCCTCTTCCTCCTCGTCCTCCCCTTCGGCCTCGTCGTCCTCGCCCTCCCCCTCACCGCCTGAAGGCGACCCTGGCCACAGGCGGTAGCCGACCCGCTCGAAGCCAGGGATCCGTTCTTGCACATGGTCGAACGCCGTTTGGTAAGACCACTCCATGTTCTCGGCCATGTGCTTCTTCGCCTCAGCCTCGACCTCCTTCTCCACCTCAGCCCTGATCTTCGTAGCCAGGGCCTTCTTCTCCGCCTTCTCTTCGGCCAAGGACTTCGTCGTCGCAGCCAGCTCCTCGGTGGCCTTGGCAGCCTTGGCAGCCTTGGCAGCCTTGGCAGACTCCGCCTCGAGCTTCCCTTGACTTTCTCCAGGTCGGCGACGAGGTCGGCCACCCGGACTTCCAAGGCCTCGGCTCTCCTCTGCTCGGCCTCGAGTTCCTTGACCGCCCGGACCTTCGCCAACCTGTCTTTGTCGCTCGCCGCCCTCAATTCCTTCTCCTGCTCGGCGAATGTCTCGAGGAGATGGTCGAAGTGACAGGTAGCCTGCGAAGACTAACGGTGAGCGCGCTAAACAAACCGGGCAGTAAACTTGGAAAAAACTTAGCAAGAAGAAACTTACCGAGACGAGTGACCAAGCCACCTCGTAGGTGTCGTCACCCACCGTCCCCGCCTTTAGCGCGGCTCGATCCTTCGGAGTCGCCAAGTGTTTGACGACCTGCACTGACATTTGCGAATTGCCGAGGAACCCGTCATGGTTCCTCACTCGCCAATTCAGCACGAACAGCTGCTTGTGCTGCTCGGTCAGAATCTCCTCGGCATCTCTGGTCAGCGGTGGTGCCTCGATCGACAGCGCCGAGTTCACGTCGAAGGTCCCCTCAATCACGCCAGGGACCACGGGAGACGAGGGCTCCTCGACGACAACAACCTCCGAGGTCGCGTCAGCAGTCGGAGGGGGCGGGGCGATGGTCGAGGCGACCGTGGGCGGCGGAGTTGACGAGGTAGCCGCGGCCGCTCTTTTCCTCTTCCTACCCCCGACCAACTTCGACCTATCAGCCATCATGGAGTTGAAGTCAATCTTCATTGCTTCTGCGTCGAGCCACAAAAAAAAGAGAAGAAGAGTTAGCGAGTCGAACTAAAAACTTGTAAGAAAAATGAAAACAAATGAGATGTCAGGAGCATACTCGGGTCGATGGGGCTTAGGCCGGACCCGAACAACACCTCCTCCGTCAAATCCCTCCAACTCAACAGCGGAAGGGCCATTATCCTCCTCGCCACCTCCTCCTCGGCCTCGAGCAGTACAGGGTCGGCTCGCGCAAATTTCGGCACCTCCACTTTCCACCGGCTCGGAATGTGCCGAATCGCCTCACCCCTGACTATAAAATACTTCTCCTTCCAACCCTTAATTGAGTCAGGGTTCTCTACAATCTTAACCCCCTTCCTCGGCCCCAAATAGTACCGATACTCTGTCTTGTGCTGTCTGTTTATCCGATACATGCCTCGGAAGACTGTTAAGTCTGGCTCCACTTCGGCTCTGTGGCACTGAAGCAAAAAGGCGTTCACGTGGCGCCACGTGTTCGGCATGAATTGAGTCGGTGCAAGGCAGAACCAGCCGAGGATCTCAAGAATGAAGGGGTGCGGGGGGAAACGTAGCCCGGCATTCAAGGAGTCAACGTCGAACATACACATATCCGACGACTGCAACTTGGAGTTCGCTCGTATCCCGGGTCCGGGGAGGATCAACTTGTACTCCGGAGGAATGGCGAAGGCCCTCCTAACCCGAAGTAGGTCCTTCTCGGCCAGCAACGTGATGAGCTCGTCGGCTTCGGTGGGAAGGGCTGGGTTAGGTTCCTCGACGATCTTAGACTTCCCATAGATCGCCTTCTCCAGCAGGTCGCCCTTGTACTGCCTGACCCCCGAATGCCCGGACAGGACAGAAGGATATCGTCCCATCTCGGGGGCTTGCTTCGGATTCTCCACAATCACCGCTACTACGGGAGATTGGGTCTCCACCCTCCTCTTCTTCTTCTCACGCCTCGTCTCGGCTACAGACGGTTCGGCAACCTGTTTTCCCTTTCTCCGAATCTCCGACCTCCTCCTCTCCTCGGCACCATCATCGCCCGAGGACGAGGCCCCACTCCCCGAGTTCACTCGAGACATCTCTAGAAAAATTATTTAGATTAAGTGAACTGACCTTTTGAAGTGACGTTCACGGTCGGAGTGCTCTCGCCGGAAATCACCTGGCCCACGCGACAGCTAACGGCAACGCCTTGGAGAGAAAATCGCCACTAGCAAAGAACTTAGAGATCGAAAGTAAAAACTTGAGAGTAAAAAGTAAGAAATGAGCTTGAGAGTGAGGGTGAAAGCTTATAACCCCTAATAAGTTGGGCCACCTTGGGAAACGCAAAAGCCCACTAAGAAGCCAAAGCGACAAGCGGAAGAGTTACGAAGTTACGAGAAGCAAGAAACTCTTCAAAATGCCAAGTCAACAACTCGGCCACCGGTCTGCCGGGCCGAGCTATCGAACAGCTCGGCTGAGCAACCGATCTACTACGCTCCTTCAAAACATCTAACTCAGCACCTCGGCCAAACTGCCCTGATGCGACGAGCCGAGGTACCGGGGTACCGACCCTCGTATATGGCAAAAAATAGTCACGAGGCGAAGTCACCGTCGGATCTCTTTAAAATTCGCGACAGAATCTGATGGACGGTTCAGATCGTGCCACGCCCACAAAACGACAAGATAACGTTTTCTCGTGATCTGAACCCCATCCTCGTGATGCGCGCCATGATGAACGGCTCAGATCCGGCCACGCGTATCTTCCGAGACGCCTGCCATCGGCTCGCCCAGCCGAGCTACCGAACAGCTCAGCCGAGCAGCCAAGCTACTGGGCGCAGAGGAGTGGAACCCTCAAGAGGTACTTCCTTCAAAACATCCAACTCAGCACCTCGGCCAAACAGTCCTGATGCGCAGAGCCGAGGTACCGGGGTACTGACCCTCGTATATGGCAAAAAATCGTCCCGAGGCGAAGTCACCGTCGGATCTCTTTAAAATTCGCGACAGAATCTGATGGACGGTTCAGATCGTGCCATGCCCACAAAACGACAAGATAACGTTTTCTCGTGATCTGAACCCCATCCTCGTGATGCGCGCCATGATGAACGGCTCAGATCCGGCCACGCATATCTTCCGAGATGCCTGCCATCGGCTCGCCCAGCCGAGCTACCGAACAGCTCAGCCGAGCAGCCGAGCTACTGGGCGCAGAGGAGTGGAACCCTCAAGAGGTACTTCCTTCAAAACATCCAACTCAGCACCTCGGCCAAACAGTCCTGATGCGCCGAGCCGAGGTACTGGGGTACCAACCCTCGTATATGGCAAAAAATCGTCCCGAGGCGAAGTCACCGTCGGATCTCTTTAAAATTCGCGACAGAATCTGATGGACGGTTCAGATCGTGCCACGCCCACAAAACGACAAGATAACGTTTTCTCGTGATCTGAACCCCATCCTCGTGATGCGCGCCATGATGAACGGCTCAGATCCGGCCACGCGTATCTTCCGAGATGCCTGCCATCGGCTCGCCCAGCCGAGCTACCGAACAGCTCAGCCGAGCAGCCGAGCTACTGGGCGCAGAGGAGTGGAACCCTCAAGAGGTACTTCCTTCAAAACATCCAACTCAGCACCTCGGCCAAACAGTCCTGATGCGCCGAGCCGAGGTACCGGGGTACCGACCCTCGTATATGGCAAAAAATCGTCCCGAGGCGAAGTCACCGTCGGATCTCTTTAAAATTCGCAACAGAATCTGATGGACGGTTCAGATCGTGCCACGTCCACTAAACGACAAGATAGCATTTTATGGAGATCTGCGCTGAAATAGACGGCTCAGATGATGACACGCACCTCGGAATCATCGAGCCGAGGCGCTGACCATTCGAGCCGAGGCACTGGTCCTCGAGATACCAAGCCGAGCCGAGGCACAGACCCTCCGAGCCGGGGTGCCGGGGTACCGACCCTCGTATATGGCAAAAAATCGCTCCGACCCATATCAGCCGTTGGATCTTGTGAAAAAGCGCGCTCGTCATGATGGACGGCCCAGATTTGGCCACGTCCACTAAACGACAAGATAGCATTTTATGGAGATCCGCGCTGAAATAGACGGCTCAGATGATGCCACATACCTCGGAATCATCGAGCCTGAGGCACTGATCATCCGAGCCGAGGCACTGGTCCTCGAGATACCAAGCCGAGCTGAGGTACCGAGGTACCGACCCTCGTATACGGCGGAAAAGCTTTCCGAGGAGCAGGGACCGTCTGATCTCTCCGAAAACCGCGCTCCGCCCTGATCGAGGGCTCTGATGATGCCACATCATAAATAAATATTAAAAAATCGATTTTTATTTATTTAAATATCTTATTTATCTAAAAATCGCGAAAAATTACTAAAAATTCGGGAAAATTAGCTAAAAATTCCAGGAAATAATTAAAAATTCGGGGGATATTTCCAAGCCTCCGAACGAACAATTATTGCCTAGAACGCACGGCTAAAGCCCCCGAGCGACTAGCTGACGCATCGCGAAATTAGATAAATAGCCTGAAAAAATAGATAAAAACTTGATATACCATATGGCTTCAAGAAAGGAGAAGAAATTGCCTTACCACCCACTTCGGGACTCAAAAACACCCATTCGGACTTCGATACAACTCCTCTAGCCACCAAAACAGTCAAACTACTCCTCAAAGACTAATTCTCCTTAGCCTTTAGGAGTGGGGGGCTCGTGATATGGCTAAAAATAGGGGATTAATCAAGACCGTCCGAATTGGGCACGAATCCTGAAGTTCAGGAGTAAAACGGTAATTTTACCAACAAAACGGGTCTGAATCAGGTACTGGGTCTCCTTCTCACAGATCCAATAACCTGCGAACGGATCCACCTCAACTGGGTGCGGGTTTCAACCCGCAACAAACCCGGTCCAGCAGGATAGAATTAGGGTTTCTGATTAATATTAATCAACGGCCCTGATTCATATCTATCCTTTCAATGGGGATTAGGGATTACATTCCTTATCTGTATACACAGGAATTACATGCCTAATCTGTTCCCTAAGATGCCTATAAATACTCCCCACCCATCTCCATTAAGAGGTAATCAATCTTTTGCTAGTTAAACGCTCTTTCATAATCATTTCTGGTTACTGACTTGAGCGTCGGAGGGTGCGTCGCCGGGATCAACCCCGGTATCTCGCACTTCCTTACAGGTGAACGGCGGGAGTCAACGGTCAAGCTCCGGCGGAACAGGTTAGGTGTTTGCTATTCAGGTTTTCCACGGAACTCACAAATTCTATCTGTTTGCCCCCATACCGAATTTAGCGGCAACAGTGCCCAATTCGGACGGTCTTGATTAATCCCCTATTTTTAGCCATATCAAAACCCTATACCCATTTACTTAATTCCCCAGACCCGTTTAAACTCACCCAAAACCCAATACCCCAACCCAATAACCCCTAACCCATTTAAACTAACCCGATCACCCCTGTTCAGCCATCGCCACCCTCTCTTAACCCTAAAACTATCTCCACCTATATATAAACCCATCCCTACCCCTGTTTACCCTGTTCTCTTCATCTACCCTAGCCGCCTCCTTCTCATCCCGACCTCCCGTCGCTTCTTCATCCCCTTGTTCATGCCTGCACCCTATCCCCGCGTTGCCTTCCTTCTGCCGCTCATCCCCTACAGTCGGCATTCCACTGCACTGCCCTGTGCTCACTCCCGACCTCCCTCTCAGCCTCTCCTCTGTCTCCTCTTTCCGACCTTGCGGCGCGCCAGCCCTGTAGAACCCCGACGCGCTCCCTGTCGGGACCACCTCGCGACACAGCAGAAGACAGCAGCGATGATAGCCAGTCTCACCACCACAGCAAGCCGCGATAGCCGCGGTGCTCCGCCTCGATGCAACACAGACGATAGAAGCCAGCACCTCCATGTGTGCTGCCCTCCAGCTAGTGGTGCCTCCGCAGTAGCCGCGACAACCCCAGCATGTCCTTCTAACACTGGCTGTCGTCCTCTGCCTTACCGCCAGTCCCCGCCGCTCGCCATCGCTGAAGCCATGCAGCCAGACAGCCGTAGCCAGTGGATTGTGTTGCTGTTGAACATGGAGAGTATTGATCAAGTGATTGTGGGTCGTCCGTTTGATTGTGATCTTGATCTTGATTGATTGATTCCTAGCCATCCGTTGATTTGATCTTGATCATCTTCATCATCAACGTAATCTTGGTCGTTCGATCGCAATCATCATCAACTTCATCATCACCATGATCTGGACCGTTCGATCTTGTTGATCTTGATCTTGATCTTTGATCTCAACCGTGTGACTGTGTTCGTGATTGCATTTGTGATCGTGTGTTCGTGATTGGTTCGTGGTCCGTTCGTTGTGATCGTGCCTGGGAATTTATTCTCGTTATTCTGGCTTTTGCTTCGTCGTTCCGATTGTCGTCTCTCAGGCAAGTAACTTGTATTAAATTCCTTTGCAAATACAAGTACTAAATACCGTCTGTAGTGTAGTTAGGTTCTAGAGACAATTTGTGTGTGAATCCCCTTGTTGTTCTTGTATCTATAGTGATGATTTGACCAAAGTTGCTGTAATGCCCCGATCATTTATGAAAATTATTTATTTATTTTGGCACGTAGTGTGCACGTGCAATTTTCGTAATATGAAATCTTATAATTATTTTCATTATGGATGGTGAGTATATGTATATGTATATGTGTTCTTTAATTATTTTTATAAAGGCCCTTATCTTCAAATAAACATAAGCCCAAATCTGATTTATTTATTTTTGTAAAACTATTATTTTGGCCCATCAATTTAAGCCCATGAATTATTTCTATTTTAATTACAACTTGTAATGTGGAACACCTTTTTAAAGATTTTTTTTTATAATGTACAACTTTAAAATAGAGAACTAGTGCATGCACGTGCATTGCACGTACACGTGCATGAGCACACTATTTTGGCCGGTTTTGAAAGAAGTGGGGTTAGTGCATGGGTGGTTACCTAGAGTGTGGGTAGTTACTACAACTCCTACTCTCATCCTAACCCTTGATCTTATAACCATCTACTAAATCCTAGCCCTCCATCTCACCCAAAGATTGAGTATAAATACCCCTCTCACTCAATTGTCTTCTACACTAAAATTTTATTGAAAGAAGAAAATATATTTTTAAGAGAGTTGTGAGTGAGTGTTATTGGAGGCCGGTCATCACTACTGAAGGAATTCTTGTTTTGGCAAGGAGAAAGGAGGAGGAGTCATACTATCGCACTAGGAAGCTTTGCGGGATTTCGTTTATTTCTTCAAAAGGTGGGTGTTTCTCATGACTTCTAGAATAGAAATCATGTTAGGATTGAGATTGTTTTGTTATCATGCGTGTGAAATTTGATTGATGAATTGATGGTCATATTGAAATACTCTATGCTATACATAAGGTGAAAATTGTGAATGAATGGTAAAGAACTAAGACATTTAGAGAAACTGGAGATTACCTGTACAGTCGACCGATCATGTTGACAGTCGACTGGTACGATGAAATAAAATATGTACAGTTCGAAATTCTATGAAATGATGCATTTTGATTTGTGCCGTTATCTTGACTTTTCCCAGCATGTTAATTCAGGATCAATATTTATCTCCGTAGACAAATAATGAGTAAAGGATAAATGCACGATTAGAAATTTTATTTGGGTGAAAGAAAATACTGGTATTGTGAAACCTACATCTAATCGTAAACTATGTTGTGATGCTGGTAAATGGATAAGAATCGCATGTTTATGTTGACATTGAACATACTGTAGTTGAATAAAATGTTGTGTGCTAATTGAAGAACAGAAGGAAGAGATATTCCTTAATTCGAAATTAACTTTGACCAGTCGACCGAATATATGTAGCAGTTGACTATGTTGAACATTAAAAGTTTCAATTGAACTCTACAGAACAGCCGACTGGTTCGGATGACAGAGGACTTCCCCGTAAATTATAATTAAATTTGAACGCTGCGGAACAGCCGACTGGCCATGTGCAGCAGTCGACTCTTCCGAGCAGTTTATTGAAGAACTTTCCTTAGCTAAACAAGTCGACTGAGTATGCTCTAAGTCGAATGTCCAGATCATTTTTTGATATCTCAGAATTCTAAGTTGCTTTATGATAGAGATAATGAATCTACTATTGTTGAATGATTATTTGTTGTGACAATTTAGAAGCAGTAAATTCTATTTGCCTTCGCATGAATGTGTACATGAAATGAAGTAAATCATTCTATTGAACCTATGAAAAGTTTGTATGATTGTGGAAGTTGTGAACATGAAAAGGAAAATAATTTGTGATTATGAAAATGAACTATTGGGTTTGAAAGGCTCAATTCTGGTGATTGTGAATTGAAATTGAAACTAAAGAGTAGCTAAGTCTCCCACCGGCAATTAGAAAGAGATGAATTGAAATGGAATTTGAAAAGAAAGACCAAGGTTGGGTCATGTTGAATGAATGATTGAGTCTGGTATAGTGGAGAGGCTAACTCTAGAGCTTTGATTTTGTTCATGATTATAATAAAATAAGGACTAGATATATAGTGGAGATGTGATGAAAGTAAGAGAAAAATACGAGTATGAGGGACCATCGGATTGGCGATGTGAGTGTGATCCACAGGCTGCCTGCTTGATGCGTCAAGACATGGCGTGGGCACTACTCCAGAATTATCGTCCTGGTGGCGACGCTTGTGGGATGTTTGAGTGGCTATGGGTGGTGCCATTGTTCCATGGCGGAGGCTGAATTGTCCATAGGTTGCCTGCTCGATGCGTCGTGTCAGTGCGTGGGATTCCCCTCCAGGCTGCCTGGATATGGGCTCGTAGATCATAGAACATCTAAGATACTTACTGTAGTTACCGTAGTAGATTAAGTCATGGCGAGGGATTGAATCCTATAAAATGAAGTACGATTAAGGGCTTGCCCTCGGACCTATGTAGTATGGGATGCATAGAATCCGAACATGTACGCATTAGTGTCATATAATATAATAACTGCATTAAGGACTAAGTGCACAATCACAACACGACATCAACATGATAGACCCTTTTAGTTTTGTTTGTGAAAAAGCTTGTGCTTTGTTAAGAATTGAGAATCGTTATACTGTTTCTGGCATAGAGAGGATGGCCATGTATAATTTTCGTCGGTTGAATAAACTGACGTACCCACAGTTTTGTATGCAAAATAAATGGTTTGATAAAGATTAAGGGAGAACTATGCTCATAGATAACTCACTGTTATATCTTTGTGTAATGTTGTAAATTGCTTCCGCTGTCATTACATGTAAATTATTTGTGATATATGCTTCTGCTGTAAAATGTAAAGTGTAAAGATCTCATGTAAACTCTGATGCAAAGTAAAAAGTTTTATTTTCTTATAAAATTGTACTAAATGAAGCGTAAATATCCTGTGGAATCTCGAATTCAGTGTATTTTGGAATTCGGGGTGTTACAGAGTGGTATCAGAGCTACGTTTCACACTTGTACAAATTTATAAGGAACGACACCCTAGAAGTGGACATTAGAGTGTGTGTTTGAGTCTAGAGATTTAAATGTAAGTTACTTACATTTGTGTTGCTCTATGACTTATGTTTCTTCCTCTCTATTTCTAAGATGGCTGATCACTTCGACCCTGCTGGCGATGACAATTGGCATATTATCGAGGAAGAGTACTATCCAGGGCAAGCAGATTTTGATGAAGAGAAATGGCCTGAGTCCCGAGTGATTACCCCACCTCCGAACTCGTCTGATGATTCTTCTTCTGACGAAGAAGAAGAACCAGTTTCGAATAGTCTTGTGATATCTCTTCAGAGGCAGGTAGAAACACTACAGGAGATAGTCGGATTATTGGAGGCTCAGTTGGCAAAGCGCAAGGACGATTTTGCAGTTCTCAGTCATCGTGTATGGGAATTCGACAAGAGGAAAAATATGACCGATGTGCTGAAGGAAGAAGTTGATGAACTACGGGGAGAGCTTCGTGAAGCGAAGAGGAACCGTAGGAGTTAGACTGTTGTAGCTTTTACTGTTTTTATTCTGACGTCAAGAAATGTTTTCAATTCGAATGTATAAAGTTTGGAACTCAATGAAATGTAAGTTGATTTAAAATTCATGCCTTATACTTCGAATTTAATGGATCTTTTGCATCAGAATATGGCTAGAAGAGGAGCTAGAAATGGTGAAGGTCTGGACTTGGAGACGGAACTTATGAGGGTCTATCAGATGCTCAACGCCGTGGCCATGAATCAGAACCAAGGGAGGGGGCTTGTGAATCCAGTGCCCGAGGCAATTAAACTCGTGGAATCGTTCAAACGGATGAAACCACCTGTGTTCGAAGGAAAGTCAGACCCTGATGCGGCTGACAACTGGATTCGTCAAGGTAAAGACGATCTTCGAAGTGCTCGAGACCCCTGAGGGCAGCAAGGTGAAGTTGGCGACTCTGCAGCTTAAGAAGGATGAGGCTGTTTGGTGGCGATCGATGAAGCGGACAATGGGAGGTATAGTTTTTGGCTGGGAGGAATTCTTGGAAGAATTCTGCAGTCACTATTTCCCCTCCGATGTCCAGGAGAAAAAGGCTATGGAGTTTCTGTCACTGCAGCAAGGTGGCATGTCAGTTAGAGAGTACGAGACTAAATTTACTCAACTCTCAAGGTATGCTCCTGAGTTAGTGATGGATGAGACAAAGAAGGCTCGTAAGTTTGAGCATGGTTTGAGGCCGAGCTTGAGGTCCCGGATGATACCTCTCGGTATCAGGAGGTTTGACAAGCTAGTCAAACGAGCAGCAGCCGCGGAAGCAGACATGGAGCAGTTCTACACTGTTCAGAGTAGAAAGAACAACTGGAACACTGGAAAGAGGCCCGCAACTGCTGGGAATGCCAGGGGACAGCCGTCAGTCCAGAGGTTCAAACCAACGGGAGCAAATGCTGTAAACATAGATGGGAGACCTGGAAACAATTGGGTGAGACCTCCTATGGTGACTTGTTTCAATTGTGGGGAGACAGGTCATTACCGATCCCAGTGCTCGAAGCTGCAGGATGTTGTTCGGAAGGGACCAACTCAACAGGCTGGGAAGAGACCGTACCAACCAGGGCGAGTATTTGCCTTGACGGAAGCTGATGCCGATGAGGTAGATCATGTCATCACTGGTACGAGGGCGGATGTTTAGAGGTTTATGTTGTTTCTTTTCCCGCTTATTTAGTGAACTGTTACGTAATGGATGTGTATTATGTAACAGGGGAACTTTATCTGAATGGAATGAAAGTTGTTGTTTTGTTCGATACTGGATCCTCTCATACTTTTGTGTCTCCTAAATTTGCTAAAGTGTTGGGAGTTGAACCGAAGATTTTTTCAGGCAAGATATTAGCAGTAGCTACTCCATCAGGGGAAACTTTAACCACTGATCGGTACTATGTGGATTGTGAGATTGTGATTGGGGATAGAATCTTCGTAATCGATCTAATTGAGCTAACTATCTTGGGAGTCGATGTTATCATGGCATTGATTGGATGTCGGTGTACAGTGCAAGCATCGAGTGCAAGACCAAGACAGTAACAGTGAAGGCTCCAGGTGGACCTGAAGTCACTTTCCAAGAGAAGAAAAGGTGTTCTAGGCTGGTGGCAGCTAACCGCAAGGAAGTGATTCCTGTGGAAGTACAAGGGATTCCTGTGGTTCGAGACTATCCGACCGTATTCTTGGATGATTTTCCTGGGTTAGCCCCGCATCGTGATGTAGAGTTCAGCATCACCCTTCAACCGGGAAGTGCATCCATTTCTAAGGCACCGTATAGGATGGCTCCAGTGGAACAGGATGAGGTGAAGCGGCAGATTGAGGAACTGTTGGAGAAAGGCTTTATTCAACCTAATGCATCACCTTGGGGAGCACTAGTGCTATTGGTAAGGAAGAAGGATGAATCGATGAGAATGTGTATCGATTACCGAGAGCTGAATAAGGTCACTGTTCAGAATGAGTATCCTATTCCTCGAATTGATGACTTGCTCGATCGTCTACAAGGAGCTGCTGTTTTCTCCAAAATAGATCTTCGATCAGGATATCACCAAGTTCGAGTGAAAGACGAAGATGTGCATAAAACTGCATTTAGAACTCGACATGGGCATTACGAATTCTTAGTTATGCCATTTGGAGTGATGAATGCACCCGCAATCTTCATGGATTTGATGAATAGAGTTCTGAGGCCGTTCATTGATTCTTTCGTCGTGGTGTTTATCGACGATATCCTCGTGTACTCCAAGTCAGAAGAGGAGCACACCGAGCATCTGGCAGCAGTTTTGGGGAAGCTGGAAGAGCAGGAGTTGTATGCCAAGTTATCCAAGTGTGATTTCTGGAAATCTGAATTGGCATTCCTAGGTCACATCCTTTCTAAGGAGGGAGTGGCAAATGACCCTCAGAAGATAGAGACAGTGAGAGATTGGGCAAGGCCTACTACAGTGAAGGAAGTCAGGAGTTTTCTTGGATTAACTGGATACTACCGGAGATTCATTCAAGGTTATGCTCAGTTAGCTGTACCGCTTACTAGTTTGACCAAGAAGAATGTGGACTTCAAGTGGACTGAGCAATGTCAGGCAAGCTTTCAGGAGTTGAAAGAGAAGCTGACTACTACACCTATTTTGGCTTTGCCTAGAGCAGGTGTTGAGTATGATATTTATAGCGATGCTTCACATCGTGGGCTTGGTTGTGTCTTAATGCAAGAAGGAAAAGTGATCGCGTATGGGTCTAGGCAACTAAGACCGCATGAGAAGAACTACCCGACTCATGATCTGGAGTTGGCCGCGATTATCTTTGCTTTAAAGCAATGGAGACACTACGTGTACGGTGAGAAATTGAACATGTACACGGACCACAAAAGCTTGAAGTACATCTACCAGCAGAAGGATCTGAATTTAAGGCAGCGGAGATGGCTGGATGTACTTGAGGACATTCGTCCGGAGATTAAGTATCATCCTGGGAAGGCTAATGTTGTTGCTGATGCACTTAGCCACAAGAGCAGCCTGGCAAGTTTGATTACAACTCAGAGGCAGTTGGTAGAGGAGTTAGATCGGGCTGGTATTGAAGTTGTTCTGCAAGGCTTGGGATCATCTTTAGCTCAGTTGAGGCTTCAACCGACACTGAACGAAAGGATTATTGCAAGTCAGAAGGTTGATGTGAAATTCAGAAGATGTTGGAGCAGGTTGGTGCTGGCAAGTTGCTCGGATTTCAAATCAAGGAGGGAGTGCTGTGGTTTGGAGAGAGGCTGTGTGTTCCGAATCAGGCAGACCTGAAAGAGAGTATTCTTCAGGAGGCACATGCTACTCTTTCGTCGATACATCCTGGAAGTATTAAGATGTACAAAGACATCAAACCGCATTTCTAGTGGTCAGGTTTGAAGCGGGATGTGGCTGAATTTGTGTCGAAGTGTGAGGTTTGTCAGCAAGTCAAAACCGAGAATTAGAGACCCGGAGGTCTATTACAACCATTACCTATTCCGGAATGGAAGTGGGATAACATCAGTATGGATTTCATTACGGGATTGCCCAAGAGTCCTAAAGGCAATGATGTGATTTGGGTTATAGTTGATCGACTAACCAAATCCGCTCACTTCTTGGCGATGAAACTCACTGCTTCGATGGACAAGTTAGCTGAGTTGTATGTTGGCGAGATCGTCAGGCTTCTTGGTGTTCCGTCAACTATTGTGTCTGATCGAGATGCGCGGATTACTTCGCATTTCTGGAGGAGTCTTCAGACAGCTTTGGGTACCAAGACAGATTTCAGCACTGCTTTTCATCCCCAGACCGATGGGCAGACCGAAAAAGTCAATCGTATTCTTGAGGATATGCTTAGGTATTGTGTACTAGACTTTGGAGGCAGTTGGGAAAGGCATTTACCTTTGGTAGAGTTTGCCTACAACAACAGTTTTCAGACTAGCATCGGGATGGCGCCGTACGAAGCTTTGTATGGCAGGAAGTGTAGGATGCCTGTTTGTTGGTTCGAGTTGGGGAGCATCAATTGTTTGGGCCTGAGCTTGTACAACAGACCTCTGAAAAGATTGATCTGATCAGAAAGAGGTTGGTAGAAGCTCAGAGTAGGCAGAAGAGCTATGCAGACAACCGGAGAAGGGACCTTGAGTTTGAGGTTGGTGACTTTGTCTTTCTGAAGGTATCACCCAGTAAAGGCGTGATCCGTTTCGGTAAAAGTGGGAAGTTAGCCCCGAGGTTTATAGGCCCGTACAAGATATTAAAAAGGATCGGGAAAACTGCTTACCGGCTTGAGTTACCGGAAGAGTTGTCTCAGGTACACAATGTCTTTCATGTGTCTATGCTTAGAGGTTATATTCCATATCCGAGTCATCATTTACCTGAAGTGCCGGAAGGTTTGCAGTTGGATCTGAATTACATCGAGTCTCCTATCGAGATTATTGATCGTCGAGAGAAAGTCTTGAGAATAAGACGATACCGATGGTCAAGGTAGTCTGGAGAAACCATTTGGTTGAAGCGGCTACTTGGGAGTCTAAGCAGAGGATGTTGAGAGATCATCCTGAGCTTTTTGCTTGATTTGTATTTTTGGATTTTCTTATATGCTTGCTTTTGTTTCTCACTCTTGACTGTGGTTCCGGGGACGGAACTATTCTAAAGAGGGAGTGTTGTAATGCCCCGATTTTCATTTATAAAAATTATTTATTTATTTTGGCACGTAGTGTGCACGTGCAATTTTCGTAATATGAAATCTTATAATTATTTTCATTATGGATGGTGAGTATATGTATATGTATATGTGTTCTTTAGTTATTTTTATAAAGGCCCTTATCTTCAAATAAACATAAGCCCAAATCTAATTTATTTATTTTTGTAAAACTATTATTTTGGCCCATCAATTGAAGCCCATGAATTATTTCTATTTTAATTACAACTTGTAATGTGGAACACCTTTTTAAAGATTATTTTTTTTATAATGTACAACTTTAAAATAGAGAGCACGTACACGTGCATGAGCACACTATTTTGGCCGGTTTTGAAAGAAGTGGGGTTAGTGCATGGGTGGTTACCTAGAGTGTGGGTAGTTACTACAACTCCTACTCTCATCCTAACCCTTGATCCTATAACCATCTACTAAATCCTAGCCCTCCATCTCACCCAAAGATTGAGTATAAATACCCCTCTCACTCAATTGTCTTCTACACTAAAATTTTATTGAAAGAAGAAAATATATTTTTAAGAGAGTTGTGAGTGAGTGTTATTGGAGGCCGGTCATCACTACTGAAGGAATTCTTGTTTTGGCAAGGAGAAAGGAGGAGGAGTCATACTATCGCACTAGGAAGCTTTGCAAGATTTCGTTTATTTCTTCAAAAGGTGGGTGTTTCTCATGACTTCTAGAATAGAAATCATGTTAGGATTGAGATTGTTTTGTTATCATGCGTGTGAAAATTTGATTGATGAATTGATGGTCATATTGAAATACTCTATGCTATACATAAGGTGAAAATTGTGAATGAATGGTAAAGAACTAAGACATTTAGAGAAACTGGAGATTACCTGTACAGTCGACCGATCATGTTGACAGTCGACTGGTACGATGAAATAAAATATGTACAGTTCGAAATTCTATGAAATGATGCATTTTGATTTGTGCTGTTATCTTGACTTTTCCCAGCATGTTAATTCAGGATCAATATTTATCTCCGTAGACAAATAATGAGTAAAGGATAAATGCACGATTAGAAATTTTATTTGGGTGAAAGAAAATACTGGTATTGTGAAACCTACATTTAATCGTAAACTATGTTGTGATGCTGGTAAATGAATAAGAATCGCATGTTTATGTTGACATTGAACATACTGTAGTTGAATAAAATGTTGGGTGCTAATTGAAGAACAGAAGGAAGAGATATTCCTTAATTCGAAATTAACTTTGACCAGTCGACCGAATATATGTAGCAGTTGACTATGCTGAACATTAAAAGTTTCAATTGAACTCTACAGAACAGCCGACTGGTTCGGATGACAGTTGACTTCCCCGTAAATTATAATTAAATTTGAACACTGCGGAACAGCCGACTGGCCATGTGCAGCAGTCGACTCTTCCGAGCAGTTTATTGAAGAACTTTCCTCAGCTAAACAAGTCGACTGAGTATGCTCTAAGTCGACTGTCCAGATCATTTTTTGATATCTCAGAATTCTAAGTTGCTTTATGATAGAGATAATGAATCTACTATTGTTGAATGATTATTTGTTGTGACAATTTAGAAGCAGTAAATTCTATTTGCCTTCGCATGAATGTGTACATGAAATGAAGTAAATCATTCTATTGAACCTATGAAAAGTTTGTATGATTGTGGAAGTTGTGAACATGAAAAGGAAAATCATTTGTGATTATGAAAATGAACTATTGGGTTTGAAAGGCTCAATTCTGGTGATTGTGAATTGAAATTGAAACTAAAGAGTAGGTAAGTCTCCCACCGGCTCAAGACCAAGGTTGGGTCATGTTGAATGAATGATTAAGTCCGGTATAGTGGAGAGGCTAACTCTAGAGCTTTGATATTGTTCATGATTATAATAAAATAAGGACTAGATACATAGTGGAGATGTGATGAAAGTAAGAGAAAAACACGAGTATGAGGGCCATCGGATTGGCGATGTGAGTGTGATCCACAGGCTGCCTGCTTGATGCGTCAAGACATGGCGTGGGCACTACTCCAGAATTATCGTCCTGGTGGCGACGCTTGTGGGATGTTTGAGTGGATATGGGTGGTGCCATTGTTCCATGGCGGAGACTGAATTGTCCATAGGTTGCCTACTCGATGCGTCGTGTCAGTGCGTGGGATTCCCCTCCAGGCTGCCTGGACATGGGCTCGTAGATCATAGAACATCTAAGATACTTACTGTAGTTACCGTAGTAGATTAAGTCATGGCGAGGGATTGAACCCTATAAAATGAAGTACGATTAAGGGCTTACCCTCGGACCTATGTAGTATGGGATGCATAGAATCCGAACAAGTGCGCATTAGTGTCATATAATATAAATAACTGCATTAAGGACTAAGTGCACAATCACAACACGACATCAATAGAGTATTACCCTTTTAGTTTTGTTTGTGAAAAAGTTTGTGCTTTGTTAAGAATTGAGAATCGTTATACTGTTTCTGGCATAGAGAGGATGGCCATGTATAATTTTCGTCGGTTGAATAAACGGACGTACCCACAGTTTTATATGCAGGATAAATGGTTTGATAAAGATTAAAGGAGAACTGATGCTCATAGATAACTCGCTGTTATATCTTTGTGTAATGTTGTAAATTGCTTCCGTTGTCATTACATGTAAATTATTTGTGATATATGCTTCCGTTGTAAAATGTAAAGTGTAAAGATCTCATGTAAACTCTGATGCAAAGTAAAAAGTTTTATTTCCTTGTAAAATTGTACTAAATGAAGCATAAAGATCCTGTGGAATCTCGAATTTAGTGTATTTTGGAATTCGGGGTGTTACAGTTGCCTCATGACATACATGACATGAAATTACCTAAGATTGACCACTCCTTGTTGTGTATATGCGTGTTGTTCATATGATATCATGTGCTTGTTCGTGTTACTTGTAGTAGACTTGTTGTGGACTTGTGAAATACCCTATATCATATTGCTTAGACATCTAGTATATTCTATTCCGTGTTTGGTTGTGTTTTGTATGAGTTTCAGATAAACTAGTGGATTTTGTGCATATGAAATATTTTCAGTTTTGCCGGTTTTCCAGTTTTGATCAATATTTTAGACCCTATTAAGGTCAGTATTTGGAAATACTTTGTGAACATGATTGGTAGAGAATTCTGTCTATTTTATAACCCTTTTGACAGATCTCAGTTTTGATTTTTGGTTTGCGAGTTATGTCTATTTTACTATAGTGGTGTCGAAAGATTTCTAGATTTTGTTTTTTATGATTTCTGGAGAGTAAACTATTTTTATTCTGGTACTAAAATTATTATTTTGATCTGAAATTTTGTTCAGTACTTCTAGACGTGATTGGGGTTTACCCAGAATTTTGGTGGATTTATTTGAGATGTTTTACAAACCTTTTCATGCTTGCAAATAAAGATTTTACAATGCAGAATTTTACTACTGTTTAGTAAAGAACTTGATTTTCGACCTATTTCTACTTGCTGTTTCTAAATTATTTCTGAATATGAAAGTTAGCCTACTATATCTATTTTATTAAACTTTTGGTGGATTTGGATTTTGATTTATGGTTTGCGAGATATCGCTGTTTTCGTACTACAGTGTTTGCGATTTCAGATTTGCAAAAATGTCGTGTCTTGATATTTTCTGATTTTACTTGACTACTCTATTTTTATTGAAAAATTATGAGACTTCATTTCTGATACTATACATATAGGGGAATACCCCAGATTTTTCGTGGATTTATTTAATGAGTTTTCATGCTGTTTTCCTGACGTTGAATACGTTCTTCTGATTTCTGGCTGAACATATTTTCTGGTTTCAATTCAGTTTTGAGTTATGTTTTTCTGAAATACTATATGACTTATATATGTTTGCTGGATTCGGCCAGATGTCTATTTTCTAGACCTTTCGACGGATTCAGATTTGCATTTTTGTAGCAACGGGAATCCTTATTTTAGTGCAGTAATATCTTGCTGTCCTGAACTGGAAATTTGGTTATTTTATC